>JAPWTK010000713.1:0-189154 GCA_029963805.1 Aromia moschata
TATGTCAACGTAATATGAAAGGGATGGTTTACATAGCGTGCTTATCTTACTAAGTGCTAAATGATCAACAGGTCATTAAATTAAATAGTAAACTAAATAATAAATAATTTTAAGTAACGTGTGAAATATCTTAAATGCTAAAAAAGGGCACTATTTTCTTATTTTTTTTAGAACAAATCCAACGCATTTACGCTAGAAACACACGTTTTGAAAAATATCGCGATGGGGGAGGGGTTGTGCCAAATCTCACAAAATCCGGAAATCGCCAAAAACACCTCACGTAATTAATGGACGCCCTCTTTGCATTTACGCAGGGTTTTGCGTGATTTGACCTCTGTAGGGCGAATCCATTGATCTTAATGCTGCCTAATAAATTGGTGTGGGGTGCCACAACTCACTTTCACCCTTCGACAACTCTTTGCAACCCTCCAGGCACACTTACACTGACCGCCCACTCACCCCCTCTGGTCCCGCCCCTGTAGAAGGTTGCGTGGGATGTCGTTTTGTCTCGAATTCATGTTATGGCATTACTTGAAGGCTCTCGAAGTTGGCGAAACATACTGCGGACGGCCGATTGAGCGCCCAAAGTGATATTCCAACTCCAACCCACCCCCTGAAAATTTGCAGCCCTAAGGTGTTGTAAGCAGGTCTTGATGCGTGGGATGACTCAGAATGCTTTTTTGAGGGTGCATGAACTCTTTTTTGGCACACCCCGTGTCGTCCGTCTGCTTCAAATCCTTTTTGCGTCCCATCACTCTCTTTTTTTGACTACTTTTGACTTTTGACAATTTTTGAGTAGATGAAAATTCCTGAAAGAAGACTCGTTTGGTAGGCGGAACCTTCCTTTGCACTGGCGTGAATCAACAATCGCCAAATTCGCGAGAGATGTTATACGTGCGACAAGTGTTCACTGTGACTTGGGCTCATGAACCCTCGACTGGGCTAGCACCTATGAGGCAGACCACCCAAACAGCGCTTTTTCTACTACTTTTACGAGCGAGAGCATGTTTGGGTGGCCTACCTCGCAGGCGCTAACTTAGCCAAGGTTTCATGAGCCCAAGTCACAGTGAATACTTGCCACGCGTACCAAGCATCTCTCGTGAATTTCGCGATTCACACAAGTGCAAAGGAAGGTTCCGCCTACCCAATGAACCTTCTATTAGGAATTTTCACCTACTTAAAACGTTTTGGAGGTCGGTAGGGATGTAGTCTGGAAGGGTGTATGAGTTGTCAAATGCTGAAAGTGAGTTGTGGCACCCCACACCAATTTATTAGGCAGCATTAAAATCAAATTCGCCCAACACAGGTCAAACCACGCAAAATCCTGCGTAAATGCAAAGGGGTGGTTTAGGGGGTGTGAAAATCGGTTGAAGAGATGGGACAGCGACCAAATACCCAGAACTTATTGAGGAGGTATTAATGTGTGTTGGGATGAAGTTTACCTACCCGACACCGTCCTTCTTTGTCTATCCTGTATGTCTCTGAAGCTGCCGTCAAAATCTTTCGAAATCAAATTTCGACATGGGGTTGCATTTTGGGGTGTGGACGGCAAACCCCTTCGTCGTAGCGCCTTCGGAGCATTCAAACCTACCCTACAGGCTACCGAAAATTAAAAACCGCAAGTCTCTAACTCGAAAATAACGCAAATGGCGCTGATCTAAAGAGTGTTACACTAATTTTGACGAGTAGTTTGTATAGTGACATCCAAAAAAAACGTCATTAAAGTTGGGCAAGAAAAAAAAAGACGTATTTCTATTCTTATTCGAATTCATAACCTTATTTACTTGTCAAAACTGTCACATCATATCACAGCTATTGTTAATTTTCATATATCTAATACTCCTATATTGCTAGAAGGGTCTGGAGATTGGCGAAATCACCACGGTGCAGACATATATGCGTCTGTCTCTCTCATAACTACTTCGAGTCTTACGCGCATGCCCGAGAATTGAACATCCAGTCACACACAGCCAATTGCCCCACCAGACTCGTGACGCTTGCGCCACACAAGTAGTCATTTGCTGTCTCACTTACCCCGTGACACCACTACTTAGGGGAACCAGCAATATTGGAGTATTAGATATGTTTATTTTACAAATTATGACAGTCACTTGTCAAAAGTTTGACATAACCGAAAAGCTTAGACATGACCGCTATTTCTATCTCTCTCGTTCATAGCCAGAGTTGATGACGTTTTTTTTGGATGTCTATATAAGAAATATATAAGGTACTATTTCTTAAGCAAAAAAATTTAGAGAGCTCTTACCCTTACCATATTATATTCATATCCCAGATAAATAGTAACGAAAATGGCAATATGTTCACCTATTCATACAGTAAGCAACGAAAGTCATCACACACACACTTTTTTGAAGTTTGCTTAAATTCTGATAATTTTTGTATTACAGCATTGATTGTTGTTTGCTTCTGACAGGATTATAGCTTGTGATATTCTGCGTCTAATAAGCCAAAGTTGAAGGCGGTATGTCCATTGTGTGAAAAGATATCGCTAAATAAGTAAAATTTCAATGTTTTCAGAGAAACGTAAATAATTTCGAAAATACTAAATCCCTTTCGAAGTTGTTGGACTCGTATTAAAGGGAAATCTTCAGTGTATCCATTTGACTAACTGAGTCATTTTTGAAAAAAAAATCCAAACATGAAAAAAATCTAAAGGTGAACCAAAAATATCACGAAAATTCAAAAAAGCCCTGTACGCCACACATTACTCCAACAAAAATTTAGGATTAATATCCCTCTAGATCTCTCTGTGTTTTATTAAAATTTCAGGAACAGTGATTTTTTACGAAAACGATACTAAGGATGGTAGAATTTTGAATTTTCTGAAAGTGATATTTTTTGGTTCAACTTCATGTTTGGTTCAACTTCATGTCTAGGATTTTTTTTTTCAAAATGACTCAGTTAGTCAAATATATACACTGAAGATTTCCCTTTAATACGAGTCCAACAACTTCGAAAGAGATTTACTATATTCGGAGTTATTTACGTTTCTTTGACAACATTGAAATTTTACTTTTTTAGCGGTATCTTTTCACACAATGGACATACCGCCTTTAACTTCAGCTTATTAGACGCAGAATATCACAAGCAATAATCCTGTCAGAAGCAAAAAAAATCAATGCTGTAATACAAAAATTATCAGAATTTAAGCAAACTTCAAAAAGTGGGTGTGTGATGACTTTCGTTGCTTACTGTATATTTAAGGGTATGTAAGTACTTTATTTTAATTTCATTTCCATTGATTATTATATTTTGCGTATCTTTGTTACTGATAAATTGAGATCGGATCTCAGGTTACTATTTCTCAAATACAAGGGGTGGACTAACACCAGTTTGCGAAAATTGCATTTAAATCAGAACTGCACGATTTTGTTATAACTCACGTAATTGTCATTTTTGTATACAAAATATGTTATTTTAGTAATCTGCTGGAACATATTTAGGTACTAATGTTTAAAATATTCAGGTACAACCGACGACTGTAATTCGATATGCTAATCATTATCAGATAAGATTATTCCATGATAAGAGTATAACTTGTTTCCTGCTGAATACAATTTATTGACTAACTATGCTAAAACGGTTTGAAATTAATCACCCTCATCTGAATCACTTGAAACTGGTATTTATTTACGAATATTATTTCTGGAAAAATGATTAATCGGAGATAAAAACATATGACTGTGCACCAGAGGCAGCTGGTGGAAATTAAAATTGTCGTATTTTAATAAAGGAGCATGGGACGTACATTATATGGATTGCTAGACCTACATATATACATATATAGAAACATCCAATTTTTTCGAAATTTCGAGATCTGTTAATGGTATGAAAAGTATAGGTATAAAATATTTTAAGATATATAAACACCTAGTTGTGTTTTCCGAAAAGTGAAATTGTTTCAAAAAGCGTGATAATAGAAAGTTTTTATATTTTCAATATTGTAAAAAAAATAAGACGTAAATAAACTGCTCTTCAAAATTAGCGTAACACTTTTTAGATTTCCGCTTTCACAACTCGCTTTCACTTTTTGATAACCCAAGTACCCCTCCAAGCCACACCTACTCCGACCTCCCATCCACCCCCTCAGGTTCCGCCCCTGTGGAAGGCTGCGTGGGATGCCTATTTGTCTCGAATTTATGTCATGGCATTACTTGAAGGCTCTTGAAGTTGACGGGACTCACCGTGAAAGGCCGATTGAGCGTCAAATGTGATATTCCATCTCTAATCCACCACCCTGAAAATTTGCCGCACTGAGGGGTTGTAAGCAAGTTTTGATGCGTGGGGCGACTCTGACAGCTTTCCTGAGGGTGTTCTACCTCGAATCGTTTGTCTTCTTCAAATCCTCTTTTGCGTCCTAAGTGCAACGGAAGGTTTCGCCTACCCAACGAGTCCTCTTTTAGGAATTTTCACCCACTGAAATTTTTGGAGATGGTCAAAAAAGACGGAAGACTCGGGGTGTGCCAAAAAGAGTTCATGCATCCTCAGGAAAGCTTTCTGAGTCACTCCACGCATCAAAACTTGCTTACAACCCGGAAAATTTTCAGGGGGTGGGTTGGAGTTGGAATATCACTTTTGGCGCTCAATCGGCCGTCCGCAGTGTGTTCTGCCAACTTCGAGAGCCGTCAAGTAATGCCATGACACGAATTCGAAACAAAATGACACCCCACTCAGCCTTCTACAGGGGTGGAACCAGAGGGGGTGAGTGGGGGTTGGTGTGGGTGTGGCCTGGAGGGTTGTTTGAGTTGTCAAAGGGTGAAAGTGAGTTGTGGCACTCCACACCAATTTATTAGGCAGTATTAGGATCCATGGATTCGTCCAACAGAGGTCAAACAACGCAAAACACTGCGTAAATGCAAAGGGGTGGCTTAGGGGGGGGTCTGAAAATCGGTTGAAGAGATGGAACAGCGACCAAATACACAGAACTTATTGAGCAGGTCTTAATGTGTGCCGGGATGGAGTTTTCGAGACAGCCTAAACGTTTACCCTTCTTAGTTGATCCTGTAAGTCTTTGAAATTGGCGTCAAAAATTTTGCTTAATCTTTGCAAATTAATTTAGTAAGCAGAACCGGACTACATACATAAAACTTTGTGTTATACAAAACAAAAAGGTAATTTATACAACTGTAATGAGTAATGATACCACCAGATAATTTCCCTAAAATAGTCTGCTGGGATACGTCACTAATTTTATGTTATAACTGTTTTAATTAAGTAACATAAATAAACGCCTATTGGGTTGGTGTTAACATGTTAAAGCCGCTACCCTAAGCGGGCTTAAGGGTTGCCGTCCACACCCCAAAAGCCAACCCCATGTGAAATTTGAGTTCATATAATTCTGGCGGCAATTCAGAGATCTACAGAATGGGCCCAGAAGGACGGCATGTTTAGTTGCAGGTGGGTAGGAAGAACCCTATCCTGTAGCATGCTTCCACGAAAAAGATCTCCAACAAGCGTTGGTTCTCGTGTCTGGGTTCGCGTCGTGTCGCGCAACAAAAGGTGGATGATCATCATCCCATACTTTCCTACAAAATATATTATTATTGTTAGAAAGACCTTCGTGACGGTCTTTCAAGACCCACTTCCTCTACTTTACACTAGGTATATTGTATGAACAAAGTTTGTATTAAATCAATTCAATTTATAATGAGACGATAAGATGCTATGTATATGGTAGCAAAAAGCTAGTTAATTATAGTATGTTATAACCTACTTCTGAAATAAAATTTAAAAATGCTAATACACAAAAATAAATAAAACAGTATCAACTCAATATCGATAATATTAATGAACATAACTTCAATACCTAATGGAAATAAAAAGTATTTAATAACTGTTTTCTTATGTAGGCTTTTGCAAGCAACTAGCAGCTACACAAATATGTGTAAACTCTGTTTGGTCAATTCTGAGTTGAGTTTAAATTGGTGTGTAGTCAAATATTTTTGTTTTCTACAATTTCTTTTACAAACTTCTTTACTCTCATTTCTGGCGAGATTTCTATTTTTGTCACTTGTATGAGTTTCATGATAATCCGAGGATAATAAGAAAATACTTAAATATGAAATCCATTGATTCGAAATGATTTTAATCGTAGGATAATTTTATATGTTCAATCGCAACTAATTCAAAAAGTAGAATACAATTATTTGATACCCCTTCTACACAGATATCCCTTCTACAGGGATATCTTTATTGAACATAGCAGCTACTGAGATCATGTTTGGCAACAATGGTGACCAAGACTCGTAATGACAAGTAACTACGAATGCCTCGCACAATGCCATTTTAAGCTCTCCGAGTCCTTTTTTATATGTATTTAAAGTTAAACTCTTTAAATAGTTCATATTTTCTTTTATGAAATAATTAACAATAGCATTATATTGTGTTTTAGTGGTCAACTCACGTTACTATTTATATTTAAAAATAAGTATAACACAAATTATTACTTAACTGTAAAAATATAAAAATAAAAAAATGGCATTACCTTTGCACGTCATTAACTACATCTTTGGTTATATCTATCGTGGTTTTCATGCTTATACTTTGTGGAACACTATTAGAGGTGATATTGTTTTTACTACAGTCTGTTTGGTTCTTTATTAAAGAGTTTAAGGAGGCACAGCTAACTTCTTCACTTTGCTGACTAGGCTTAGACGAATCTAATATATTTTTAAGCATACATATATCATCACTGGATGTTACAAGTCTTTCATTTGAAGATGAGATATTTTCTTCACCTGATATTCTAGTCAAATCAGTATTAGTGTAATTTATAACACTGACGATATTAGCATTATTTGGCTGATAACCTTGTTCCGAGATAGTTGTGTCCTTTGAATCAGAATCAGTATTATAAACACTACTCAAGTATTCACTTTCTTGCGAGTCAGCTTCTACAAGTGTTTTTTTTCATTTTTTTAAAACCTGATTTGAATCCACTGGTACTTCTTTTCTTTGCCCTATTTTCTTCTATTTTCTGTCTCTTGGCAACTTTATCTTGTTCCGACATTATTAAATCCTTACACATACCTATGGTAAAGCATTTATCGAAGCCTACATTTCTGGCAAAACCTTCGAGTTACCGTTGTGATGTCACACTGGTTATTAAAGGGGCACTTGAATTCTTTTTGAAGAAGTGCATTTCTTCTAAAAAACGCTTTACAGCTTTCACAAGTAACCGCGTTGAAATTGTAACCTAAAGCTTTATCACCGCAAACGCCACAAACTTTTAGATCAATTTTTGCTTTCATTTTCAACAACTATTGTTAACTTCACAAAGCACCAAAACAAAAAATATCAGGAGAATAACTCATCGCAAAAATGCTGCGAAGCGTACAAGAGATAGCACAAAATCATGGTGAGAAGTGCAGATGTAATAAAGGGTAATTGTGTGTTAGATAAAATTTGATATTATGAAGCACATTATGAAGTGATATGACCTTGTGTTTATCAATAAACGTCATAATCAGCTGTCAACTGTCAGCTATTGGTACCAATGTCGCCAACATATCAGGCCTTCAGTCATGGTTAGTAAATAAGAATTTTTCCTAAATTATGTGTTCTCCAGTAAACGCAGGACCGCCCTTATATTTTTATAGGTTCAGAATATTTGTAGGTGTCTTATTTTTTCATTCATTTACTAGTATTTTGTATCTTAAGGTGTAAATAAGTACAATTTTTAAATTACCAATTTGTAAAAAAATGGTAAATGCATTCACGAAAACAAGTTATGGAAAGTTCTATTGTCCTTTTCTTTACGCATTAGGGTATCATTTTCTTTTTACCCACTAGGGTTATAAAATAAGATTTTAGAAACTGTGAAGCATTCGTAAAGGTAGTACAATAAGAACGGTTGTAAAAAACATTCTTATAATGTTTTAGGCTCTGTTTTAGGTCTTTTAATAATGTTGTAGGACCTTTGTAAGTACCTACCTATTTGCCTATTAATTTTCAGTGGCGTAGATATTTTTGTTCTTTTCAATTTATTTTATGATTGAATCTTCCTTCGCAGTAATTAAATAGTTGCAATGCGGTTGTACCGTCCATAAAAAAAAAACATTGTATAAGGTGTTTCAAAATTCACTACAGGGATTTTAAGGGTGCATTTTTGAGGTCAAACTAAGACTTGTTTTTCATATAAACATGTGTCTTATAGTGCACCCCCTCCGAGCTGCAGCCATCGTACCTAATTTACACGAAAAAATCGATTATCTTGAACTGTGACTACAGTTACAAATGAAATATCCTGAAAATTTACAAGCCCCTATTCATTTAGGCGCTCTATTCATTTTTGCCTTAAAAATGGCATTGACCTAACTTTAGGGCAGCTTGAGGGGTTCTACACTTTTTACACTAAATTGGTTTCTTCGTTCCCCTTGGCTTCCCTTGGTATATCCCATTGATGTCTTCATTACCAGCGATTTTCTCGAAAACGGTTATGTTTGTGTATGAAAAAAACGCAAGAGATTAAAATTTTAGATTTTTATGTACCTCACTAAACGGTGTTGGTAATTTCAGCTATCAAATGCATGCCATTCATTCCCTCCCTAAAAATATACTTACGTCATTTTTGAGGCAAAAAAATGAATAGAGCGCTTAAAGGAACAGGGGCTTGCAATTTTCAGGATATTTGATTTGTAACTGTTGTCACAGTTCAAAATAATCATTTTTTTTCTTGCGATATACGATGGTTGTAGCTCGGGATGGATTTTAGGACACATATTTTTTTTATAGGAAAACGATGTCTCAAAACGCACCTCATAAATACGTCCTTAAACTGACTCGGTGGTTTCCGGGTATTGCCGTGTATGACAGATTTTCATTCATGACGTTAAACTGATCATACTGTCGGCTTCTTCAGAAGTTACACTGAGCACTGCAGAAGTGCTCAGAATATAACTGAAAAGTGCTCAGAGTAGAAATAAACATTTATCATATACGGCAATACCCGAAAACCACCGAGTCATCAGACAACTGTCGTGAAAGCCTCACTCTAAGAACGCCCTTAAAATCTCTGTAGCGAATTTTGAAACACACAGGGTGTGTTTTACTTTCTCAATTTTATATAAACTGCTCGTCAAAATTAGCGTAACACTTTTTAGATCAGCGCCATTTGTGTTCTATTAGTGTTAGAGTCTTGAGATTTTTAATTTTCGGTAGCCTATAGGGTTGGTTTTAATGGCCCGAAGTCACAACGCTGTGACTTTAACGGTTCGCTGTCCACATTCCAAAAAGCAACCTCATGTCGAAATTTGAATTCGCAAGATTTTGACGGCAATTTTAGAGACCTACAGGATCGACTAAGAAGGAGGCGGTCGGGTAAAAACTCCATCCCAGCATACACTTCTTCAATAAGTTCTGTGTACTTGGTCACTGTCCCATCCCTCCAACCCATTTCCAGATCCTGCACAACGCACTTTCACCCTTTGACAACTCAACTACCCCTCCAGGCCACACCCACACCGACCCCCACTCACCCCTCTGGTTCCGCTCCTGTAGAAGGCTGCGTGGGATGTCGTTTTGTCTCAAATTCATGTCATGGCATTACTTGAAGGTTCTTGAAGTTGGCGGAATACACTGCAGATGGCCGATTGAGCGCCAAAAGTAATATTCCAACTCCAACTCACACTTTGAAAATTTGCCGTCCTAAGAGGTTGTAAACAGGTCTTGATGAGCAGGGTGACTCAGAACTCCAGACGTTGGGGTATTAAAATCAACCCTATTGGCTACCGAAAATCAAAACCGCAACTGTCTAACTTAAATAGAACGCAAATAGCGCTAATATAAAAAGTGTTACGCTAATTTTGACGAGCAGTTTATTTTGGAACATTATCATGCATAGAGAAACACACGCAGATTGGACTGTTAGTTTACTTTACAGATAGTGTAATTCCATTCCAACATGAAGTATTTTCTTTTTAAATTCCATTTCTTTGAGAAATCCACATTACATACAAAATGCTGTCAACTATTGAGATAATTAGGAAAGTATTTGGCATTAATAAACTGATTTAGAAAAATAGGACTGTGAAGGAAAATTCAGTCGTAAAAAACAACAACAAAAAATTACCTGTGGCAACTCGAATTTACAGGGTATCCCGGAAATGAGTGTACAACACAATAGCAGCGATTCCTTGACCCGAACGAAACGATTTAGGCCAACTTGCATATAGCCAAAGTTATTATTACCGTCGTCGGATGGTAGACATAATTAAAAACTTGAACTAATGAGGGTAAATCATTATTTTATTTGGCTTTATTAAGTTACTGAATTTTCGAAAAAATTAACATTTGAGGATTCAAGACAAAAATAATAAGTTGAAATAATTTAAATTATTATTACATATAAAGAAATACAAAAATGAGAGTCTGAAAAAAAAATAGCTTTTTTAAATGTTACATTTTAACTTTATGTTTAAACATTAATATGTCGTAAAAATTTATCATTTATATTTTGAATTATTATGCTTAATGTTTTTAGTTGTAAATTATTACACAGGACCACAAAATGAAATCGGGATGTAAAATCTTTCAGCCCAGTTGACCCCCATGTTTTTGGGGTCGGTGATCAAGAATCCGGTATCTATATGACCCCAGAATGCCTGGATCAAGGTCAAATGAAGGTAAAATTTCGTTATTCAAATTATATATGGCTATATATATTTCGGCTATGAAACGAGACATCAGATTTTGGATCAGTCGACCTTTCTGTTTTTGGGATCGCTAATCACGAATCCGGTGTCTATATCATCTCAGCACGTCTGACTCAAGGTCAAAATACGTTTTTCAAGTGATATAATATTTTTGTCCGTTAGTTCTGAAAGAGCGGAAAATTATACGTCGGAATACGCTTTGAACCTTGGTCGGATCTCGGACTAGACTTGGTCGGATCCTGAGTCCACATCACCCCAGCACGTTTGACTCAAGGTTAAATGAAGGTCAAAATACGTTTTTCAAGTTAAATAATTTTTTCGACCCCGGGTTCTGAAATAGGGGGAAATTTTACGTCCGGATACGCTTTGATCCGTTGGTCGCAGATTTGATCTCTAGATGACCTCCAGAGGTTACTTCGACCAACGGGTCAAAGTGTATCCGGATGTAAAATTTCCCATTCTTTGAGAATCTGGGGTTGAAAAAACTTTTATAATTTGAATAACGGAATTTGACCTTCATTTGACTTTGATCCAGACATGTTGGGGTCATATGGATACCGGGTTCGTGATTTACGACCCCGGACAACTGGGCTGAAAAAAGTTACATCTCGATTTCATTTGGTGGCCGTGTGTTATTTTATTATGTATTCTTTTTTTTAGCTATTTGGAGGTAGGTACTTACACTATTTGCTGGAACCACTCTTAACTACATATTTGATTCAAGTTTGGACTATTTGTAGAAATATATGTTTACTTCACACTGTCCTAATCATGTTTCTTAGGACCCGAAGGTTTCCATTAAAAAACTGAGGGTGTAGCCGCTATGCCAGCGTGATGTGACGAACATAAAGGTTGATGCACGAGTTTGTAGTTTTATTTCCATACACATGAGGGTATAGCGTGACGATTTTTAGTTCTCTGGCAGGTCAGGCGTGCCTATAGCAGTTTTAATTTTAAAAGCATGTCGCACCATGCGTCCGCATGCTCAATCTGTGCTCAAGGGGTCGGCAGCGGACCATCTTCGTGACCCATTCCACACCTCCTTCCCTTCTATATAGAATTATTTTTTAGTTAACAATATTTGCTATCCCTAAGTCAACATGGGCAAACCCTACATGTAGTCGGAGGCTTGCTGTTTTAGTGCATCCCGAGTGTCGATTTTTATACGTACATAATGTAAGTATAAAACTACGTACCACTCCTTTCAACCAGCTTAATAATTCATAAATCATAGTTCAATGGTGTAAGGTCAGGAGATATTGGAGGTCAACAAATAGGACCACCGCGATCAATCCATCGCCCATGAAACCTTTCATCCGAATGTTGCCTGATCTGACGAGCAAAATATGAATGTGCAGGAGGTATGAAAAACAATTTGGCAAATTGAAAATTTTAGTTTCAGTAGAAAGTTTTGAAACAAAATGCTGTTTCTGCCATAATGTTCGCAATATACCTATGGGAACAATTTTTGTTATTGAGAAGTAAAAAAAAACGATCTATTATGCCTGTCCGAGTACCTAAAAATGTATTTTTTCTTCATCCCGTGATGACTGGTATGGAGGGGAATTAAAAAAATAATATGAAACAATGGAGAGTAAATTATTGGGAAAAATAAAAAAAATATTTGGGAAATGTTTACATAAAAACTTATTTAAGCTCGTATGCGAGATTTGAAGCAGAAATGTCATTAAATTGCAAATGTGTGTTACATTTTTCTTGATAGCGCCCTTGAAATATAATTATGCAACATTTGCGTTTGTAAAGTTCTAATTAAAGAAAAGTAACAGATTGACAAAAAGTAAAAACAGAGGGATAATTTCTGTAGGAAATTTTCAGAGCTGCTAATAAGAAAACATATTTTGCGCTAGGTCGCTCCTTGTTGCAATGACCTATAAATATAGGGTTGAAGCAGTTTTTAATCAACCATTTTTTAAGTTTTTTTTTTTTTTTTTTTTTTTTTGTTTTTAAATTTAAACTCGCACTTTTAAACTAACTATTATTTAATAAAACAATAACAACAAGACTACACATTATTTTTAGATAAAGAGGTTCACAGATTCAAATAGAGACTGCGTCGATTTAATCCTGGATAGTCTTCAAATGAACCTAGACATTAATAGGTATGGTAGCTTGTTTAGGGCGAAATCATAGCCCGGCGGCTAAGTTATTAGGCGGCGACATCAATATTATTACAAAAGTGGATTTTATAGATTCAATAAAATTACGTATTCTAAATCTAGAATAATACTTCGATCAACCAAGGGCCCCCTGTCCTTCCCTTGGCTACGCCCATGGCACTCTGTTTATAATATGGTAACCATCGTAATCGAAGCAATTCGTGCCTGTTTGAACTGCACATGACCTCGCTTATTCCACAAAGCGTACAAAATAAGATGCTTTTTGTTGATTATTTTGTTTATTTATGAGAAAATTATACATTTATGCAGGATCCTCTTACCTAACCAACTATTTTTCGACTCCACCACTCTGTACTAATACAAAGTCTGAAACCAATCGACGCAACTTATTTTTTCGATGGTTTTAAAAGTACTGGAAGAAAAGAACTTCGTTCAAACTGAAAAAAAAAAACTATATTGCACCTAATAAAATAAAATAATCCTGCCAGCAGAATCAAATAATAATGATAGAAAAAAATCAAAAATTGTTTTATTTTCGCGTACCTATCACAAGCAGGACGCTTCGTTCTGCTAGTAGGATATTTAAGGCGTATTAATTTGAAAACGAGGGAGAATAGCACCATTTATGACATGAAGACTTACAATTACTTCAGTGTTTTAAAATTATTTTAAAATTTAAGATGATATTTCTAGAGTTTGGAGGGTTTCTCCTAACTCACCATGTATATGATGCTATCTATATGGGGCCAGAAGGGTATAATTAGTAACAGTTTACAATGTTTTAAATTATTACATGATATATGAAAAACGAAGCCTAGGACCCTTTAGAAGTCATTATTAATCCGAAAGATGTTACTGTAACTGTTTTGAATTCATATTATAATGGACAGGTCGACTTTTTTAAAATTAATTATTTCAATAAAAACACATTGAATCATAAAGAAGCAGTATTGATAAACCAGTTCAATACGTTTCAATTTTTGATTATTTTGTTTTTCAATTTTTTTTTTTTTTGGCGTATAATAGGTTTATATTTAGGTTTAATCAGTGATAATTACACCTTAAAACATCATACGGACCCCATGCTTCCTTCCGAATATACTTACGATAATATCCACCAGTTCTTCGGCACCTAAACAGTTAATTTTTTTATCGAAAACGCGTACCTAATAAATTGCCTTGAATTTGCAGTATGTGGATATATTAATAACTATATTTTTATTTACATATGAAAATGATAACCAAATTGATATTTGCTTATTTGCCCTTGATGCAGGCACAAGTTGTAAACTAATACAGTGTAAAGTAAAATTAAGTATTTACAAATTTTCAATGTTTTTGTTTCACTGAGTATATTTTTGTCACGGAATTTAATTTTACGTAACGATCCTGGTATTACAATAGTAATTAAAATGCAGGTACGATGTTATTATTTACTTTTCGATTAATAAATTTTGCTGACAGATCGATTTTTTCTAAAACTAAGTAGCCTACAAATCTACAGTCAGTTGATTAGTCCATTTTAAAATTTCAATCAAAGCGTTTCGATTTTTTTAAGTCTACGTCTGCAATTGGTTTGTCTGGTTTCCACTAAATGAAAAAAATATAATCATATAATATGTTACATTGGTATTGCATATTATTATTAAGCGTTTTTCTCTTTTGTCTTTCAAATGGAGAAAAATTAGAAAAATTAGAAACCGAATGTAGTATCAACGGACAACGCGTTTTACAACGTGTCAGTGAAAAGTTTTTGAGTATTTCCATTGATCCTGCAGTGTTGGTGGCTGGACTAAATTTGAGGTAAGAACTTATAATTTTTGTCAAACTGTCTGTTTGTGAACCTATTTCTGTGTACACTGAACAATTATTAAGTATAGCGAATTTGGGATACGATTAGATTTTCGGTTAAAAGGTTATACTATCCAGCAATTTTTTTCCAGTTTTTTTAATTTTTTTTTTTCAGATGTATAAAATGAAAAAAAATTACAGCTTATTTTCCAAACACGTCTCAGCGGTCCAGAACGTTCGAAAAAGCCGCTCTGCTGTTTTTCTCGAAACTGTGTTTTTCAAATTGGCGTACAACGTAGCTAGCGCAGTTTTTATCCGATAGTCTTGAAATTTTTATTGTAATTTCTTATGTAGATTATCTATCGAAGAACACAGATTTTTGCGATTGATAAACAATTAGATTTGCAATAAACAATTAAAGGTCGATTTTTTAAGAAAAAACGAAACAAAAATTAAAATTGTCAATTTGTGAATTTTCAAAAAAAAAAAAAGAAAATCTTGGGTACTTCCCAAAGAAAAACTAATGTAGATTAAGAAAAAACATTTTTTTTGTTTCTAAGTGGTGTACGCCGACTTCCTCCTCCAGAAAAAAATTGTTTCATGTTACCCATAGAATCAAGTATTAAAATTTCATTTTGATCCATTACATAGGTATCGAAAAAAATGCCTCATGTCAAAAAAAATATTAATTTTTCAGTGCGCCTGGGTAGTATAACACCTTAAGGATTTATGGGGTTGAGCCGTAAAGTGTAATAATAAATATTTCATTTGCTTATAGATAAACTCAGAAATATTTTAACTATTAACTTAGTTAATAGTTAATAGTTATTAGATATTAATTAACTATTAGTAATTAGTCAAAACGTTCAACAGAAATTTTAATACGTACAGGGTTCTTTTGTTAAACGATTTTTTTTAACTTTTTGGTCGATATAAAAAAAGTTAAAATTAACCTTAGACGGCAAATTACGCAGAATCGAGAAATGTTAACAATGTTGAAGAAACTCTTGTTATACAAGGTGAGTTTTTAGTGCTCATTTGGTCTAACAATAAGTAAAGAATTGTTGCTTCATCAAATGGAATAGCAAATTGTCATACGTGAAGTTGTCTGGATTTTTTTTTAACCTTTTTAAAACATTGCCGAAACTATAGGGAGTTTGTATGGTATAAAACTGAAATACCTACACAAAACTGAAATATATAGAACTTGGACAGAAAAAATACAGGGTGTTGCATTAAAACTAAACAAGGTATTTTGATTTGAAATTGGCAAAATGTAATATAATAAACTGAACACTGGGTACAGCATTTTTTAATTTATTGGAGAGTGAAGTACATATTGTGTGATTTGCAATTAGTTTTAGCTTAAGAGGGTTATTTTTATCAAAACATTTTAACAAAACAACAATTTTCTTTATTTATTTCCCTTTTATTACAGTATTTACTAACTTTCAAAAATACGTTGACGCGAAATTGAGAAATGCATTCTGAACATAAATAAAAACCAATAGGGGCGCAAATTAACTCAAATGTTTTTTTCGGTTTTCTATAGCCAATTCTATAAAAAAATTATATTATGACATTATAAAAACTGGTACTCTCAATTGTTCAACATTTGGAACAATGAAAATTTGGGAAATTTACCTCAATGCACAAGAAAATATGACAACGATACACAAACGGCACTTTCTAACATCACCGTGATGAAACTCGAATAAATAATAAATAATTAGGGTTCCGAAAGCTTGCTCTCACTCATGGTACACTGTATTCTATCCAGCACTCCCGCACGGGACCGGCGTACTACCGCGCATACTCGAGTCCTGGCGCCATGTCAGGATGGAAGGAATCAAGTGAATGAATATCACAACATTATTAAGATATTAAAACACATGTACCTGCAGGTAGAGAAAAAAGATCAAACTTTCGAATGACGCAGACCGTTATATAAAAAAACTCTAATCGAGCCTTGAGAAGTCTGAGTAAATTGGACGAAACGTCGGCAGAAAATTAGTGGTTCGTTATTTGTCCAACATCCTCAAAAGATCCTTTGTCAATATTACTTTAAAATTCTATACAAGTATACTGGACATAACAATTTAACTATCTGTATTGTTATGAACATTATATATTCTATGAACAAAGAAAATGGGGTTTTCAAAATAATAGCAGTGGTTGACGAAAGAATTAAAAAAAAGTATAGGTACTCTATTTCCATTCTAAATGGAAATAGGTAGAAAAAAGCAAGGTTGTCAGATATATTTTCTAAAATTGCTAAGCTCATATACCAGTATACTTCATCCTTCAGTAAACTGTTAGTTCGTGACGTTCTTAGAAAGCTAGTTTGGAAATATTTAAAAAAAATACATAGATATAAATTTATTAGTTAGCATTAAAATAAAGCGTTTAAAAAATTGCTGGAAAAAATAATAATAAATTCAAACAACTTTATATTTGTATATTACTATACTTAAGAAAATTTTGAAGAGCCGGCAACGGCGGCTCAGGCGGCTGGCCGCACAGAGTAAAACCACTGGCGGTAACACCGGTCAACGAGATTATTAGACTACTTTGCATTTAATACATTGCTAATACTTCTTCGGTCCACTGTGCCATAAAAATTTTACGACGTCGTTAAAATGATTTACGACTTTAGGCACTCTTTAAGACTTGTTTAAGACGCCAGTGACGTGTATTTCAGCTAGGTTTATTAACACAGACAATTTTTTGAGATTGTCTACTAAATGAGCATTATTTACAGCAAATTATATTACAAATATTAAGAGTTTTGTATGCAGGCTAATTTTTAATATCCTATATTGATTTGAATGAAAAAAATATTTCACAATTTTCGAATTTATAAAAGATATATGTACGCGCCACGCCCATGGAATCATAAAGTTGCACCGCTTTTTTTGTTCCCCAGGCGTATTTATCATTTTCAATTAAAATTAGAAGGACTATACTTCTGAATTTTATTTGTTTATAGTTATATAAATCAAACGAAAGAACTAAAATAAGTTACCTTTTTAGGCTCACCGCAGGCGACCGAGTATCGGTCACCTACGATTTTGTCTGTATGAATGCAATGTATATGTATAAGTATTTATATTTAGCGAATCGGTTCCGTTCAGGCACGTTGCGTGTCATACACATACCGTCCGTCATTGTTGAGAAGAATGTTTGTCTGCCAGGATACGCGTCTATTATTTCTTAACGAGAGTTCACTGTGTTCTTGCAATATATCTATATGTCTGAAGACGAGATATATAAATAGTACTGATAATATAAACATCTCCCTTCTTTGTCGGAACGTTAACGCTACATTCCCGCATCGTGTCTGACCGGATAATATAAATCCATCTTTAATGAGACCGCAGACGACAGACTAAAAAGACGGCCCCGATTAAAAAGTTGGATTGGTCTGCGGTGCTTTCCTTCAAAATAGGCGGTGACCGACTGTCTATCGTGTGCTGGTCTTAATGTTATTTATTAATTACGTAAATTAATGAAAAACTTAATACTTGATGTATTTTAAATTTTTGATTGGTGGTTGACAACGATAAGTGTTGAGTTGACTTTTTTTTTGAAAACATCGCAATTTTACTTTTTAGCGATATTTTTTCACAAAATCGACATATCAACTTCAAATTGGGCTTATTAGATGCATAATTTCACAAGCTGTAATTCTATAAGGAGCAGAAAAAATAGGGTGGTCAAAATAATAGCAGTGGTTGACGAAAGAACTAAAAAACTATACTTCTGAATTGTATCTATTTATAGTCACATAAATCAAAAGAACTAAAAAGAAGTTTGCTTTTTAATTTTATCATATTATAATGACATAAAAAACACAGGTCTACAATTTTTTTTCTGCTCTAGGAACTAAACCTATGAAATCCGAAATATTTTTATTATACTGAAAGCGAATTTTTAACTCAACAAACTTTCTACAGCGTAGATTCTCAGTAAATCCCGGTTTTTCGTTGTCAAAATACGTTTTTATGTGAAATATTTTTCGGAAGTATTTTTAAGCCCTGAATACGATTCCGTTGTTCAAATTTGTGCTAGACTCTTCCTACCAATGTTCTACCATGTTCCACCACAGAAATTCCTCACCTCGTTTTTTTTTACTAGAATTCCATAATGAACTATGGTTTATTAGTTTTATTTTGAATATAGAATATTTTATATATCTTCATACGTTTTTGAAATCTTGAATCAATTGACTATGCAAGCCACTCCTACTTCTTAACCGCGATTGACGAAACATAAATGCATAGCATTTTGGCTGATATGCCTTAAGTTGTTATCTTACATAAATACCAATTACAGTGGCATTTACTATTCTGCATAAAAGAGCATTATGTTGTTAAAAAAATTCACATAAACAAATTGTACCACGATCAGCAATCACGCGGACAGGCCCTAGACCATTGAGTTCAGTCGTTTCACTCGACTGTCTGGCATACTTTAGTATTACTATTAGTATGTTCAAGGTGTTTATGTCGTCGGCGTCGGTATTATATTACATAACTAATAAAATGTCACACGTGCAAACACCTAAAAAATACCATTTGCTGGCAAAGTGACAAATTCATCGATGATTTCGAAGATTTATTTTATGATGACTCGACAGCACGGACAAACCCGACTGTAGTCGTCACACAAAAGTGTGAAACATAAAAATAAAAAAGAGGGTATGCCCTTGAGAACTCAGTTTAGTTGTAGTTGTAGTTGTAGTTACACCTGAATGAACGCCGCTTAAAGTAAATATGAATATATGTTCATCGGATGTATGTAAACCATATGCTTTAATTAGTGACTATTTTTTTAATATACTTGGGTATACGTGGTTCAAACAACTTGTTTTATCCGCAAAAACCTTAATACAGCGCAATTCTCGTTTTATTATTAATTATCTGACAAGGCACACTGTGCATGGACAATAATATTTGGTCTTGTCTATCATACCAGTGAAAACATCCCATCAAGAGAATCTGTTCAGTGATAGGAGCAACCACGCAGACGTAACCTCGTAACCTGTAAACCCATGAATGTAGTAGATAGGCGATAGGTTAACATATAATGTACCTTCAGTACAAGTTTGAACTTGTTAGAGTCATTTGTTTGTTCTTTGTGACTGTTTTCGTAAACTGTTTTTTTTCTAGTGCGTTTTAAAAATGAATGACATTAATTTTGAGCAACGGTGTGCTATCAAGTTTTGCTTCAGACTTGGGCACAGCGCAGCGTATCCGACATTTGCAAAACTTCAACACGTCTACGGAGATAGTGTTTTTTTCAAGAGTCAATGTTTTTCGGTGGTTTAAGGCATTCTCAGAAGCGTGGTTCCTCTTCAATCGACTCTCTTAGTCGATTGAAGAGGAACCACGCAGTGGAAGGTCTTCATCTTCAAGAACCGATGAAAATGTGGATAGAATACAGACCGTATTCTATCGACATTTTCATCGACATTGTGCGTTCAGATCATTGGTTGACGACAAAAATGATCGGGGAAAAGTTAAATTTGAATCACACCATTGATTTTGAATCACATCACTGATTTTGACTAACGAATTGGGGATGAGAAAAATCTACGCAAAAATTCGGAGGAGATCAGGAAAGAAAGGTGTCTTGATCTTTTGAAATCGATTCAAAATGATCCCCATTATATGGAAAGTGTTATTACTGGTAATGAGACTTGGCTGCTTGAGTACGACCCGGAAACCAAGCGCCAAAGCATGGAATGGCACATTTCAAGCTCATCAAGACCCAAGCAACCAAGCAAAAATGAGCAAGTCGTAGATCAAATGCATGCTGATTTACTTTTCTGATAGCCAGGGAATTGCCCACAAAGAGTTTGTGCTTCCAGACCAAACAGTAAATCCATATTTATACAGAGAGGTTCTTGAAAAACTTCATGAAAGGGTCATGCGTGTGAGACCAAACATCAAGAACAACTGGATGTTGCATCACGACAATGCGCCTTGTCACACAGCCATTTCAGTATACGAGTTTTTAGCCAGTAAAACATTCCTGTGGCTCCTCAGCCTCTTTATTCGCCTAACTTGGGTCCTTATGACTTTTTCTCTTCTCGAGATTGAAAAATCACCTCAAGGGACGTCATTTTGGGACCATAGAAAACATTCGAATGGCTGTAACCGTCTCCAGCGCTGTGTGGCTTCCCAAGGAAGTTATTTTGAAGGGGACAATACTGAATTGCAATTTTATTCGAATTAACAATTAAAAAAAAAATCGGTCTCATTATTTAATTTACACACCTCGTATAGTCGTATAAAGTTATAAAGTAATACTAAACGATCTTCATATGGTGAAGTAAACCATGCTTAGGCGAAAAAATATTTAACACTGCTATTATTTTGACCATAATTGTACATTCTGTGATATACAGGGTGACAATAAAAAAACTGACCTCTAGCAAAAACTTCATAAATTTTTTTATTTTTAACAGAAACAAATTTTGTTAACAAAAAACAATAAACAATAATTTTAACTATAACATACTCAAATGCCGGTTTGATTATAACTACTTTGCCGGTTTCGAAGTGGCCTCCTTGCGCGTCTCGGCAGAGCACCAAACGCTACCGAACATTTTCTGCCGCGCCACGCACCTCTTCCGGTGACAATCGGTCCCATTCCCGGCGCAAGGAACGCTTCAGTGTCTCCAAACTTTTGTGGGGTTTCACGCAGGCCCTGCCCTCCAAAATCGACCAGATGCTTGAACTGCTTCTCATCTGTGAAGAGGATTTTGTCCCACTGAAGAGGAGCGTGGCGACGAAGGAGTTGTTTGCATCTTTCAAGCCGTACGCGCTTGTTGACGTCGGTGAGGAGCTGAACTTTTTGGAGCTTGTAGGGCTTGGAGATGGAGATCCTCTTTGGCTATTTGGCGGATTGATTCGCGATTGATGCCAGTCTGACGTGCGATTTTTCTCATGGAGACCCTCGGATTTCGCCTGACACGCTCTCGAATGCGGTCCCGGTTCTCGACGGTTCTGACGATGCGCTTTCTGCCTCTTCCTGGACGGCGACCAGTATGGCCGAGCTCTTCAAACCGCTTGATGGTTCGCCGGACGTTGGATTTGTCGATGCCGAGTGTTCGCGCAATGTCGATCGGACGCTTCCTCAGCTCATGTAACGCCAAAATGTTTTCCCTTTGGTTTGACAATTAAAAAAAAGTAGCTTAAATGAGTTAAAAAATTTTTGAAACAGAATATACATGTAGAATTTTTAACGGAGAATCGAATAAAAACAATAAAAACTTTCAAACTTCAAAAACATTCGTGATAAGACCAAAGCAATTTGGTTGTCAGTTTTTTATTGTCACCCTGTAAGATATAAGTGATATAACTCATTTTGGAAACTAAACGAAATAAACATATGTTTAGTTCATTTCTTACATCCGTTGTCCTTTTTTAGCGACTCCTCCCTTCTGTTGTCCAAGCAACTGAGTCCAGCCTACATCAGGATAGCTGGCCCTTCCACCAAATTCGTCAGATATGTGGACAACGAAGATAGATACGACGATCGTTTATCAACAAATGGGAACAACGTTATCGTAACCCCGTCGATGTGGTTCGGTATAAATGAGTGGCTTAGTTTGGCTAATTTAACGCCCGTTTTTGGTATTAACGACGCGGAGACCGCCAGAGGGGTCTGGAACCCCAAATCGACGCTACCCCTATTGGAAATTTCCGATAAACTCAACGTTAGCTGCTACTGGCAGCTCGGATTCGGTAAGAATTTTTGCGAGGAATTATTAGATTTCTTAGGCGGGCCAATTGCTGGAAAACTGGCGTACAAGACGTAATCATTTATCCTCTGATATTAGCAGGGTGGGCTCTACGTTTTTTAGATACACACAGTAGACATCCTTTCTCTGGGAACCGTAGCTGTGTAAAGGGAAGATAAACATATAAATACACCTATGCTGCAGGAGATAGCTACCAGTAGCGGCTCGTCAGGGAGGCTGAGGGGGCAGTGCCTCCCCTGTGAAAATTACAAATACGTTTATTTTATAAACCTACTATACTTTAATTTTATTTAATAAAATTAATATTTAATATACTACCTATAATACTATAATTACCTTTCATTTTTAAATTCATATAACAGGTAAAAAAAATTATTAAAAATATAAATATTAATAAACATATGTCAAAGGAGGTCCTGTACTATTATTTGCAACATTTTAACCCTCATAAACGACACAGCGCCTAGTCTATCACCGTGGTGGCAAGCCTCCGATGCCAATGTTTTCACATATGTATGTATATATAAGGAATAGGGGGAAGCGCGAAGCCTCGTAACTACTTGAGTTGCTAACAAATTTAACCCTTAACTCCAGAGGCATTAAAGGTCATTTAAAAAAACTGCATAGAGGAGGCAAACACGCCCACCTCTCATCTCTCACACGTGACAGCGCAGAAAGCTAGCCATTTGATTTCATGAACCTAACGACATAACCTACAAAAACTATCTTTTATTGTTCTGTGTTTGGAAATTTTTGTTGGAAAGTGCCGTAATTCTTGCCGTTTTTTTTTGTGTGATATAGGAGGGATATAATTATTGAAAGTGTTCCATATTACTCACGCAAGTCATTATTTGAACGTCTTATTTAATTAATTGTACAAAAATATACTGGAGGTAACTGGCGGGTGTAGCAGGGTAAGCCGGCTCGTAGTTTTGTTAATACGTGCTATGATAAATGCAAATGGCTAAGTAGTTCTTTAACTTTAAATAAATTATTGTGTTGGCCGTGTGTATTATTTTCAAATCGTGGAAAATATGCTTGGACAAAAGTTTGGATTTGATAAAATCTTCAAACTTTATCTCGTTCAGTTGACACATTCAAAAAGTCAGGAACATACTAGTTGTGTTTGTAAATTACATTTTTTAGGCAATCAAATATTATGAAAGTGATTAATTCAGTCCGTCAAAATTGACGCAGTCCTGACAAAAATCCGTATTTTATTTCACTGCATCTTTTAATTGTAAAATAATTTGACGGAAACTACACCTTCCCGATGGTTTTGCTGAACCAATAAAATATATTAGGTATATTATGTTAGACAAATGTACTTAATATATTTTATTGACCGAGTAGAGGTCCTTCTCCTAATTATGCGGCATATTACTAACAATGTTTATCATCACAAAAATTTTTACAAAACATGTTTGCCTCCCCAAAAAAAAAGTCACGAGCCGCCACTGATAGCTACCAATGGCTGCTTATTCCATTCAAGGAAAATTTATTTAAATATTTTTTTATTGTCGTTTTATTACAGGTATACTGTCAAACATTTCGAGGTGTATCCCTCCGATTTTGACTAAACTCAGCGGGGTGAAAGGGGGCCTAAAAATATGGGAACAACGTGCTTTGTTATAGCGGCCCATAAGGCCATTAAGGGGGGTGAAACGGGGAGTTGTGGTTCACCCCCAAAAGTCATTATTTCAGAATATCTCGAAAATCAGTGGATATAGAAAAAAACTATAAACTGACAAAATGTTTCGCTTCATGAAAGCTACTTTCTAGGCTCTAATGCGTAGTTGCCTGCTCAATGAGGGATTGAGGATGAACTAAAAATTACTATTTTTCACAGATATATGGTTGAACTGAGCTTAAATTGTACACAGAACAAGTTTAAACAAAAATAAAATCGACGTATTTTTGCTACTGGCTGTTAGATGAGAAAATATATACAGCATATCCCGAAACTCTATAAAGATATAAATTGCTTTTAAACAACAAATATATGACGATAAAATAAGACGTACTATATGGATAGAATCTTCAGTAATGTTAAATTGACAGACAGACAGTGAGACGACAGATAGAAGCAATCGCATACGCGTCGAAGGGAGTGAGAGAAGAAGACCGGCCTTCTCATCACGCTACGTTAGTCGTTAGAACGAGAAGTGTAGAATTTGCCCTTTTTTCACAACCGGCCGTCGTTGGCTTTACACATACTGTATATAGAATAAGTATTATCACTGAACCAAGTGGTCGACCGACCATCACTTACTGTTAGTGGATACAAAACAACTAACATTATTCACCAATAATAAAATTTGAAGCAACAAGGGGTAGGAAGTATTTGCAAGCAAGGAAAAGGGATGGATTATAGACCTTGCATAGAGTCGTAAATATGAGTGGAACCGGTTCTGGATAATAAATATTCGGATTAGGGAGATTAGTTATGGAAAACTGAATGCAAATAAAGAAATATGATTTTTACCTGTTTGCAAGCTATTTTGATGAGTAATATCAACACCCACTGAATTTGTAGAGGTGTTGTTGGTAATATGTATACAAAATTTTCACATACTGTCATTTTTCATACACAGGATGTCACTGAATAATTTACACAAGCGATAACTCTATATTAATAAAGATTTCGGAGTGCAACAAAAGCGACGTCAATTTGTTACAGAAAAGTGTGATTGATTATGAGACAAACATAATGATTTAATGTTAAAGGATACTTTATTAAGAGTATTCTTTAAATTCACATATATTTCTAGTATAATTGAACACACATCATATTATTGGGAGAGATTAATGACTTCGAGTAGAATTTTTTTGTTGTTCTTAACAAAGAAAATTAAAACGAAATTTTCAAAAAAAATATTAAAAAAAAATTAATCAGTTTTAAATTCTGACGAAGCAAAAAAATATTTTGTTTCTTGTTATGATTCACCCTTTTCAAAAATATTGCTTAAATATAATGTAGTTTTCATAATCTATTACTACAAAACTTTGGTTACACGTCGTATCGTGTATGCTTCATCTATGACGTTTCGCACTTAAAGAGTTTTCTTCTTCAGATTCTTCGAAGAAAAGCGAAGTACAATACGAGCAGGACCTAAATATACTTCTCACATTATTGATGCATTCCCAGAACGCAATGGCAACTGGAATATAGTCGGTAGTGACATAAGCACCTTACCAAAGGAACATACCGAAAATGTGATGGAAGAGCTAAAGGATATTGTATCGGCTGTTATGTGGGAACCGTAAGAGTTTTTAGACGTTCGTTTTTGATATCCATTAAAAGTTCACTAACAGCGACGCCACGGTTTTCCAAAAAACAATGAACAGCAATCTTCCCAGCACCCCAGCAATCGCATTTTCGTAAAATTATTTTTGCTAACTAATCATTTCCTGATGATATAAACTAAAGAAGTGTTTAGGCGTTAAGTGGAAAAGTGTTCAAGTGGGAGTTAAAGAATAAGTCAATACATAGTTATTGTTCAACTTAAAAGAAAAATATGACTTATTTTATCCGTATTATTTTAGTCGGGATGTTACCGAGGACTCTTTCCCTGAAAAAGATATGAGCTGGAAAATTTTACATCAGAAGCACAAACCAGACGTAAAGATCTGGACAACAGTTCCAACATCGTCCGATCCAACTTCATTTTCATCTTCACTCCTATGGGCTAAGCAAGTTGGAGAGGCAGCCAAATTTGGGTACGACGTAGTCTTCAGAGAGCCGAAGATGCAGGAATTTTTTCGGATACGCCAGTAAGTCAATATTAAACTTCCACTTAAAAAAATCCACTGTTTGTAATTTTGAAAGTAAAAATTACACAGGACCACAAAAATGTGCGGAATACTACACTATGCCCACTATATGTTTTTTGGGTCGTTGATTACGAATCCGGGATCCGGATTACTTACTTTTGCTTGATCAGCTAACCTAACTTCAAAAAAGGCTCAAAAACTCAAAAAAATGAGTTCATAAATTGAATAGCACACGGGACCTGAATTTTTAAACTTGATAGTCCCTTCAACTGAACTCTTGCATCTCAAAATCTCCCAATCCAAATTTTCAAACTCCTAGCCTCTTAACCTAACCTCAAAAACCCCCAAAAACTCAAAAAAAAAAACGAGTCTAAAAACTCAACACCACACTTCACCTGAATTTTTAATCTTGATAGCCCTTTTAACTTAACTCTCGAACATCAAAATCTCCGAATCCAAATCTTTAAACCCCTAAAACTAAACCCATAAAAAACTAAGAAAAACGAGTCTAAAACTCAACAGCACAGTGGACCTAAATATTGTAAAACAATAGACTTTTCAATTTATATTTTTTAACTGATGCAAAACGAAGCCTTCAAACACTAACCCATAACCTCTTGTCCTTGAATGATGTTGATGATATGTATCTTCAGTCGTCGTTTCTAGCGATAAATTGGTGAATAGGAATTGCTTCTGGATGAGGCCAAAGGTTCCCAAAAAAACCTTTTCGGTTGGGGAGTTTCAAATTTATTTGATCCTCAGGACTCTAAATATGACAAAATATATTGCTTCGCCAGTAACTAGCGACGTTATGAAAAAGTACCTCTAAAATCTGAAATTCCACCACCCTGAAAACAGTAATATGCTGAAGTGGATTTAGCGGTTACCCATCCTGGAACACGTGGAGGTACCACTTCTCCAGGACTGAAGATACATATCATCAACATCATTCAAGAACAAGAGGCTATGGGTTAGTGTTTGAAGGCTTCGTTTTGCATCAGTTAAAAACATAAATTGAAAAGTCTATTGTTTTACAATATTTAGGTCCAGTGTGCTGTTGAGTTTTTAGACTCGCTTTTCTTAGTTAAAAAAAAAAACAATTTTTTTTTCACGAAATTTTTTGGAAAACTACGGAGATGATAAGTGGTCATTGTGTCATAGCCCCTAGAGTTGTGGCACCCAATCCCATGTTTCAGATGGGAGAGGACGGGATGGTCCTGGTTACTTTCTACAAACATATATTACAGCGTGATGTCACAGAATACCATACTGTCTACCATATAGTATACCATAATGTCACAGAGTAACATATATCTATTCTGTGGTGATGTGATGATACAGGTACGCGACGCGTGGCGGGGAAAGTACAAAAGATCTAATTAGTCAGAGCTACATGTCGGCTTATTTCAGACCGAAAATCACGCGTTAATGACGTGTGCCAATAGACTGTACGCAAAACCACGTCAGTGGCAGACGGATGTGTATGACTGTCGGTGTATCCGACAAAAACATATACAAAAAGTTGCACTCCACTTGGCTCCTGGTCATAGTGGCAACACCGGATGGAGGATACTCTTCAGGATTTTTTGAAGACGATTTTTGATTGTTCCAAAAATCACGAAATCGAAATTTCCAAAAATGTTAAAAATTAAAAAATCTGAACATATTTGAGAGCATTTTGCAATTGATTATAAGACATATTTATTGTTAGAACATTTGTAGCAAAGTCCGCAGTTTTTGATAAAAACATTATGAATTTTATACAAAACATATTTTTGTTTCGGACCCCATTTTGTTTTGCCAAAATTTTTCGAAAACAATATAGAACCATTTACTTTAAATGTAGGTCTCAAGGCCTCGATTTTATAGAACCCGGGGATTATCTGTTTCTTAAAGAAATTCAAGTCTAGATGTTTTTTTGCCGAATAAATCGTAATTTTGTTACATTTTTCTATAACTTTTTATCAATTTTTAAAAAAGTCGAAGGCCATATTCTTAAAAAGCATTATATTTTACGTCGGAATTGACCTGATCGAAATTATTTCAGCACTGATAACTTTGAAAATAAACTATTACACGATACACAACGTATGAAAGTTCCATCTGTTTTAAATTCCTCAATGTTTTTGATTATATTTTGTAATTTATATGCGTATTTGCGAACTCAACATCAATTTCGATGAAATGTGGTTTCAGGAGGATGGTTGTCCTGCTCATAATACGATGAGAGTAATGGAGTTCTTTCGCGAAATATTTCCTGATCGTATTATAGCAGGCAGAGGTTCCATTTTGTGGCCAGCAAGGTCGCCTGACCTTACACCTTGCGATTTTTTTCTTGGGGTTATGTGAAACCTCTTGTTTATAAACATAGCCACGAACGAACTAGAATATTAGAGGAGCTTAATACAAAAATTATGGCTACTTTTGAAACCATAACCCCACAGACACTCCAAGAAGTGAGGCGTAGTTTTTATGACCGGCTAGGTTATTGCCTAGCTCAGTCCGGTGGTATTTTTGAACCTCTAATTAAATAGGTTCTAAACTAACGTTGTTTTGTTATAGCACTTTTTACTTTTAGAAACTGTATTTTATTTTTATTTCGTTTTTTAAATAATATATCAAAAGCACTTTTTACTTTTATAATTCGTTTTTTATTTTATGTGTTTTATTTATGTATATCAAAAGAATTTCTATTTTGTTTTATGAGAATCATTCGTTTATTTTTTAACCAGTTGGTAATAAAGAATGCAAATGACCCTATTCTATAAATTTCTGTTACGGTCAATAAAATAGATTGAGGGTATCAGAAATTTATTTTGTAAATAAAACAATTACGTTAATGTTACCTTCGCGCATAAGAGAAGCTCACCCAAGTTACTGATTCAGAATTATTCAATATGAATCCAGTACGAGACAAACGATGCGCGTGCTGTCCGTACCTTATTGCTACTGGTGACCAGAGCGGCACATTATAACCAGATACCAAGATCAGCATTTTCGTAATCGGTATATAATTTGCAATTGGCGTTCTCGTAATTCGTGGCGGCAGAAGTGAAGAGTGGTGGACCGGGACTCCCGGAATGTCTGTGTGAAGTCATTCTTCACACGCGTAGCAAAATTGCAGAGTTAACTGCGTTCAACTATCCAGAGCTCCCGCACGGTATACAACGAGTCCCAGAGCATTACCAGGCACGGTCAGTGGAGTACGTATGCACGGGTAAGAAATACACGCGTACATAATTTACAAGGCGATTAAAAAATACGACTTATACTTTAATTATCATAGAGTTCTATAGTGCCGACTCTGCGTAAATGGGTGCCATACCCATTTCCGGATCCTATATATCACAATTGGTATGACGACGAAACAATCGCTATAAAATAAACAATCAACTAAACGGCAAGAACTTATTCCTCAACCTTATAATATCGAAAACAACCTTCCTACGTCAATAGAGGTATGTAGGAGGTTCATAAGAATAAAATTGTCCAATATCAGTGTCATCGACACCCGTTTACATACAGTGAATTTCGAATTTGTAACACAGTTGCCTTCAGATTATTCATAATTACATTATAGGTATACCCTTGGAAAAACTTTTGAGTATTTTGAGAGTTGAGAACTTCTATCAAAAACTCGGTTTACATGTAGAAACAGTAAATCTGAGATTGAAAAATAACGTGTTTTTTGAGACAATTACAAAGTTATAAAAAATACCTGAAAACATAAATATACATACATATGTACATGCTACATTGAGAAGTTAACATTATTTTTGAGAATTAGGATGATGTCGTTTGAGGGTGATTAAATTTTGCAAGCTCAAATAAGCACAATGGATAAAAAAGTGTTTTCAAAGAGCAAAAAAAAATATTCTGTTAAATTACGACATGGCAAACGTTAGCCAATGCTGGTTATTGGGTTTTCCATGCTGTCCGGACGAAATACATATGGCCGATGAACGCAAATCAATTGCAAATGTTGGTATTGCCAATGCATTTGCTATGAAGGCGATTTTTTTATATACAGGGTAGGGTGTCTCAGCTTTTAGTTTACAGACTTTATCTGTTCACCCAGGATAGTTAGCAAAAAACTTTATATATAAAAGTTACTTGAATTCATGAGGGCTATAAAATGACATATTCCGTTTGACATGTGCTAGTGACCTTGAAGTTATGTCTTCAAACGTTTTCGAGATTTTCAAAGTCAAACAATGGTACGTGCAACATGCAATAGAGGATTAATACGCCGTTTAGAAGCTGAAAAATTTATTAAACTAATTGCTTATAATTACTGAAATATCCCATTGATCTGATTAAAATTACTTTTAACAATGCCTCTCAATTGTTTCAAAACTGACAAGGCAAACTGAAAATTCTTTGTATTGTAAAATAATAGCTGTTTGACTTTGAAAATCTCGAAAACGGTTGAAGATAGGTATAGGGTATGTTACATGAAATACGTGTATAATTGTTCGGTAAATACAAAAATGTCGAAAAATACAGGGTGTTGTATTTAAAAAAACTCATATTGACACTGACATAACTTCAAGGCCACTAGCACATGTCAAACGGAATATGCCATTTTATAGCCCTCATGAATTCAAGTAACTTTTATATATAAAGTTTTCTGCTAACTATCCTGGGTGAACAGATAAAGTCTGTAAACTAAAAGCTGAGACACCCAGTATATCAGAGTTGTACCAATGTTGGTCTTGATGCGATCATGGTCAATGCTATCACGTTTGTTTTTGCGTTCGGACGATTTGAACATGACATTTTTAGATTATTATTTGTGTTATATGAAGAAAAAATATTTTTATATATTCATATCAAGAATTATATATATTATATACTCATATGAAGAAAAAATTGATTTAAAAAACAAAGGTGCTCGATATTATTATTGAGACTCCAGGTGTATGTCGCGGAAAAACATATACATAAGCGCCAATTTAATAAAGACATTTATTCGAACAATAATTGGAAATGTGGGTGAAACAAAAAAATGCTTTATTTTGTTTTCCTTGTTTACTTTTTGGCGGTGATAAAGCATGGACGGAGGTAGGCGTGACTTATTTAGTGCACTTGACTGAGAAAATAAAAATAAGAGAAAATTATTTAGAGAAAATTATATGAGCAAATTATTTATATCAAAAATTGATGCTTGCAACGCCAAGGTTACAGACAAGTTTGCTTCTATCAAGGATCGTAGGATTGAATTAACTTTCAAAAAATAGGTGAGTAAACATTTGCAGAACACCCGCTTCATTTCATCACGAGCCGCCACTGTTGAGAGAATTCCGAGAGTTCGAAGACAACAAAACTAAAGTCAAAACGATATTGCAGGAGGTCATAGGTTGTAACGTTTTTAGATATTTCTTAAGACATTAGGGTTATAAAAAATACTAATAAATTATAAAATTATTCATTAAATTATAAAATGAAAGACTACTTATTGGATTAAAAAGTGATGTACTTGTACTGTTGTAACTGAGATACGATACTTGTGACTTTGTAATTAAAATAATGTATATAGGTGCGCGCTCGTCCAGACCATCAGAAAAAAAGGAACTAAGGAAGTAAAGTGACCAGACGTCCGTCATTATGACGGACAGTCCGTCATTCAGAAAGCTTGTCCGTCTTCAAGACCAAGAGTCCGTCATTGAAATTTTTTTATTAAAATGTCCGTAATTACGTCTTCTAGGTTAATCTGAAGACGTATCGACGTATCGTATAGATCGTGATTAAATATTAGTATTTCAAAAAGGCATCAAATTCCAAAAAGTATCCTTGTGAAAGTCTATATTTTTATGTAAATGTATTTTTCATTGAAATTGTGAAGTGCCAGGAAAACGCGTGACCTTGAAAGTTTAAAAAATTTTGGCCTGCGGCGCTTTTTTAGCTCGCGCCGTAAGGCGCGAAAAATTAATTCTAACTTCGTTAATGTGAACCAGCTGAACATGTCCATCTTTGGCAAAATCAAAATTTGGTCACTTTATTTAAAAAAAAGTGTGGAGACAAGAAATTACAGAAAGTATTTTTACTTGTTTCTATTAATTTATCCCAATTATTATTATTCGCGTCATTTTAATGTACTTATGTGTACTCCGATTCCAATTAATTTTAACGGACATTATAGGTGATAAATATTGTAAAACACAAAGGTCCTTATCGGCTCGTTAGCTCAGCTGGTTAGAGCAACACACTGATAATTCAAATGTGGAGGTCGTAGGTTCGATCCCTACACGAGCCTTTTTTTTGGTTCATGTTTCAAAATATTTAGAAAATAAAAAGGAAAGTTAAGAATTTTACAAGTAGCTTTATACGAATGATGCAAACGTTTTGCTTCTAGAAATCCGTTATTTGTGTCTACTAATTGATACAATTTCATAATTGATGATCAAATCATTGTCATTGGTCATCATGGACCCCGTACAAACCTTATGGGATTTGGTTCTCGGTTAAATTGATCGAAAATGGTTTTATTTTATGGTTTAAATATCACTAAGAAAAAGTGTCCATGGGCGCATAGCCTAAAAACCAATAGATTTTTAGCTACAGATGTGTTTAGTTCGGTAATCGAGACGAAAAATAAAGAAACAATCCAACAGTTCTCAGTATCTAACAATTTTCTTAGCTTTAATCTATAAACATTTAAGGCCTAGGGGTATGTTTTCGAGTGCACTGAATCCGAATATGACATTAGTTTTTTTTTTATACAGGGTGATACCCACCAACCAACATAACTGAGTTTTTGCCTGTTTTTTCTCCGTTTTTCGCGTAAATAACTTAATTATTATTATTAATTATCATTAATTATTATTAACTATGTATTAATTAGTATTTAACAACTTATCATTTAATTAACTTATTTACGCGAAAAAACAGAAAAAAAAACAGTCAAAAACTAGGTTGTGTTGGTAGGTATCACCCTGTATAAAAATACTAATGTCATATTCGGATTCAGTGCACTCGAAAACATACCCCTAGGCCTTAAATGTTTATAGATTAAAGCTAAGAAAATTGTTAGATACTGAGAACTGTTGGATTGTTTCTTTATTCTTCGTCTCGATCACCGAACTAAACACATCTGTAGCTGAAAATCTATTGGTTTTTAGGCTATGCGCCCATGGAGAATTTTTCTTAGTGATCTATAAACCATAAAATAAAACCATTTTCGATCAATTTAACCGAGAACCAAATCCCATAAGGTTTGTGCGGGGTCCATGATCACCAATGACAATGATTTGATCATCAATGTTGATGCATGTGGTTTGGATGCGGCTTCAGACATCTGTATTTGATGAAACCTAATTTTGAAATTGTATCAATTAGTAGACACAAATAACGGATTTCTAGAAGCAAAACGTTTGCAACATTCGTGTAAAGCTACTTGTAAAATACTTAACTTCCCTTTTTATTTTCTAAATATTTTGAAACACGAACCAAAAAAAAAGGGCTCGTGTAGGGATCGAACCTACGACCTCCACATTTGAATAATCAGTGTGTTGCTCTAACCAGCTGAGCTAACGAGCCGATAAGGACGTTTGTGTTTTACAAAGTCTATTACCTATAATATCCGTTAAAATTGGAATCGGATACATAAGTACAGTAAAATGTTGACGCGAATAATAATAATTGGGATAAATTAATAGAAACAAGTAAAAATATTTTCTGTAATTTCTTGTCTCCACACTTCTTTTTATTTCCTTTTTTCTTCTGATGTGCTGGACGAGCGCCCATCTAAATACATTATTTCTAATTACAAGGTTACAATTATCGTATCTCAGTTGGAAAGTACAGCGCCAGCTTTAGTAATTTAAGATCCAATAAGTGGTCTTTTATTTTATAATTTATTGAATATTTTTATAATTTATTAGTCTTTTTTATAATCCTTAAGGTGTTAACAAATATCTAAAAACATTACAACATATGATCTCCTGCAATATCGTTTTGACTTTAGTTTTGTTGTCTTCGAACTCTCGGAACTCTCGGAATTTTAACAATAGCTTGTCATGAACTAACAGATCGAAGGGCCGTTTTGCTGACTTGTTTTTTAACATTTCCTCTCACTTTCTTTTAACATTTCTTCTCAGTGCCAGAAATGTGTGCAAAATTTGATTAGAAATAGACAGTTTCATTGGGTGATCCATCCACATATATGTACATTAGGGTGGACCTTAATATATTTTTTTTCGTTTTTTCTTAGCGGGCCGGGTGAAAATCAGTTCTGGGTACCTAAAAACTTGTGCGGAAACCAAAACTGTCGCGATGGGAACCTTTTTTCCCGTGCCGCAAAGCGCCGGAAGTTTCTTATGGGATTTACACGTTAAAAATCACTGAAAACGTTCGATATGCTCAAAAACAATGAAAATCATCAAATCTGATAGTCGTAAGATGAATCAGATGGAATCTGATTGTATGTAAAATTCAGGAGCGTATGGTATATGGCGGAATGCAATTTTTCTGGTTTTTCAATCCTGATTCTCAAACGATAGATTATCCTGCATCGACTTGCATAATTTAACGGTAGTATGAAATGCTCCATATGATACGAATAATTCATCATCTTAATATAATATTACCCTTAACTTGAAATCATTTTACATTGACTATAAGAGAATTTCGGATTGGAACATACTATAGTGTCCGACGTTCGTACACGTTAGCACCATACTTTGGAGTTGGGGAGCTGCGTCGTGGTATAATCTGGTAGTAATACAACTATCTATGTTATATGCTTGTTTCTCAACAATCGAGTAGTTTAAGGGTTATTCAAGCTTGATCAAACAAAAGAACGGAAGATTGAATTCTCGAAAAAAATACGGTTTTTCTCTTAAAGTTGGTAGCTTCATTCGCTCTGACATTAGCCGCGGAAATTTCTTCGCATTACTACCAACTTCAAGAGAAGTCGAGAGAGAAGTTTCGAAGAGAAGAATTGAAATTGGCGACGGTCGTAAAGTTGTCGTTTGAATAGATTCGTTCGGGAATACGCCTCGGAGCGATCCAAGCAATCTGAGCAGTTCACCCGAACACGCGATTTTGATCCGAGCACTCCGAGGTCTCCGAAGCGCTCCGAGCGCGCGCCAAATACAAATAACCTGAAACTAATTTATTCCGTTCTTATTTGTCCAGTTTAACAAGTACATCGATTGGATTTTGTTGGATTTGACTTGATTAGGTCAATTCAATCGATTTAATTACTAAATTGTACAAATAAAAACGGTTTAGATTAATTTAGTGTTTGTTTACATTCGTGTGTTTACGTCCGAATCACTCGGATCGCTTGGAGCGCTCGAATCAAAAACGCGTGTTCGGGTGAACTGCTCAGATTGCTCGGATCGCTCCGAGGCGTATTCCCGAACGAATCTATTCAAACGACCACTTTACGACCGTCGCCAATTTCAATTCTTCTCTTCGAAACTTCTCTCGACTTCTTTTGAAGTTGGTAGTAATACGAACGAATTTTTTTTTTTTTAGTTTAATTTAGTTTAGTTTAAAAAAAAAGACGAAATAATTTATTATGGTGATTGTACCTGATTCTGAGGAGTATTAAGCATATCATGATTCAAAAGTAGTGGTAAAAACCTACAATTTGACGTCCGGTTGAAGTCTGTAGGTGCCTCTGAACCGGAATTACGATCATTTCAAGTTGTACGCAAAATTTAGGAGCGTATGGCGATTCCACCTGATTCAGGAGGAAAAAATACATGGAAATATATCCTTGCGACCATCAGATTTGATGATTTTCATAGTTTTTGAGCGTATGGAACGTTTTCAGTGATTTTTAACATGTAAATCCCATAAGAAACTTCCGGCGCTTTGCGGCACGGGAAAAAAGGTTCCGATCGCGGCAGTTTTGGTTTCCGCCAAGTTTTTAGGTACCCAGAACTGTACCCAGAACGGAAAAAAATATTAAGGTCCACCCTAATATACACATTCAGTGGAATGGAATTATATTATAGTATAACTGAACGACTTTTAAAGAATGTTTAATGGCTAATTAGGCCTAAAATGATTTCTAATGTTGAGATTTTTAGTTTAAGCGATAACAACAATTTCTCTGCTTGTTAACTTATTTCGTTAACGTGACAATTCGAGAACGTATTAAAATATCAACTTCAAATTTGTAACGGTTATGTATTATGTGGAGGTCTGAAAATAATTAGATTTTGAGAATAATCATTTGGATACAAGAGGTTCTACAGCTATTTGCTCGGCTATTGGACATAATACACTCTCAATAGTTAACCAGGAATCCAGAAATTGAGAATAAATATTATAAAGCGCATTCTTAAATATTTTTATATAACCTCTTTATTAAAAACAGAACTCTAAAAATAAAAATAACACAATTAAAACTACATATTCTAATCTGGTCTTTAATAAATGTTCAAACTGTGCCCCGTTGACTTTTCGACAGTAACCAAGCCGCGATTCAAATTCTCCAATCATGTTACATATCATTTCAGCGAGTAATTTTTTGAATTTCGTAACTTATTTTATTTTTTAAGTCCATTTATACTAGTAGGCTTATTTACACACACGTTATGTTTTAAATAACTCCAAAAATAAATCCATGGGGATTAGGTCAGGCGATCTAGTAGGAAACTCGAATTGACCCATTCGCCCAATCCATCGACCCGGAAATACTCCGTACAAATATTAAATTAAATCATTAATTTAATTTATATTCTTAAGAATGCGCTTTATATTATTTATTCTCAATTTCTGGAATTCTGGATAAATTTTTCGAAAATCGCCAAAAACGCCTCACGTAATTAATGGACGCCCCCTAATGGCAAAGCCAAACCGTGAATAAAGATGTTCATGCGAGTTATCGTTATATGGATTTTTTCAATATTAAAAAGGGAATTAATTGTAAACATTTTAATGTTTTAAAATGCATTGTTGGTGCTTAAATATACAAGTAAAAAAAGAGCAGGGCAAATTGGTAGTAAAAGTTAATAAACGTGTTTTTTTAATGAGAAGAAGAATTAGTAGAAAAGCCCACGAAAGTTTTGGAATTTTTAAAAAATACGTAAAAAAAATATAATACACCCACCAATACTAGTTACAAATGGTGCAGTGTAATTTTTTGTATGTAGATAAATATAAATTATTATAAATGTTACGAATAGCAAGTGTATTCAATGTTACAGTATTTGTAACCTTCTTAGAAGGATTACCCCTCCTTGCGGGCCCTTATTAAATTGTTTTTTTTTTTTTTTTTAAATAAAAGGACCATCCCGCCCATCCCCGGCGGCCCCCCCCCCCCCCAAAAAAAAAAAATATGTGTTGTTTTTTTTTTTTTTTTTTTTTTTTTTTTTAACCCCCCACCACCTTTCCACAATTTTGGGGGGGGGCCCCCCTCCTAGTCCTTTTCTTAGAATAAAATCTCAAATCTATCAAAGATTCTACTAACACTTGACAGTAGCTGTTTAACTGGTTTGGCACTTCACAAATGGAAGTCTGACAACTATAACAATTTCATTGTTCTGAAAATAACAGTTTGTGTGAAATTTAAAACTCAATAAAAAATATTCCATTATAGTTAAAAAACACTGTACCCATTTAATAGCGTCATCGGTGACGTGCATCGGTTTCTATTTTGTCCGAATTATAGATATTTAGTTGTAAATAAATTTTGTTGAAAATTGTAGTGCTATAACAGGTATGGGGGGTGGGTTCTCCCAACAACGGCGCATACCTAAAAATGTAAAAATTGTTATGAAATTATTATAGTAAAAAGTTATTTAGATAGAGTGAATAAAACTTTTTTAGACAGTCTTAAATGTAAAAAAATAGATGTAGATCGGATTTCTTATGCAGCAGTTCTAATAATTCAATGTAAACTTTTCAGAATATCCCATTTATAATAAAAATGCATTTGAAAAATGCATGTGAATATCTGTTGCATTTTTTTCTCGTATAATTTAGAACTAATCAATAAATGACAATTGTATAGAGAGCAGTATTAGAGAGTTCCATATTAACATGAACATGTAGTTGTTTGTTGTAAGGACGGTCATTCAGTGTACGAACTGCTTAATGAACTTAGAGAAGCTGCCTGAAAAACAATATTCGTTTTCCGAATAACTGCGTCTAACCCTTGTCTCCCTTTTTTCAGACATACTGGTTTTCGTTGCTGCACAAAAAAATAATGGGAAACAAAGTTCTCGATGTGAAACCGACCACTTATTACACCGGATCGGCAGTTTACGCCCACTGTACCAGAAATGGGGATGATTTCGAGAGTCAAGGGGCCTTAACTGTAATGATTGTCAATAGCAATTTGCACAAATACAAAGCAAAAGTTTCATTAGGAACGACACCTGCAGGAAAACGAATGGAAGTCCTGAGTTACATTTTAACGTCTTCAGCCGGAAATTCCACGTAAGTAATTGGGTTCTCCTTTAAAATTGTCTTCAGATTTTATTGGAATGCAAAAATTAGTGAAATCTTCAGCTTAGTCTTCGATAAAATAGTATCAACAATTTACTATTTATAATTGTTTTTTCTGGGAATTGTTTTTGTTTTATTTTGAAACTGTACAAATACTAAAATTTCACCACTGATAATGACAATGTTACTATTTACTTTACAGTGACATTTTTCTGAACGGGCTGCAACTAACACCCGACCTTCTATCTGAAAAAACTTCGTTCGAACCGAAAAGACGCAAGACAAATTCAAAATCTTATGTATCGTTGGAAGTACCCCCACAATCGATTGGCTTTTTCGTTTTGCCAGAAGCCGGACTATCCGTTTGCATTAACGATGAAAACCACATCAAACAAAATTCCAAACAAGGAACGAAAATATCTCAGTATATTTCTTCGGAGGAGAAAACACGTTCTGCTGAAGAGGCTGCTTTGGATTTGGCTTCAAGAGGATTATTTCATAACAGTCCCACGCTGAAAAAGATCACGCAAAAAATGAAAAACGAAGTACAATTTGACGAAAATATTTATAGCAGAGTCAAATCCGGACATGATGAGTTGGAGCAGAGCGCTCGATCTGATTCGGCTGAAGAAGATCAAATCAATTCGAATAACAAGAAATTTTTGCTGAAAGAGAAATCAAAATTGACGTTAAGACAAAAGAAACCTTTGGATCTCGGAAAACGACGAGAAGAACTAAAACTCCTTTTGGAAAAACCGCAGGTTGCTGAAACAAACAAACCTGAACCTACAATGCAAACAAAACCCACTAACTTGGAATTAACTAGCGGAGAAATAGAGAAAATTCTGAAAGACAGAGCAAAGGCAAGGGCGGCTCAAAGAAACATTATATTTACAGACGAAGAATTGGACGCTCTCTTGCAAAAAGCAAGTAAGCAATTTCTAAAATCCAGAACGAGAAGCTTTACAACAGTAGAAAATAGGAGGAAGAAAAGGGACATTAACATGCAATTGTTAAAAAAACGATTGAATTTGGACTCGAATAGCAAAGATGCCAGCGAGAATAAGCAGTTTCATGGCATCAACGACGACAACTTTTCTTTAAAAATGTACGGGAGATCACACCGAACACCAAGGGATCTGAATACGAAATTATTAGATATTAAATCGAAGATAGCGGACAGAAAACAAAGGATAGAAGACAAACGCTACGAAATCATTGGCAACACGCAGACGTTAAAAGGATAATATTAAGGATAGAATAAAAAATATAAAAAAGTGGAATCGTTACAGGAGAGATATAAATATGGATTTACTGAAAATAAAAACAGAAGGGCAAATGAAATCCACACAAAAAGAGGCATATAAGAAACCAACTAAAAGTTTATTTAAGAACAGGCAACAGATGGAAGCGACAATGCGCAAACCGGGTCAGACTAGTGACGAGCTTTTAGAAGAACTGGAAGAGCGGGAAATAATACCAGCAGAGGAACGGAAAGTCGTGACTAAAATTGACGTATACGCCGAATTAGCAAGGTCTGATAACAATGATAGCGACAATGAGGATGGAGATGACGAAGAAGATGTTCAGTATTTTAACAAGAACACTAAACCCAAGAAGAGTGGCATCTTCGGTAAGAAGACACTGGATCCATTCGCAATAGTTAATCCTTCAACAGAAAAACCCAAGAAAAGAAAAACTAAGAAGCCGAAGAATGCATTGGACGAGAATATGCAGTTTTTAACGACTTCCGAAGAGTTCACTGACATACAAGAGGACCTACCATGTATTCACGAGTACTTCGGATCGAACTTAAAAAATTCTAAGAGTATGAAAAATCAAAAAGGGTTCCCCGAGCTTGGAGAAACGTACGCGTTAGAAAGAAATATTAAGAAATGGAAGAATGGAAAAAGAAAACGGTAAGGACTGTTATTTAGTTCTTTTTTTTATATATTCATTTTTCGTAATTATATTACTCAAATTTCGTAAAAATTCAATTTATATTTCAAGGACTATATTTATTAAATATTACCTAAATATTAAACTTTCCCAAATCTAAATATAATACTTACTTAAACAAATTATTCAGGAGTGCAAAATTTATTCGAATTTCTTGTTTATGAGAAGTCTTGTCTTATTATTCATTTCTCAATTAAATACAGTTTCGGATTTAGCAATCTCCCGTCCTACGATAGTGTACGGAAAATTTTGTTTTGGGCCTCTCACGCTCTCAGTATGTCAAAATAAACTGCTCGTCAAAATTAGCATATCACTTTTTAGATTAGCGCCATTTGCATTCTATTCGAGTTAGAGATTTGCGGTTTTTAATTTTCGGTAGCCTACAGGGTTGACTTAAACGGTTCGCTTTCCACACCCCAAAAAGCAACCCCCTGTTGAAATTTGAATTCACAAGATTTCGACGGCAATTTCAGAGACATACAGGATATACTAACAAGGATGCTGTCGGGTAGAAACTTCATTCTGGCACACATTAAGACCTCCTAAATAAGTTCTGTGTATTTGGTCGCTGTCATATCTCTTCAACCCATTTCCAGACCCTTGGGTTTTGCTTGGTTTGACCTTTGTTGGGCGAATCCTTTGATCCTAACGTTGCCTTTGCCAACTCGAGCACCCCTTCAGGCCTCATCCACACCGACCTCCCAGTCACCCCTTCTGGTTCCGCCCCTGTAAAAGGTTGCGTGGAATGTCGTCTTGTCTCGAATTCGCGATATCATGGCATTACTTGAAGGTTCTCCAAGTTGGCGGAACACATTGCGGACGGCCGATTGAGCGCCAAAAGTGATATTCCAACTCCATCCAACCCCCTGAAATTTTGAGGCCTAAGGGGTTGTAAAGCAGGTCGATTTGTTTTTTATTTTAATGTAACGAATTTCCTACGCTGGAGAAACTTTTTTTTCTTGTTAATTTCCGCAATAAAATTTAAAACTATAGCAGTTTTGAATAGAGAATGAAAAGACATTTAAAATGAAGTGTCACAAGCCCCTACATCCAATTTGAAAATTTAGGGGTTGTAGCTGTCACCTGAAAGGGGTTGAATTTAGGAATGACATTTTTACGTCGTAAGATGTCATTTTAGAATTAGAAATTGACGTGTCTCAGGATTTTCTAAAAAAATGCATAATAATGGAGCTACTGAATTTATTCCATTTGGCTGTTCCACACTGTATCTCATCCTGATTTTTTCCGGCATATTGCCTATCAGAAGTAATTTTTTTTTCTGACACCAAAAGCCTAAAAGGTTATCGATTGTATGCTAATAAAGAGGTAATTGTTAAAGACTACTTTCGTGTCATCGCTCTAAAACCTGTTCTTGAGCTATGCTAGAAAAAATAAAGGTCTTTGCACCTTCTATTGTTTATTTAGTGAAAACCTTCCTGAGGATGCTTGAACATTTTTCGGCCCATCTGGAATCGTTTGTCTCCTTCAAATCGTCTTTTGCATCTCATCGTCCTTTTTTTGACTTCCTCCAAAAAAGTTTTGAGTAGGTCAAAATTCCTGAACGAAGGCTGTAGGCTCGTACATACATATGAGGCAGACTACCCAAACAACACCTTTTTCAACTAATTTTACGAGCGAGAGCATGTTTGGGCGGCCTACCTCGTAGGCGCTAACCCAGTCGAGGCTTCATGAGCCCAAGTCACAGTGAACACTTGTCGCGCGTACCAAGCATCTCTCATGAATACCCAACGAGCCTTCTTTCAGGAAAGTGTTATGCTCATTTTGACGAGCAGTTTATAAATGAAAACCCTGTACATACATATTAAAATATAATTTAAAAAATATTATTAATCATAGCATTTGTTCACATCACATTAAAACAATATCGTAGCCATTTTATATTTCAAGCTACGTTTTCCTGTTTTCATTTTACTGACATTATTTATTTTTGGTTGATTTACTGATACATTTACGCTCATTTTCTGTGCACCAATATCTACCCGAAAAAAACAAATATATTTTTTTCCTTATTTACTTTCTTAAGCGAATTAATTAACCCTTTCGGACCATGTGATCATTTCTGGGGTTGTGCAATTATGCACAACTATTTTAAGAGCATAAACATAGTGTTTGAGCCCGTCTAGGCTAATTGATGAATATGACTTATAAAACTAAAATAGTAATAGCTCTGTTAAAAAATATATTTTCTTTGGTCAAACATAATAATTCGGGTCTCAAGGGGTTAGGTAAAAGATGAATGTGCCTAGATTTGTAAATATCAGTTAAAAATTTTAGACTGAGCTGGACGAAGTTTTGCTGTCTAGTGAAGACCCGTTTGAGGAGCTGAGATTGAAACGTCACACAGAGTCTGTTAAATCTTTTGGTAAAGTCTATTCAGATGCTTCCAAAGTTGGTAAATCAAGAAATGATATTAAATTAACGGTAAGATGGGTCTACTATCCACTATGTTATGAAAAAAATGTATAAAAGTAGTAAAACTGTAGCTTAGAGTTTTGATTAAACTTGATTAAAACTTCCCGGAGACTTTGAAATCTTCTGAATCCGGATGTTCGATAAACATCAGGTTCTAGAACCAATATTTATAAATGTCGTAAAAGATAAAAAAAACGTCCTCAGTATGTAAGTATGCTGTAAAATCGATCCTGCATGTCTAGAATTATCATTCTTAGAACTGTCAAGTTTTGTAGTTTTTATTAAAAAAAAAAATTAAATATGGTAATCACGGCAGAACAAAAAACAACAAAAAGCTTTTATGACCGAAACTTACATTAGAAATGGTATGGATTTTCAAACTTTCCACTCATAGTCATGTATTTCAAAAGAAATAGGAAGTGTGAATAGGAAGGTAGCGTGTTTGGAAGCCAATTGTTAATGAACAAACCCATATTCGGCGTTTAAGCCTGCAAGTAAATGTATTCTACGGAACCTGCAATATAAACCTGAAATGTGACCTGCATATCCACGCTTATCGTCTAAGCTCAGTCCAAGATTTGTTACCAAATGACCAGTCGCAGCGAATTCAATTTTCAGAGTGGTTTAACTTGCATAATAATTAAGACGTCTTTGAACAAATCTTGTTTACTGACGAGGCATTGTTTTACCTCTCTCGTTACGTTAATTCTTAACAAAATGAGAATGTGGGGCTCCGAAAATCGAAATTCCTTTATAGAGAAGGATCTGCATTCTCAAAAAGTGTGTACGGCTATATCGAAAATAATGTTAAGTGGGCCTTTGTTAATGAGCTCTGATTTCGACGAATAATTAGTTGTAATATGCCAGTTAGGTGGTCACCATGGTCCAGCGATTTCACGCTGTCCGACATTTTTTATGACCACACGTTAAAAACTCGGTTTTCAAAACCCTTGCGAAAAGATCAACGGGCTAGCATTACAAATAAACTTCAGCAGATTAACAACTCCACCCAAGTGTTCACCAAAGTTTTTAATTATGTCAAAAGAAGAATGAGAACATGTTTGGAAGGAGAAAATGGACACGCGACTCATTTAGTTTTAATTTATAATTTTTAGATTCCTTGTTGTACGTAGGTATATGTTTTTTTTTAAATTAATTGTTATGCAATTAATACAATGACAGTAATGTAATTTTCCTAATAATAAAAACTTTAGAACTTGGCATTTCAAGACATGCGGTATCAATTCTACGGAATACTTTGAGGACGCTTTTTTTTTTTGCGATATTTCATCATCTAAACCGTTATTTTATGTACTTTATAATAGCAATTCATTTTTTATGTTTTATATAGGTATATATACGAGTAGATAGATCTTCCTTGTGTATTTTATTCTGCGTTTGTAATACAGTATTGTTTCAGACTCAACAAGAAGGTCCCCATTTGGGTACTGATTCCAAGTTTAAAGTGGAAAACTCCTCACAAAACAAAGTTGAAAATAAGGTATAAACTGTTTACACTGAAATTCAATTTATATACTGAAATTAAACACTTGAACACAGTTTTTTATATCTCCTTTATGTTAACAGTTCATATATTGTAACATCAAACGATAAATTAAATAACAAAAAAAAAAATGGTAACATATTATATAGACATCCAAAAAAAAAACGTCATCAAATCTAGTTATGAACGAGAGAGATGGGAAAAGCTCAAAACAAAACTTGTTGTTTTCAAGTTTATGACATGTGGCTGTCACAATTGTAGAACAAATAATGACTCTCACATAATGTGACAGCCTTGACAATTAAATAATGTCATAAATTTAAAATAGGTTAGAAATACGTTTTTTTTTTCTCGGCCATCTTTGATAACGTTTTTTTATGGCTCGTTATTTTGTATATATAGAGACATCCAAAAAAAAACGTCATCAACTCTGGCTATGAACGAGAGAGATGGAAATAGCGGTCATGTCTAAGCTTTTCGGTTATGACAAATTTTTGACAAGTGACTGTCACAATTTGTAAAATAAACAATGGCTGTAATATGATGTGACAGTCTTGACAAGTAAATGAGGTTATAAATTCGATTAAGAATAGAAATACGTCTTTTTTTTCTCGGCCAACTTTGATGACGTTTTTTTTGGATGTCTCTATACAAATATGTCATGCTCTAAATTATTTATAATTTCAGAGAGAATCAAACAGTGAAATTAAGGCCGTACCTGAAAAATTAGAGAAAGATGTTCACGGAGAACATAATCCAAAAGCGAAAAGAGATTTTGAAGCTGACTCTCATATTTTGCGCAAGAAACGTAATATCGACGAAAGAATAGTAACCAGAGGTGATATAAAAGCTGATGATAAAGGAATAAAGCAACATTTGGAGCACCTGACGGAACTTATGTCAAAATTGGAACAGGAAAAATATAAGAGGAATTTAAAATTAGCCCATATTAAGAAGAATGTGGACGACGGTACATTGACGAAACGAAAAGACATATTAAAAAGAAATTCAGCAACTGGAAAAGGGTAAAACAGGTGAAATTATAACGCAGCTAGAAACTCTGAAAAAGGAATTAGCTCAGAAGAAAAAAAGCAATAGACATAAACCTCCTCAAGGATAAGAAACGCCAAGAAACCGAAACAAACGAAAAACAAAGTATAAAGAACGATGAGAAATTTAACCTAAAGACGAAGGAACCCAAAACCTTTGCACTGGATAAGGAAAACTTTGACATAAACAAAAACATGAAGAAGAAATTAGCAATGGACATTACAAAAATTTCAAAACCAGAATATAAAAGCAAATATATGAAGAGAAAGCCAAAGTATGAGCAAAATTTGGGCGAATCTGAAACTGTTGCCCAGAATATAACACCGAATGAAAATGCCGAACCAAAAGATCAGATCGATAAAGAGTTACCAAATCAAGGAAATCGAAATAAAATACCAGAAAGTGAACAGACTGTTCCCGAGATACGTGTGTCAAAGAGGTCGGTATTTGATACTAACGGATTTGGTAGCTATAGACCACTGACTCCAAAATTAAAATCTTGGAAACCTTCTGACATTCTGTCTCTTAAACGAGACACACGATTGGTTAACTCTCAGAACTTAAAGCCGACAAACGATTATCTAGGATATACTAACATATTCGGGCAAAACAGGTACCCTAGCTTTAGGAATCGACGCGGAATTAGTACTAATACCATTGATCCAGAAAATGATGTGGACGATGTTATGAATGACATCGAGAAACAAAGTGATTTTACACGACCAAAATTATTAAACCCAACTACCAACTCTCTCTATAATAGTAACTCTGATGAAACAGGAGAAGGTGCTAAATCTAATAAAAAAACTATTGAGACTGTTAAATATGGTAATCTAACACACGAACTTACGACCAAGAAGACTCTAGAAATGGTTGAGCCTACAGTCGATCCTATAATTTATTACACATTTAGTGACGACTGTGGAAAATGTACTGAGAGCGATATGAATACAACTACAGAAAGTATTTCCACCACCACGCCAAGCGAATTAAGTCAAGAAATCGCTGAGAAAAGTCATGTAATTTTTAGGAACCTCGTTAGCAGTGTTGCTGAATTTTTTAGAAATGTTGGATCGAGGTTGGGGCAGTATGTAAAAGATTTTACTTCTGGATAAACGGATAAACGTAACTAATAATGTTAATAAATGAAGCTAATAGCGATTTTTGTAAGATCTAAAAGTAGGTCATATATTCATAGATTTTTTTTTATCGAAATGCTTCGCAGATATCTAGGTATAAGTTTCCTTGGGTATTTTGTATACAAACAAAACGTTAATATACAAACTTGATTCTTACTATTAATATAAGGGACTTTGTAATTAATTCCACATTTTTATATTTTTTGTTTTATTTCTAAAGAATATTATGTGCGTATTTGAATCTATCACAATGTTTGAAATCCCTTCATATCAAAATTGAACGCATGTTTCGTTACGCATATTGTTTGTAATGTATAATAGTTTTGCATGGTTTTAATAAATTCGTTTTGTACTTTACTACTCTGGGTTTTACTTTTCCATACCTAGCCTCGGGTTGTAATTTGTTAACCGAAAGCAAATAATAAGTAATTATCTTGCATGATGAATGAAAATGACAAGCCATGGTCTTCAATCTATAATCATAAATCCAAATATTTTATGGAATATTATATGGGATGTTTCTAAATGAAGTAGCATAAATTATACCAGTCAATCTGGAGATCGATTGAACTAAATATACCTTAGCCCAATTTAATTGCCCTGTTGAGATGCAGACTCTTAAAATTACACAGGGGAACATACACTCTTATTAATAAATCAAGAACGCAAAATCTCTAATATAAAAAGTGTTAATATTTTGTATGAGTACTTTCGTAGCAGCAGTACGTATTCTACTGTACACACAAATACATCTGGTTTACAGAGGGCGCCACAATTGATAATGAAGATGGTAATTTTCCCTGAAACTTTTTGACTGTGCCCGTCACGGATTTTGATAAATTTGGATACAGCTGGCCATAAGCTTGATGTGTTTTAAACAATACAGGATATTGTGGAATTACAATTAACAACACAAAACATGACATTTTTTTAAAGTACTGATACCAAATAAAAAATTAATATGATTTTGTATTCTTAATTTGTCAAAAAAAAATGTATTTGGCTTGGGAATCTTTATGACTCTGTATGTCAACAGGGTTACAACATTCGACTAAGGTATATTTAGTTCAATTGACATATTTTGATCTCCAGATTAATTTGTGTCATTTGTGCTACTTCATTTAGAAACATCCTGTATATGCTTTTGTGTACGTTACGACTATTTCTATTGTACCACACAGTTGTCAAACAAACATTTAAATGATCAAATGTACTAAACTTTGTCTTGTGCAACTGTAACAACAATACCAAATAATCTGCATATAAAGTGAAATTAAAAAAAGTGTACAATGGTATTGTAGTATAGATAGGTCCTAAATGAAAGTAAACAGGATTTGAAATGATGATAAATAGGATTTTCCGTCTTAAAAAAATTGAGTATGTTATTAAAAATAATAGAAAATGAAGCAAATACTAGTTAGGTACAATATAATCCGAATTGATATTTTTTTGCAGCTTTTACTGTGTTTTTCTACTGTAATGCCCCACACTAATGCTAGTTTAATATCAGGTTGGTAGGTAGGTCATGTTTGATATTGTTAACTTTCGCATACACGAATATTTACACATACAGTATTTACAGGTACAGTTCTGATTCATACTTCGGTATGTCTAATGTAGAAGAATCAAAATGTTAAAAAATATGCAATCCACGAGGGAAGCTTGTTTCACAACACGAAAAGATGCTTTCTTGCATTCAAACATTCTTAATGGCTAAGCCTTATGTAGAAAATGTATTTGTACATATTATTTGATACAGCATATTTTGTATCATACTTTGTTGATGTGTAATATAAATAGAAAATTATTGAACTAAAATTAGTGTCGATTTTTAATTGAGTATACAAGATATATTATAAAAGTGTTATATGCTGTATATAAGTATTGTCATATTGTACTTCCGGTCTCGTCAGAAAGGTCTAAAAGTCGGCGATTTTTTTGGATAGCGGTATACAGTTTTGTAAATTTATATTTAAAGATATTTGAGTTGCAATTTTTCCTGTCATATATCAATAAATTCGTTAAATAGTTAAAATAAATTATATCCACGTTATTTATTAAAATAAACTTGTGTAAACAGTGACCTATTTAAAATAAAACACTTAAAAAATGAATTCATGGTAGAGACTCTTTAGGGTTGTTACAATAGAACATCGGTGAGCCGTTCTTGAACGACTAATGAATTATTTTGTACGTATCTGTCAACTTCGTATTAGTTCAGAACTAATCTCTGGTCTGAAATGCAATAACGGATGCATCCCTTTACAAAAAAAATAAATAAACTAAATAGTACTGTGAACATAATCTTAAATATACGTTCTTAAAAGATTATTAGTTTATTTAAATATTTTGTGATTTATAGTAAATATTATTTTTCTTTTTTTCTTCAATCATATCAATATGAAATTCTTCTGCCGTCTGTCAGACCCCTCCATACTCAGGATTTATTTCGCTAAGTTTGAAGTCGTTGTTACTACGCATGCGTTACAAAGTAGTCTCCTGCAGTTCCATTCTCGAACAAAGAATTAATTTCACCGTTCTCGCACCAAAACGGAATTAATTCTGTTGGTTTTAGAACGCTCTCTGAACTAATATCGGAATCAGTGCTGTGTTTGTTGGAACGCAAATGTGAATTTGCGCACACTCCGTACGGTTCTAAACTGATTCCCGTACATGTTGGAACAAATCTTTTATGAGGTGTGTAAATTAAGTAATGAGACTGGCAACGTAGCGCCCGATCTAGCAATACTTTAGTTTTAAAAATGAGTGACATTAATTTTGGGCAACGGTGTGCTATCAGGTTTTGCTTCAGACTTGGGCACAGCGTAACGGATACTTTGCAAAATTTCAACACGCCTACGGAGACAGTGTTTTTTCAAGAGCCCAGTTTTTTTCAGTGGTTTAAGGCATTCTCAGAAGGAAGATTGAAGATGAACCACGCAGCGGAAGGTCTTCATCTTCAGGAATCGATGAAAATGTCGATAGAATACGGGATCTTGTGCGGTCAGATCGTCGGTTGAGGGGAAGAGTTCAATTTGAATTACAGCACTGTTTATCAGATTTTGACTCACGAATTGGGGATGAGAAAAAATCTGCTCAAAAATAGTTCCAAAAAACCCTTTCGCAGGAACAAAAGGACATCAGGAGAGAAAGGTGTCTTGACTTTTTGGAATCGATTGAAAATAATTTTTCATTTTATTGAATGTGAAGTCTTTACTGGTGATGAAATCTGGGTGTTTGAGTACGACCCGGAAACCAAGCGCCAAAGAATAGAAATACACACTTCAAGCTCTCCAAGTCCCAAAAAAGCAAGACTGCGCAAGTCGTAGATCAAATGCATGCTGATTTGCTTTTTTGATAGCCAGAGAGTTGTCCACAAAGAGTTTCTGCCTCCAGGCCAAACAGTAAATCAACACTTTTACAGGTTCTTGAAAAACTTCGAAAAAGGGTCCAACCAGAACAACTGGATGTTGATCACGACAATACGCCTTGTCACACAGCCATTTCAGTAAACGAGTTTTTAGCGAGCAAAAACATTCCTGTGCCTCCTCAGTCTCCATATTCGCCTGACTTGAGTCCTTGTGACTTTTTTCTCTTCCCGAGATTGAAAAATCATCTCAAGGGACGTCATTTTGGGACCATAGAAAATATTCTGTAACGGATACAATCGACCAGCTGAGGGCTATTCCAATATATGAGTTTAAGCACTGCTATGAGGAATGGAAGAACCGTCTCCAGCGCTGTGTGGCCCAAGGAAGTTATTTTGAAAGAGACAATATTGAATTGTAATTCTATTCAAATAAAAAAATGAAATAAACCAGTTTCGTTACTTAATTTACACACCTCGTATATCCCGTTGTACGTGTGCTACACAAATGATCTCTATACATCAAACACCCACTTAATAAAGTTAGTTACGTGTATTTCTTTTCCTAGGTTACGTCTTGCACGCGGGATTCTCAGATGCAACTAATGAGTATCGTTAAAGTTGTATTAAAACTTTTGATTAACCATTTCCCAGCCTTTGATATATAGGGCTAACTTTATTAAGTGGTTGTTGTACACAGATCATTTGCTTAGTACACATACAACTTGATACAGAGAGTCTGTCTACCATAAATTCATTGATTTCTACTATTTTTTATTTATGTTTTTAAGTATTTATTTTAAATAGGTCATTGTGTTCAAACTTTTATCCACCACTGTATGTAACAGCAGATTCAGGACGACAAAAGGAGTAAAAATATGTAAAACATATAGGGTGACTAAAAAAACGGATGAAGTAATAGTCACTTCGGGAGAAACCAGAAATATGATATGAAACAGACACCTTTATAATAAACTACTCATCAAAATTAGCCTTTCTTTAGCATCTTTAGAGTTGGTGGATTTTCGAAAGGGATAAACGAGGTAGAAAGTCAAAACAGTGGAAAAGGGCTGTTTGGATGCTCACTCGGCTCGTAGGTGTTGGTCCAGTCGAGGCTCCAAGAGCCAAAAAACAGAAAAGAGTAATGCCATTTGACATGAATTTAGAGCAAATCGGTAAAGCAAAATAAGAAAATCGCGCTTTCTACAGGGGCGGTACCAAAAGAGAACGATGAGGGGGCGTAGCAATGCTATTTAAAAGAGTTGGCCTGAGGTGTGCTTAAAAAATAAAGTTGAGTTGTGCAAGGTGAAATCGTGTCTCCTCTCGGCCGGGGGGGGGGGGGGGGGGGGGCCCCCCCCCAGTTGTGGCATCCACAATTTATTAGCTTGAGCATTAGGAATCAATGGATCTCGCTCCCGACTATAGAGCATTCAACCAAAATTAAAACCAAAACCTGCGATATAAAAGGTTAATAGCAAAGCGTCTGGCAAAAAATGGCCTATCATTTTGTTCTGTAAAAGCTGATGTCTGCAAATGGGTTGATGAGATGAGATAAATCGACACAATACGAAAATATACAACTTATTAGAGGTCTTAACATTTTGATAAAGAGATGGAGTTTTTACAACCGTCAGCGTTCTTCTTAGTCGATCCAATTGACCCTACGGTCTTTGAAGTCATGCCGTCAAAAATCTTGCGAATTCAAATTTCGAAGTGAGGGGTCATGCAAAGAGGATTTAAAGGAGGCGGGCGACTTGGGGTGCGAGGCCTGGACGACGGAAGCTCTAGTCCTAAGCCACAGCGTAGTGACTTATTATTGAGAGGGAATATCACCCGTAAAATAAACTAAGGCTAGGGGCGCGAAAATGTGGCATCCAAACCCTAATTTATAGGCAGCAAGGATCAAGTCGCACACAGAGTCAACCCGAAAAGTAACTGCAAAGGGGTCGCTAACGGAGCTAAAGGAAAAGACCAATACACAAACTTTTCTAATGTGATTTATCGAGTCTCTGAGTTGAAGTCTTCTTCGAAATGAAATTTCGACGTGGGGTTGCTTTTTTGGATTGGGGGCGCGGGGTTTTTTTAAGCCCCACCGGGGGACTTCTATTCGACGGGGTTAGGCAGTTTATAGACGCAAGGTGCTAATCTAAAAAACTTTTATCGAGCAGTTTACTTCTTATTCACTTTTTTACTCTTTAATAATATCCTGCAATTTCAAGATAGAACTAATAAAATTCGACTTCTAGGAAAAAAGTCTACATAACTTCAGTATTTGAATTTTCCTTCTAGCTCAAAAATAACCGAAAATATCGCCAGTCAGACATTAAAGTGGGACACTCTGTTTCTACAAGAAGAGTGATGCAGAATACAAAAGACAAATTAATATTTGAACTGTCTTGCTTTAGGCACCATGTTAGCTACCACATTAGACCTATTAAAAGTGTAGTTCATTGTATCTTACCATACCTTTGTAATTTGTTGCGAGTGTAGTTGAAGAATGAAAATAAAACAACATAAAACTGTAATATTTTATTAAGTCCTTTCTTTTCACAATAACGTTGCAGATGGTGTACAACTAACAACAATCAAGTCGGTCGACTAAGACTTATCATTATTATTAATATTATTATATAACAACGTGAACAGCCTTACTAACTATAGGTACTCAGGCAACTACAACGTGTGTTTCACAGCTTTATGAAACAGTTACTGGTATTTAGTGTATAAATACAAAAGTTACTACGCCGTTCTTAAAAATCATCTGTAATAAAATCACAGTTGGTTATTATTTAATATTTATACAGGAAGAATTCTTATTTTAGAACACATTTACCACCAAGATACTATGAAAATCACTCAACGAAAGTCCCTGCAATTTTATTAAAGATAATGAATAAAAAACGTTTTTAAAACTAAATAATTTCGAATAACAACAATATCTACAATACATTGTATTATACTGCGAATATCATTTTTTTTCTTATAACAATACAACATTGATCATCTCATTAACGATTTTTTTTCAGTTTTGCATAAATGAGTATCACTAGCTTTATTTAAATATACGTTACTGAAGCAGAAGCCTATGACTTTCAAGTATGTCGCACTGGTGTTCAAAGCTCAAACAATTAATAATAGTAATCCATTTTTTGTAATAGTAACCTTGAACAAATTCGTCACGATCGAACATTGTACTGACATTTGGGACTTGAATAGTTAATGACAATAATAGCACAAACTGCCTTTATTAAAAAAAAATCAAATGTGTTTCTAATGTGGTCAAAGGTCAAAGTAATACTTATAACTTGTTTTCTGATGGTGACTGAAAATTCCAAGGCTTCCGAAATGCGCTTTAATAATCAAAGACGCATAAATATTCCTTCCTGATGCTTTGTTCGAGGTAAACTGACGCCAATAGAACGTAACTATGCATTCTTCGTACAAAGTAGTCTTACCAGTGCGATTCACTTGAAACTCATATTTTACAACTCCTCTTCAGAAATACCCTCGTGTTGTCATGGCGAGTATCTCTGGAATGGAGTCGCAGAGACCTTTACGTAGTATTTAGTAATTAAAGTATTACAGGATTGATTTACTAATTAAGTATATGTGTCGTTGTCTCTAATTTAGATTTCTTACGCAATCGTTACGAAAGTGGTACAATACATACATATTTCGGCGTTATCGATCTTCTTAAATTCAATCAAATTTTGTCATAAGAATTGGAATATCCATTGTGAAGGGTAACAACTGACGCGTGAAATTGGTGACAAGTAACGTTATCTAGAGAAAAAATAGTTCGTATATAAAGTAAACAATGAAAGACAAAGGATGACACTATTCGACACCAAGGAGGTACGCAAAGGATGGCACCATTCAACTATTGCTAAACAATTTTTGCAAGAACAGATAATTTTAGTGGTGGTTGGTTTTGCAATACGATTATTTAAAACTTGGCCACCTCCTTCTAAAACAGTTATTTATTACTCGATGTTTGCCTTTTTTTAAATATATCTAAGGTATTAAAAACCATACAGTAGGGCAGAGTGACATGTATTCCTTACAAAAAACAAGATTCACTGCAATTGTTTGTGACGAAATTCAAGAAATTGTATTACCGATTTTTTATAAGTAAAATCTATATACACAATATATTAAATATATATATATATATATATATCATTCTTAAAATTGCCGTGTACCAAATGCATTCTGAAAACATTGAGTTTCTAATTAATCTTATTATAAAGTTATCTCTAAGAAACGATAGCAAAATAGTTAATACATTTACTAAAAAAGTAGTTTTCGTTGATAATATCCAATCAACACTGATCAGTGCATTATCCAGAATTGTTCAAACATGTATGTCAATAGGCAATAGGCATTTTATTTAAGGACAATTTAAATGCACACAAGTTTTTAAAATCTGGTGAAGACAAATTTTCTGAAGCATTGGGTAGTTTACTACTGCGAATTTTAAATTTGTGTTGAATGATTGTCCCGTACACAACACAACACGATTAATTCTGCGAGATAATGATCAAATGCCAGTTTTGAAAACCAATAGTAAGCTCCAATTTTTCTTTAATTATCTACTTGGTCAGCAAGGTCGCCAGATTTAATTACATTATTTTTTTTCTCTAGGGTGCCCTTAGACAAAAGGCGTACAAGTTACGACCTTATGAGTCTGAGTGAGTAAGATATGTTAAATTAAAATTGTAAAATTTTTCTTTATTTCGTGTTTTTATGAAACTCATTTTAATTGTCTTGTTTTTGATTTGGTTCTATGATATGATATACATAACCATATGTATATGGTAAACTATTGCGTATTATTACATTAATAATTCAACTTTATAAAACTGTATATTTTTATATTTAGTACACATCTATTTTATATATTATATGCTGAATGTGTGAAGTGTATAAGACTTTTTGCATATAAATTTGCACCGCCTGCCTGTAATCCGTATTCAGTTTTGTATAAAAAAACCTAATTTGATATTTTTAATTTCAGTCATCAAAGTATTCACTTGGTTTTTGTAACTAAAACGTGTCACTGTTCTATGGTATAGTTTTTACCAGCATTAAAGAAGGTGAAAATAGGATAAATAAATAAGTAGTTAAAAAAATCCTTTTAGACGTATCTCCAGTTTTATATAGGTCACACTGTATATCTGACCACATCCTTAAATTGAGGTTATTTGAATGAAACATTGCAGACTGAAATTGTTTTACTACTCTTTTTTTTCTCATTTCTCTCAAGTTTTGAAGAATACAATATTTTAACTTTTGGACTGGTTAAGTTTTTTAGATTATATTTTTGTTATTAAATATAACATAATTCTCTTTATTCTCATTACTTGCCATCAATGTGCAAGATTGGCAGACCTCAACAAAGTCATTCCTTTTTCCTTAGACAAAATTTGAGTTCTCATCTTCATTACAAAACTTACGTTGTTAAGTAACAGAAAACACTTAGTACAATATATCACACCAGACTAAGTCGTTCTACAATTGCTTATGTTTGTTAGTTTTTTAAGGAGAGTGTTATAATGAATAACAACAGACAAAGTAGGAACAACGATTCGGGTATTTTTGATCAACACATAATCACTGACCAAACAGAAACTGGCTCCTTTAAATTGATATTAATACTTGTTAGAGTTTAAGTTTTCTGCTTGGAAAATGGTCACCTTTTTGCCAAAAATAAGCACAAATCTTCTGAATAAACCTTGGTGACCGGGTAACAACATTGTTCTAGAATACATTTAGGTACAATTTACTTACTAAGATGTTGCATTGTTTTGCATTGTTTTAGTGAAATAATCCACCATAGGAAAGTAAGTAATAAAAATTTCACGTTGATTTCACCCAAATTCCACATTGAACATTGCGTTTTGCCAAAAAGACACTGTTTAAAAACGATTGAGCAACGACACCTATATTATTGATAAGTACATCGATACAGTCTAGATGCTACATTACTAGAATAAGATAGACATAGATACACTACATGCTACTAAGAGAAGATATTATAGAATGTAACTTACACACAGACAATAGGAAAGACAAAAGGTAGCCGTCAAGACAAAAGTAACATTTAAATTCGCATTCTCTAGTTAAAATGGCCGATAAAAGTATTTATTGTTTTAATTGGTTCTTATAGTAAACTATGTGTTTTTTTGTTTGCTGATTTTGTGATTCTATGTTTTCTTAGGAGATTTCTTACTTTTACAATTGTGAAACTCAAGGAACGGTGAAAATAATAGTGACGTAATAATAGTGATACTAGTACTGCCTGCAACTAAAAGTTGTAGTTCCAATAAGTTACATATTGACGACTGGATAAATAAAATAGCAGTGCTGCTAACAGCAACTTTGAATTTTATAACACATTGCTATAAAATGTAATAAATTTGTTAACACTGTTTAAAGTCCTTAAAATGACAATTTATCAATCTTGAGCTAATTGAAGTCACAGTATACCTGCTGTATCTATTTAGTGACCGCATAATAGGTCAAACCATTTCCGACATAATGCCTGTCTAAATAGAGATGTGACGCCCGGTATACTTTGAAATTTTTTTGTTTTTGTTTTTTAAAGGCATGGTCTATGTTGTAAAATGATAACTAATTATAAATGTTGTTGTTACAAACAAGCGAAAGTACAATTTTAAAAAATATTGTTAATACGCTTCCTTATAAGCGTCAACTTTTGGAACTTAAGACAATGATTAAACACGCCACATTTAATAACAGTTGTACAAAAATAATCATTAGTAATTTAGATTTAGGAACACTTTGACATAGGCTGATTAAAAATATGAATTATGGAACCACTTTTCCATTTCATATGAATTAATGTTTGTTCTGTAACTTTCTAATCGATTAGCGTTAAAATGTTAAAAGTATATTGAAACGACATTTCACTTAAATTGACAGAGTTATGATGCACAAAACGTGGTAACGTTATCAAATAATACAGATGTATGTATTATACTTGTATGTTAACAACAAGAATATGTAGGCATCAAGAATACAGCGGTTTTTATCCTGGCGCTGACAGTGCTACCAAGGGTTTTACTTTTATAGAATGTACAGATATAACTAACTGTGTTTTGGGACCTTTCGTCCCAAATCAGTTGTCACATTTGTGTACTTTTGGTTCAATTACAACTCCTTACATTAATTGACAGCTAAATGTTGTCAAAGGTGAAGATTCCGGCTGCCTTATTTGTTAACCAGTCTAAGAAAATCATTGAATCGTCATTTGGTTATCGTCAGAAGAACAGTAACAGGATGTTGTCAAAGGTACACCAGCTTTTACACAAATGTTGCGTGGAATTAAAATAATGGGTGATAACTTGAAAGTTAAAGTAAAAAAAGTTTGAAATGGGTAGCCCAAATGGCCAGAATAAATTACAAAACTGTTCATGAGTTAAAACTAATACTGGCGACAAAAATGTTGATAAATTAATTGTTGCAAATATATTTTCAAAAAATGGAAACAGACAAATATGGCAATAATTTATTAAACACATTTGTTTAAAACAAAATTTCCATTTTTATATACATGCTCTTTGTACTTATGTATGTGATGTGTTTTGGGACAATATTAATACGACAAATGTGACTAACTTGGGATGAAGGGGGTATTATGCTGGTATTTATTTAAAGACCGATAAAATTATAAATTCCGTCGTATCTAAGCATTTCAGCACATTACCAGGATATTTTATTTTGGATGGATTTTAACAAGTTTTTTGTGTTAAATGCGCAAACATGTTAGTGATAAAGATATCTTAAAAAATCGAGGTAAGTATGTGGCTTAAAGAATATTCTTGGCTCACCTTGTAAATTTATCCGCAAATTATTTCACACATTTCATGAAATCCATTTACGGAGATTTTAGTAATTTTATTTCCGTAATGAGAACATTTTGATGTAGCGTTTAAGTGTCGGAATGCCTGGGATGCCTTGGATTATGGTCTTTTTTGTGTACACGAAACGATTTTCGTTATTAAAGTGCATACATACTTCACGAACTTTTGCTGAACGTTTCCCAGCCGACTAGAGAATGCGACGCAGGCAAATAATGACAAAAATGTGCAGAGGGATTCCAAAAGCTGTGCACTCTACAGAAACAAAAGTTAAACGTAAAAGGGATTCCACACATTAATCTCAAATTCCACTCCTACGAGTTTATATAAGGCTCTAGTAATACATCGTATCAAAAAATATGATACATTCTCAAATGAACGTGTTGTATTCTTCGAATGTGGTGTTTTAGATATCTTGGTCGATTGGGAAAAATGCTACGGCTGCTCGAAAGCAGAATCTAACATCTACAGATGAAACCTTTTTTGAAAATTTAAGGATTTTCAAGTAAGTAAATGAGACAACAAATCAAAACAACATAAAATTTTAGACCGAAATTAAGAAAATATGGTCACTTTTATAATCATCACCACTTTCAAAATTCGAATATTAAGTTTCATCGAAACAATGTCATAGTTAAATTATTTGGAAATATTTTTGCAGAAGTACGTAAAAAAGTATTACTATTATTTACATTTCATCATTGAATGAATGAACTACGAGACATTTATTCCAAACTAAGCAAGATTCTTTCGGATTAGTTTCTATAATGTTATAAAAATTAGTGTCACTGTAATAATGTTACAGGTGTCAACAGAATTATTAGATAAGCTATAACTGCTACCATTTTTTGGAATATAAAATTGAAATTTGGAAATTCAACTTTGAAATTTTAGATAGAGCATTATACTATTGCAAATTTAAATAATATATTGCAGCTGATATTAAATTATACAATGTTAATATAAAAACGGTCTAGACTTTATCTGTTCCATAAGGGTTAGAATCTGTGCCGCAAAAGAAATAATGGCATTGGTTGCTTCCATAGTAATGAAACTTTATAATGGTACCATGGTAGTATACGTTCTTAAACGCTCCTCACTAGGTTCGACTTATTATATAACTTATTGGTCCAATTTTGAACCGCTGATATTCAAATAATTTTATTAATGGATTATGTCTTGTTTGGCAACAATAGAAAGTGGATTTTCTTCAAATTACTCAAAAGTTCAAAAGTACGGTGAACAAGTAACCTATTCAAAATTTCCGAATTTTTTGCTAGTGATAATCTTAAAATAAAATAGATTCACAAGAGGATTAACACAGCTTCCTATAATATCTCCAGACATATTTGTTAAAATTTGATTATCTTGTTGTTTAATGAAGACTTCCTACTTTTTTGACTTTCCCAATAAATCCACCAATTGGCTCAGTTTTCATTACAAACTTATTAAGGCAGTATTGAATGAACAACTTTTGATTAAAATTAATCTGAATCCTACAAAGTTTGGACCAGTTAATAACATTATTTCGTTAATTGTTTTATCATTTAAGCATCAACATATTTCACTTTAAGTAAATGTTGTTAATCACATAATTATTAATATTTAGATCAATTTTAATAATAACCAGCTGTTCATTCGATATTGGTCGAACAAGTTTGTAATGAAAACTGAGTTAATCGGTACTTTTACTTTTGTTTATCTTCCGTCGATACGTACGAGAATTAATAAAAGTGGAAAAAATGGCATTAAAAAAGAAGATATCAAAATTTTGACAACATGTCTTGATATAAAACTCCAATAAAACAAGATCTTGTGGATCTATTCTGACATCAAAATTGTCACCAGCAAAAAAAGTTTATGTTTTGCAACAGTTCATTGTACACTCTGTATCATGTACTTTTTAATACACTCTAAATTATTTTCACTTTCCATTCCTGTTTCCAAATCTATGAATTATTATTTGAATTGTACGGTCAAAATTGGTCCTAAAAAAATTGCATGAGTCAAACCTATTGAACCCTTTGAACTCCCATAGTCAACGTAATTAGTCGTTCTCTTTGATCGTAGTATCGCTTCAATACATGTAGGATCATCAGGATTATTAGAGAGAAATGAACTGGTCATAACAAATTTACATTGAAAATTTGAGAACGACTAAACAAATATTTGTGCTTAAAAACTCATTTATTCGTTATAATGTCATGAACTCGTTGAACACATCCTTTACAAGGACCTCAAAATTACAATAATATGCAGAGCTTCCATTTAAAATTCCAAAGTTCGAGGAAACCAAAAATGACAGAAACATCATCAGATATCAAATACAAAATTATCATTTTCCATCCAAATTCCAATATCATGTTCTAAAAATTGTGGAGGTTATAACTTGTCCAATGACTGCTGGTGTATAAACAAAATTGAAATGAAATACATCCTTAAATATGAACCATTAACTTATTGATTTTACTTTGCACCAACCTGTATAGATTTTATAAAATTTCATATATGTTCATTTAACTTGTTGCAATATAATTAAGCACATAAATGTAATGCTTTATTGTATTGAAATCATATTTATTTAACATTAACTAAACATTAGACCATTTTTACGTGTTACCATGTTACCATGACTTGATATCTAAGAACATAAATTAAAGATAACATAATATGTATGGGTACATGAGACATGTATGTCGCGTGTATATTTTAAATATCTGTGTGGGTTTACACCAGTTTTTCTGTAGACATTTCTGTTCGGCTTTCGACCCCGTAGTTTGAGAATTTACAGATTGGGGAGAGAGATGCCCACAAAGAGACAGAGGCAACAACAATGAACATCGAACAATTAATTATCCAATGACATGCTACACCGAAAACGAAAAAAAAGCGACGTTGCCATGGAAACGGTGTTAGTTTCGATTTTTTCTAATACCACCGGGAGTTGAGAGTGACGGCGTTTCCGAAGCAATTTCACTCGAATAACTAATTTGCTAATAAATTAAACTCCATCTACTATAGATCACGTTTTATTAAAATTAAGGAGGTATTACCATGGGCGTACGAAGGATTGTTTAAGGGAACCAAATGGAACTACAGTTGAAAGAATATATTGCTTTTTTGTTGTTAAATCCAGGTGAAGTTTAATTGTATTAAATTATGTTTCAGATGTAACTGTACAAACGGTAAACGATTTTTTCTATGGTTCCCTTTAGTCTTCCATTATTTACGCCTATGACTTTATTGTTGATAAAGCGCTAATTAAAGAGACAAAAAGACGTCTTGTTTATAGACAGAAATAGTTTTTCTTTAAACACTTTCGTTGAATTATATGTGGTTTAATGAATGTTATACTTTGGAATTTGTTGCTTGTTTTGAGAAGATAGCATTTGTAAGCTAGGAAATTAGGTATATTAATAACAAATTCAGTTTGCTCACCCTTTATTATACATTATTGTTGGCTAATAGGGTTTCTCCATATTTTCTTTCTAAAAATACAATATATTAAGAGTAAAGCATACGCCGTAATATACTCGTAAAATAAGTTTTTTTTTTGTGTTTCCAGGCGTGTATTTACAGAATTTCTTAACTTGTTTAATCACATGCCCCACATTTAAATACTAATAATTGTTATTATATTCCATAAAGTATATAATATATTAGTTTTTATTAAATATTAAGGCAATTTAAGAAAAGATAAAACTGTTTCTGTCGATAATGAGACCGTCACATCGAAGGCTGTCCTAAGGCTACAAGGAATTTGGATGACCCATCACAGTGTGTGCGCAGGAGAGGTGAAAACTGTGTCGAGAGAGAAAGAGAGAGAGAGGAGGGGGGGGAGGAGTGTCAAAGAAGCCTCAAACATTCGTCGTTAAAAAACTACATGCGTTCATAAAAAAATATCGAACTGAAACCTCACATATTATGCATACGATTTTTGGTAATAATTTTTGACATTACAAAAAAATAGGTTAAACTATTCATCTATCTACAAAACGTGGTAACAATTTATCTTTAACACTACTACAAAAGTATTATGATGGCAGTAAATCGGCACTACATGTCATCATAATAAATTTGTTATTTGTTAATTGTTTATCGCAGTCTCTTTTTTTGTTTTGGGGCAATTTCCTGCGTGGCCAACTCGATTACAAACTATTCAGGTCTGATGGAAAAGGATGGAAAATGTAGTACGGGGGGGTCAGAATTTACAACATTGTCGAATTATTTTGTTACGCGATTATTACGTTTATTTATTTGTCCCAAAACTTGTTTTGTTACTTTTTAGTCCTTATTATGTTTATTCTACTACAGTATAAAAATAATAACCGTGTTGTAAAATTCTTTCCCACTGGATAAGTTTTAATCTAAACCTCTGAGAAAAAAATAGCGGGAAGAGGATATTTTTTCCAAAATCCTACCTCCGCTAGTCTTTTTGAAAAAAAAACACACACTATCATTTACTCTCTAAGTTACTATTGGTAAAAATAATGCGATCACAGAGTGTCATATCTACAAAACTTAATAATATCAAATGATTCGCTTTGACGGAATTATCAAAAGACCAAACGTTTTGTATTTCCGTCCAAGGACAAATCACTGAAAACCATTAATTTCTCCTTAACTACGAAACAAATTTTATTGTGTTCTCTACCACGACGGAAGTGTTCCGAAGACGGCCCGCAGTAAGTGCCTTGTGGTGTCCCCAAATTCATTGCATTACACATTTACTTTCTATTTGAGACTTGAGTTCATTTACTTGTGACTCTATCGTGTTCTTCAGTTCTGAAATTGAAAATTCAACCAGTATGTGAGTATTTATTAGACATGTGTGACGTGTATGTCGTCATATACATACAACCATTCATCCAATAAGCAGAGAGCAGTGATAAAATTTCATAAAATAATGTTCTAATTTTAAAAGGAAGCATTATAGGAGAGGAGTTGGTGACACTGAAAGCCCCGTCATAGCGGAATAGAAATTTTTTTATGTGAAGGTGAAGTTGATAGTTAAAAATTATACGAACAAAATAAGCTTGGTCTGCGTAGATTTAAAAGCCGAAAAAATGTTTAAAAAAAATTAATTATTATAAAAGTGCAATAATGTTGCATCGCGATTTTTGATTATTTGTAGTGTATTCGATAGAAAATTTCGTACACTCAGAAAAAAAAATGCAAACCATTTTTTTTTGGCTGGAAGGGTCTGGCATACCCAGTAGAAGTGTATGAAAGGGGATCAAATTTCTTCATACATCATCACGTTCAAACTTTTTTTTTATTATGTTCGTTTCGATGTGATCTTACCCGCTTTATTGCATGGTCTCGATTCACATCTATTACAAGAAGTAGTACGTTAAATCCTAGTAGCCTCTTGGAAGTTATGAATGTCATATCATATCACATGACATAATATGAGTGTCATTTATATTGAGACATACATAAAAACGGCATCAACTCTGGCTATGAACGAGAGAGATGGAAATAGCGGTCATGTCTAAGCTTTTCGGTTATGTCAAACTTTTGACAAGTAGCTGTCACAATTTGTAAAATACACAATGGCTGTCATATGATGTGACAGTTTTGACAAGTAAATAAGGTTATAAATTAGATTAAGAATCTATTCTTAATACGTCTTTTTTTTCTCGGCCAACTTTGATGACTTTTTTTTTTGGATGTCATGTCATTTCATGGAGTTTGCTGCGCATTAGCATTATAAATTAGTGTTTTTTTCGTTTTATTTTTGGAAAGGTGTGTGGTATTTTTACATTTTCTGATATTAAAAACAAAGTGACAATAAGAGACGATAAATTTCAATTCCAGCAATATTCCTCCCTTCTGGAAAACCAAATCACAAAAAAAATTGCGCATCATATTTATAAATACAATGTGGCAAAATACTATTGAATACATTTAGGGCCGGTACTTTGACTCCCGGTTAAGGTCGGATTAAGTAACCAGACGCTAAGACTGTGAAAATGTTACAGTCTAATGTGTAAAGTCTGTATACATTTTCACAGTCTTAGCGTCTGGTTACTTAATCCGACCTTAACCGGGAGTAAAAGTACCGGCCCCTTATATTTTATATGAACCAACCGAATGTGGATGGCAATTAAATGTAAATAATAAACTTGAACCATTGTGGCACAAAGACCCAACAGCACCATCGAAAGTGGAAGAAATTCTTAATGTCCAAAATGAAGAAGAAAGTGAAGAATCAGAGGATGATAGACGTTGCGAAACTGATGATAGTGACTTTTATTAATAAATACTGTATACTATGCTCGGGCATAAATTCTTGACAATTATATTAAATTTGTCTAATTTTTTTCTAAAGGAGTAGGTACGAAATTTTCTGTCGAATACACTATAAATGATCAATATCCGCACGCATGACAGGAGCACATTCTTGCACTTTTATAATATTTATTTTTTTTAAACATTTTTTTCGGCTTTTTAAATCTACGCATACCAAGCTTATTTTGTTCGTATAATTTGTAACTATCAATTGACATAAATATTTTTCGATTATGTTTGACGGGGTTTTCAGTGTTACCGGCTCCGGGACTATTAGGTACTTCATTTTGTGTTAATTTTATCACTGTATGTTATATGTGTGTATTTGTTATTTTCTTTATACATATAAATAAGGGTAAACATGCAAGTACATCGAGATATAGGAAAAAAGTGTTACTGATTATGAATCAGGGGTAAAAAATATATTAAAATAAAACAAAATAAAAATAATGAAAAGCAAATATATTTATTTGAAAAAAGTTTTAAAAAACATCAGCATACGAGCACTGACCTACATTTAAAAAGTAAATAAATGAAATAATCTAAAAATATACAACAAATATTTGTAATAAAATGAAAGTAGTGAAGAACAAAGTTTTCTATCTACGGTTTGGCAACAAAGTAAATAAAAAACAAGTAAGAAAATGTAAATTAGAAATAATGTAAGAGGCGAATGGAGTAGTTGAAAAACGTCTGAACATTAAAAAGTAGTGGTTGCAAATACAGTTTTTCATTCATATTGATTAATAGTACTGTCTTATAAACCTTGATGTAATTCACATGAACATATAGAGAAATATAATTGATACTTAATTTAATCCCTGTGCAAAAATATTCATTTATTATTACACTTATATGTTGATATGGCCATTGAAGATTGTAAAATAGGAAATAGTACAAGATCAACATACAAAAGATTTATATCTCATGCACCAGAAATATTTTAAAAAAAGAAATTTGTTTTACATATTAATAGGCCTTAAATTCAAAACGCAAAATTTTTTACAGTAGGTACTCATTCGGACATTTTTTAAAAATTCAAAGAACGTCATCAAGAACATCAAAAACCATTTTAATGGCAAGTGCAAGAGCACATCTGTAGAAATTTAAGTACTATTATAGTATCAATTTACTTTCATAAAATCCCATATGGTAAATAAGATAAATATATAAGAATGCACAAGTTTGTTGTCGCATTGTTGATTAAAATGCATAATGATTTAATATTCTCTTTTATTGAAATGGTCAGATGAAAACATACTTTGACTTGAACAACATTCTAACAAAATAGAATACTTATTGACCAATTAAAAAAATCAAATGAGACTTATAGTGCCTCCAGACAAACGTTGTGCGACGGAGTTGCGTTACGACATTCTATTGCATGTCTGGACCCACTTGTACGTTTAGATAGAACCTTTCTTAGAACTTCATAAAACTAACGTTCTTATAGTCACTTTTATTAATCCCTCGGAATTTATAAAGTCTGAGTCATTAAAATTATGTTATCTTGATGGAATTTAAGTTGACTGATGAAAGTTAAGTTTAAGTGTAAATCGAAAGTTAATATAAGTGTTTGTTTTGGTTCGTAGATTTAGCTAATAAGATAATTTGTTGTATTCATACTTGTCTATTTAACTAACTGACTCGTCTACTAACTAACACTTTTCTACTTAACACCATCTATTTGCACTCAATGTGCACGTTTTGCCAACCATTATCAAGAGTAAAAATAAATTGAATCTAATTATCTATTTGTACTATATAAATTAAATCTATTTGTACCAAAGTTTCCGTTATTTCATCGACCCGTGAAAGTTAAGAATTATTTTTGTCCTTGTTTAGTAACAAGAATAGTAGACTGTTAAAAAATATTACTATTACGCATCTAACAATCTATTGACTGTTACATTTGTTATTAGTTTTAAGCCACTATTAGTTGTAGGCCACTAAGACGTAATAGTTGTAGGCCACTAACAAAATTAAAAGAAATGTAACAGACATTAGACGGATGAAGGACCAGGTCGAAAGACTCGAAAGTATAGAAATGGTTAAATTTAATAGTAGCATGAATAAAAATAACCAACCCATACCTCCCAATTCACAGTCTGCTTAATAAATAAGAACACCAGTTCACGGGTTGTTGACCAGCAATGGGAATTTTACTACAAACGAGTATAATAGATACTTAATTAAATTTAACTTTAGTTTTAACCATCTCCTGACGATAGCAGCATGGTTGACGAAACGCACGTGTTGGGTGCAAAAAGTCGGTGTTGTATAAAATAAAAATTGTGAATTTGTTTCTACGTCGAAGGGTCCAATTCTTGTCCAGTACTTCGTTGTATTTTAATATTTCTGCAACATTTTTCTTATAAAGATGTACTCATACGAGTGTAATACCTAGAAGTTTATATATTTGTGTGTTTAATGTTTTTTTTTTTTTACTTTCATTAAGAAACAGCACTTGTTACCACTGCATATCTACTAAAAAATATTATTGGTGGTAGTGTTACTATAAAATGTGCCCGATAATGTTTTGTTCTTCACTATTTTGAGGAATTGTAGGGAACAAACGGGGAATGGGGGATATACAAGCTAACAGAAGTACAAAACAAAAATACTCAACATCAATATTTGAAGAAGAACAATTAGAAGAAGGAAAAAGGCCGCGTCAATTTTTGGCAATACGTACTCGTCAGATATTGTCACCGAAATGTTTAGGCCGGGGAAGGCACATGTTCGTTTTATTTTATTGTTGGTTTGTACTTAAGGAGCAGATAAGCTCTGGGAGTCCCTATCGTGTCTAATAATATTAATAATCATGAGTTTAACACTAAACATTAAGATGGTCATTTGCGATAAGAAACATTAACTATTTCAAAAGGATTTATAAAAACTGGGTAAACTACAAACTACTAAAGGATGGCGGTAAATGTGATACTTGCATGTTTACATGAAGTCTCTTAGTTAATAATAAAATTTCGTTGTTCAATTAGCAATAAGAGTTTATTTTAAAAAATCGGTACTACAGAGAAAAGAATTGTCCTCAAATAGGTCGATGGTAAGAAAAAATAAAAGTATCACTGAAATTTGTAGCCTACCTAATTTCTTTTTAATATGTGTTTACAGTAAACGATTTCTAAATTCTTTTCTATGCAATATGAAAGTATAAAGTATCACATTTTCCCTCCCTTTTGATATTAGCGTAACTTTTAATTAATGTTCATTTAGCGACATAATGGCTTGAACATGACTACTTTAATTATATTTAAAACGTCTACAAGGATGTCAATATTGATTAAAAACTGTTAAAATTGATTTTATGTCACTATTTGATTTTTTAGTGAATACAACGTGATGAATAAATATAGCATATATAAATATTTTCGGGAAAATTGCTCACAGAAAATAAGGGCAGTGTTGGCAAAAACTAAGTTGGCAGTGACTTAGAACTATTTTTTAAGCAAGTGTTGAGACTACTTTACACGTTTTAAAACTATATTGCTGCTACAACAGTAAGAGAATATCTACTTGGGGATATACATATTATTTATATTCGTTCTCATTTGTTTTTAAAGTTTTTCATTTGACTTTAAAACAGACGTTTTCAATAAACTTATCAGCTTTTACGGTTACCCTTTGCTCCACCACTTAACCTTTTTTTGAATGGAAGCTTTAAAAATAGGTAAAACATTTTTTCTACGACCGCTATGAAAAATAGCATTTTTCTCACACTTTACCAACTATAAAGTTATGTATTGTTCATACCCGTGAGAAATCATTTCTCACAGTTCATTTCGCACACCTGTACATTTTAAATGGGGACTCGTCGACATCAAAATGAACGTAGTTGGCTGCTAGCGCTTCTGTTTTAAAGTAATTATTGAAAATAATTGTTTGATCTCTCAAATCGTAAATATCGATTTATTTATAAGTAAAATGCTTTAAATCAAATATATTTTAAAGCAACATTTTAAAAATAAATAATGTATTCAATGTATTTCAAATAAATAATGTATTATCTTTTTTTTTAAATATAGTTATATAAAAATAAATGCTTGTAGTAAATTTCTTTCTACATTTTTATAAAAAAATGTGCAGTCGTAGAAAAAGTATAGTGTGCAACATTTGCAAAAATGCAATTTCTCAGTCGTTTGAATTGAACTTTTTCTCGTGAGAAATTAGCCATTTTCTGCACTTTCCTGGTAAGTGCAAATCAAATGTCTTAAAACGTTACAATCTGGTGGCTCTTATTATTTATATGTATATCTGAACTAATAAACAATATATCTTAATGATTTAAAATAATTGCAGTCACTTAATATATTGGGACAAAAATACCTAACAGACAAGACACAAATACAATTTCGGTATTTGGTAGGAAACTTGTATCACAGCTATCTTGTATCTCCATTAATATGTGTTCATTTTGGTCGTTATGTTACATTTTTTGAATTTCGATAAATATACATAGTCTCACTGATTGTGCAATCAGACACAACTAATCGTCTCATTGAAAATATGTATATATTATAAATCTAAATATATAAATGTAACATCAATTAATTAAAAATACTAAAATACTATTTCATTTCCTTTAAACAAGAACTAACTGAATATTTGTCAGATATGACAAATATCTATAATATCTAAATATACATGTATATCAAATAATTACATAATAATAATGTATTTACATTTTCAAATACTCCAATGTGCTCGAGTTTTAAAAGATAACTGAATGGTTCGAAAAAGATAATGCAGCAATTTATAGACATTAGGTTGAATTAATAAATTGTATTATAGCTGAGTCTGCATAATAAATCCGGCATAAATTGAATTTTGCTAAATATTATGTATGTACATATGTGTAATTTATAATTTTACATATTTAAGGTAATCAAATCTGAAAACTAAATTTATATTGTTAAATTTATGTTTGATGTATGTTTGTGTTATCGAATAATTACATTTTGTTTGGTATAATGCAATTCTATCATTTAAAAAATATATGTGTAACGTATTCTGTAGCTTGTATCTATTATTGTTTAGTTTAATTACTTCATATCATTAGTTCAGAGAGTGATTGCACGGTGAAACGGTGAAACATAAGATTTTTTCCCTATGCAAGTGTATTCCAAAATTCATCCCTATAAAGTTATCAAAAGTCAAAGGAAATATCGGCTGGTATATTATATTAACTATATATTAGTGGCGTCTGTGAGTCGGAAAAAACCCTGAAAAAATGATCTCGATTTACCCGGATCGAGAGTACCCCCCCCCCCCGTTATCGAGGATTCTGAACACGATGCCGGTGTCAGAATCTCTCTTTAGGATTGCGCAACCCCCCAAACGGCCAAAAACCACCCCCCTACATCATTTCCTTGTAAAAAAACATCTTTTCCCTCGTTTTCGAGGATGCTGAGCATGGTGGTGGTGTTGAAGATGACTTCCGACCCTCACCAACCCCTCCACCGGTCAAAACTCACCCCCGGGAGGGGTGATTTTTCATTTTTTTATACCAGTGACAAAACGTCTGTTTCCCGTTTTCGAGGATGCTGAACACGGTGGTGGGGTTCAATATCATTAGCGACCTTCCATCAACCCGTCCACCAGCCAAAACTCACCCCCGAAATGGGTATTTTTTTATATTAGCGGCAAAATGTCTCCCCCCCCGTTTTCGAGGATGCTGAGAACGGTGGTGGTGTTTAAGATTATTTCCGACCCCCACCAACCACTCCACCGATCAAAACTCACCCCCGAAAGGGGTATTTTTTTATATCAGCGGCAAAACGTCTGCCCCCCGCTTTCGAGGATGCTGAACACGATGGTGGTGGATATTTTTTTTTCAAATCCCTTCAATCCCCAAATCAATAACTAAATCACCTCTTTCTGTGGTGAGTTTTGGCTGGTGGAGGGGGTTGCTGGGGGGTCGCCAGGGATATTGAACACCACCACCGTGTTCAGCATCCTCGAAAACGGGGGACAGACGTTTTGTCGCTGATATAAAAAAAATAAAAAACCACCCCACCTGGGGGTGAGTTTTGACCGGTGGAGGGGTTAGTGAGGGTCGGAAGTCATCTTCAACACCACCACCGTGCTCAGCATCCTCGAAAACGGGGGGAAATATGTTTTTTTTACAAAGAAATGATGTAGAGGGATGGTTTTTGGCCATTTTGGGGGGTTGCGCAATCCCAAAGAGACATTCTGACACCGGCATCGTGTTCAACATCATCAAAAACCGGGGGGAGGTACTCGATCCGGGTAAATCGAGATCAATGTTCGTCCGACTAACAGACGCCACTTTATGGTAAACTGATATATTATATTAACACCAAAAAGTTTTATAAACAAGTTGCTTATTTTTAGTCTGGTTAGAAAAAGAGATGATAAAAGTAATTAAATCGCTTTTGTCTAGATTAATTTAATATATCTAGAATTTAATAACTGACTCTAAAATCATCATTTGAATCTTTTATACGAGGTGGCGCAACTGGAACAGGGAACTGATAAGATTATTCATACTTCAGATACTGATATTAACTGTTAATCTGTACGTCATATAACGTGTAAACAACTGAGTCACCTGGGTTAGGTTACAAGTGACTTAATTCAAAGAATATATTTAAATAAGTACAATATTATACAGACGCCATATATACGCCATACAGACTTGTCAAAATATGAAAATTGGACTTTCACACAGTCACACTGTAAAATAAAATTTACTGTTGATTTTGCTTAATTGTGTTATGTAATCCCTTCGAAGTAAATGGCCGTCTGCTATATTTATTCACACGATTTAGCTATTTGGCATAGGCGCCGCGAGAGGGTGATAGAGGAAGCACTTACACCCTCTTGGACTAAGAAAAATTACTGCGAAAGAGACTCAATCTCTGAATTAATAAATTGAATGTAAATATTAGAGGGTGGGAACATTAATTGAAAATCAAATTGGATAAATAAAAGTAGTAAGTACAGAACATTTTATTAAATTATAAGAGCTTATTGCTCTGGTGCATCATCTCTAGAAATAATTGTGCCGGCGCCTATGTCGACATCTGCAAGCAACGACACTGTTACTGACAAATTGCAATGTTACAGGTGAGTACAATTAAGTTTCGGCTTACTTTTGGCAGCCCGTTAAGACGTAATATGTTTCATTTATAACATATATAATTTGAACAATTAAATAACATTTATACTCATAGATTCTCTTGATCTTAGCAAATTGTAAAATTGAGTGAACCAATTGTCATGGACATTCTCGAAAGTGGGCGTGGTCAACGATAGGTGTGATCATTAAGATCAAGGGATGCAGTTGTAATGATATTTATAATTATTGCGTATACCATACGAGCTCTAATATCACACTCTACCAATTTATATAGAAGATGTCTTATCTACGCAACTCTTTACAATTGCGTTTAAGAATATTGCCCTTTTTTAGTGTTTTTACGATACTGGAGTAATAAATTTAATAAATGTAAAAAAAATTAGAGGAATGAAAAACTTTTATTCCACGTAAGTATACTCAGCCAGCGAACAGAAATAGTAATCGCGCGAATATCAAGTGATACTACACTGTTATACTTTTATTCAGACTATGTCAGTTGTCACATACAGGATGTTTCCTAAACTCATGTCATCACTTCAGGGGGTAAGTTACCCCCTGTAAATAGTAAGACTATTTCTTGTGAAGGTGTATCAAAATCCGTTCCTACCAAGATATCAAAAGTTAAAGTTTAATATGTATAAAAATGGACGTTTTATTTTTTTTTTGCGTATAGTTTTAGATCTTTATTTTATAGTTTAAAAATATTATTTATCAAATAATGGCGGTTTATAATTACACGCTATATGATTTTTTTTAGTAGGAATATGATGAATTTAGAGAAAAAATTAAAGAGATGGAAAACGATAAAAAAAGCTTTATAATGCATATTTTTCTTTAATATTTAATTTTAATTAAAGTTATAACCTAAAATTCAAAGGCGACTGTTGATTTAACCTACTGTTAAAGATAACCAAGGGCTAAAATATGAAAACAAAAACACTCTTACTAGATCATAAAATGTACATTCAAAACGTTCATTTACTTTAATTTTTGACCTTTGATAATTTGGAAGGGGTGGATTTTGGGACACCCCTTCATTGAAAAAAAAAACTACTTATTTTTTCTCGTTGCACAACCCCCTCAAGTTGTGACATGCAATTAGGAAACATCCTGTATTTAATCATAGTGTAAAACACAATAGCAATGTTTTCATAACAACTAATCAGACAGTCATAACCTGATTATTACTGACGATCACTATATTTGTTCGCCGGCTGAAGTATAAAGTTGCTACATTTCGGAATTGTGGCAACAAATTGTTCCATAAAATTCTGGCAACAAATTGCTTACCAAAATTCCCTTTTCCCGTTCAAATGACACGATGAGATGATTTAAATTACCACATATTATGTCAACTGCATAAATAAATAATGTTGAAAACAAAATTTTAGGTCCAATGCTTAATTCTTACTATGAAAATTGTACAGTGTATATCGACTTGCAACTTTTATTACACGCAATACAAATTGCTTCTAAAGTTTTCGATATAAAGGGTATCTACGAAGAGAGTGTAGACACAATAGGTTTTGAACGGAGAGAGTTGCGTTTCGGATTTTCACTGTTACAATTGACTCGGAGTATTTTAGAATCTTTTACGTTTTTCCATAATCAACTAGGTCTCAGAAATAAATATTTAAATTGAACAAGCTGTATATTTGTGAATAATTATAATTTACAAGTCTTTCTGAGCAAGAAGATATCAATATTAATTTTTTTTCAAGATTTCTTTTTTAAAGTTCAGTTTTTAATATCAAATAGTTATGAGGATAAAGTAAAAATACATACAAAATATTAAAAAAACGCTTTAAAACTATAAAACTGGAAACACTTTTTAATTTAAAGGTCATTTGCCTCGCTTTTTTAAATGGAAATAACCGAGTACCTACAGTATTATGTTCTTTTCAAAGATACCAAATTTAATAGGGTAAATAATCTTACATAAATATAAATGATAATTTTTGAGTACAAGCCGGATCCTTTGAGATTGAAAAATAAAAATGGAAAGTTTGAAGAAAAAAAACCATAAACTGGGTATAAAAACCCATTGTTTTGATACCTTCTTACTCAGACAACTGTACATTGAAACTAAATAAAATATCCTGGATGTCTCTCAAGTTTATATTTATTTCTTGGATTCAGCTGACTATCGGATAGTGTGAAAAACATTAAAGGCCTCCACTTTTTAAGCTATTTGCGACAGTGAAAACTCAGAACGCGCATCTCTTTCCGTTCAAAATTTGTTGAGTGTAATTACCCTAACTTCGTAGACACCTACATATGTAACAGCAAGAAGTTACTGCATCAAATTGTACGCACAAATCGCATAATGGAAATCCGTCTTTTGAAGTTACATCGCAAGGTATTTTGCGTGGACAAAATGTCAGTTACAGTGTTGTCGCTTGCAGGCGTCGGTGTGCGTGTATTTCATTTTAGCGCTAGTGGGGTAAAAGCTGGAGTGGCTACGCGTGCACGTTCCTCTGCATCCTTGGGACCCGACGCGCGCGACTACATTACAGAACACCGTTTGCGGACATTTCTAAATCTGCCTACGCACTCACTTGTGAACTCGTCCTCGTCCGCCTCCTCTGCTTCCCGCGCCAGCTCTTCCGGCGTCTTCTTTTTCCTCATAAGCGGATTAGGCTCCTCCTGGACGGGCTCCACCACCTCCTCCTTCTTCTTTATGTTGTACTGCAACGGAAAAGACTCGGTTAGAGCGCAGAGACGAGGGCCTTAATCCCTGGGCTTAATTAAGGAAGCCCCGTTAATTTGTAATGGATAAAGCCAATTTGTTCCGCGTTTCGTTAGCGAGACTTTATTTCGTCCGGCGAGCGGGATAAAATACGACGTTACTTAGGGCGACAGAGAGAAGGGAGTTTCTTTAAATTGGGAATCGCTGCTTCTCTGGGGCTTAGTTCATTTAATTAAAAAAATCGACTTGAAGCTAATAATAATCAATTTGTTGTACACAAGAATCGTTCTTATTGCATATAGGGGTATTCGCAATTTACACTGAGAACATTTAACAGCAGGTTAAGGGTGTAGCAAAACGACGGAATTCTCAGGAAAAGTCATTGCTAGTTTCTTTTGTAGAATATTTTATTTAGGAGAAAGCATCGCAGAGAGACCTCAAGGGGTATGCCGTAAATTTAGTTTATCCGGTCAATTTTAGAATCTTTAGGGTTGTTTATTGAATATGTTGTTTCGGCCGTGACGAATGGGTTTGCTAGAAATTTTTGGAGAAAATAGCCCGTAGTTTGATATTTATATCAATCTGGCAAACATAAGGGGCTAGGCGAATGGACAGCTAGGCCTAGACCAGAGGCGGACTAGAATTAAAACTCGCGGGACAGTTACGGCAGTAGGGAAAAGTTATACGGAGAAAGTGATTCAGTGAAAATAGTATGTAGACGATATGTGGGAGATCAGGTTGTTAAAAGTCCACAAATATATATGTAAAATCCTTTGTCACACCGTCTATCGCGGAATGACAAAATTTATTAAAGGATGGTCGGCTCTGGACCGATGCAAAGCCTAAAGTCTTAGTCCGCCCCTGGGTGTCTGTAGACCTAAAGGTTCGTTGCAATATTGGTGTAATATTAAGCTTATAAAAGTAATTCACCCAAAATATGGAGTTAATTTTCTCTAGTTAATTTTTGAAGATTACTATTATTGTATTTGTTCAGGAATATTTTCTCTGTTTGTGTAATCAAAGTGTCTTCAAGAATTATTTAGTTAACGTCGGAAATAAGACGTGTGACCGGGGGGTTGGTTCATGGCATTTGGTACTGTTTTTTTTTTGTGTAAATTAAAGACTCCCTATTTGCACGGCTGTATTTTATTTCGCACCGGAATACTAAGGAGGCTAGGTACCTATCGGCGGGCGAGTGAGGCATCATCAGATAAGGCACATATCATCTTGTGACGAATTAATTAACGAACCCACTATATCATAATGGGACAGATTATGGCCGCTCGGTAATCTGATAAAGTAGCAAAAAGAATCTCGGGGTCGCGGGTAATTCCGCGTGCCCCTGGATCCCACATGTTACAAGGGCATAGATGGGTGTCGACGCGTCAACTTCTATTGTCGACCTCGACAATTCAACAATACGTCAAGTATGTCAACAATGTCGACTATATCATTCCTTTAAACATTCCTTTATTGGCAATTGATGGAAGGCAATTATAATAATATATTATATTAATAATGAACATTATTAATGGCAATTGATGGAAGGTTTACAAAAAAGGAACATTAGTTCTTTTTTTTGTCAACATTTTGTAAAAAATTATGTTCACTAGAACATAATTGTTCACTAGAACATATTCACTAGAACATAATTTTAATAACTAGAGAAGATCATGGCAAAATAAAAACAATAAAGTGTACAAATTTTTTACAGTCAATAAAGGGACTTTACACACAAATTACACTCAATATTTTCTTTTACTCCCAATTTTTTATGCAAAAATCTGTATGTACTGGTGCATAAAGAAAATTGATTTGTTGTTTGTTTTTTTCTTTACGTAAAAAATCGGCTGTAAAAAGAATATTGTATACAATTCATGTATCAAGTCCCCGTTTCGACTCATGTGATTTACACTAGTTCAAAAAGGGTCATTTTACACACCTGTTGTATAAATCATTATTTTTTTATTTTCACAGTTGATCTTTATAAAGGTTTCTACACTGACGTTTAATACTTTCGCTTAATTTTCTATAATTTTCCGGATATACTAAAAGTACTCGTAAACATAATTATCTACTTTCGCACTTAACTACCGAGTAGGCGAATAAAGAGCGTGCTGAAGACATCGCTCCCAACGTTTCAACCGTTTTACGGCACGGCAATATTGTAAATCACCCTGCCCGCATGTAATATAAATTTACATACACGGTGGAGACTTTAACTGGAATATATTCGCTAGCGGGGTGGTGAATGATTTTTCAAAAAATTCCCGAGACACGTCAACTTTTAAATGTATTTACCTACATTTTGCAAGTAATATGAAAAATATAGCCCTTCAGGGGTGGCTGAAACCACCCTCGACATGATTTTTTCAAATGCAACCCTATGGTGTGACCCCAAATGCAACCCTTGTGACCCCTCATGATGGAAAGAGGAATCCAACGCACTGATCAAATTTTAGTTTTTAGTATGTTTTTAGGGTTGCATACAATTAAAACAATTTAAAAAATAAATTTATTTTAAACGTAACAATTGTTCAAAATGTGCACCATTCACTTGTTGGCAGCATCCCAGTCTGTGGTAGGTTTCGTCCCTTACATTATGCAACATTTGCGGTGTTATTTTTCCGATTTCCTCTCTTATCCTTTCCTGCAGATCTGCTATGTTGTAGGGTTTCTGAATGCAAACCCTACTTTTAAGATGTCCCCACAAAAAGAAATCCTGTGGTGTAAGATCTGGAGATCTTGCTGGCCACTCAATATTACCTCGCCTCCCAATTCACCTACCGGGAAAAATTCTGTCCAGATACTGGCAAACAATGGCAGCATAGTGTGGTGGGGCCCCATCTTGCTGAAACCATCACCTCTCGTCGGTCAAGTTAGGGTTTAAGGGGTTTGGAAATAAATGACATAGCACTGGCATTAGTTCGTGCTGGAGTAAACGCAAGTATCTTGCTCCATTAAGAGTGTCATCAAAGAAAAATGGTCCTACAATTCTATCTTGTATTATTACGGCCCACACATTAGTTTTCTGTGGGCGCTGAGTATGAAGTTCCCTCATCCAATGGGGGTTCTCTTCAGCCCAGTAACGACAATTTTGGCGATTTACGTGCCCATTTAATGAAAAAAATAGCCTCGTCAGAGAAAACTATGCACTCTAAAGATAACTGGTTTTGATCAATACAAGTCATCAATAAATCGCAAAATTCCACTCGTCGATCTGGATCATCTTCAAGTAGCTCTTGAACAGCTTGCATTTTATATGGGCGTTTTTTCTCATATTTAAGTATTTTTTAAAACTGTTTTGTGATTAAGATTACTATCACGGGCCAGTTGACGGGCTGGAGTGATGGAATTTTCTTCTAGAGCAAGCAACAAATTCAACTTCGTGTCGTCATCAACAACAGCCTGCCTCTTACTCGGTACTTTCCTGACATGACCCATCTCTCGATATTGTGCCTCAATTTTACTAATGGTACCTTGATTTAGTGGTGGCAAGTCAGGATGCGTTTCTCGAAACAAGCGAACAACTTCGCATTGAGTTCGCGCCCTATCACCATATTCAATCATCATCAAAATTTCGATTTTTAGTGATTCAGTTAAATAAGACATTTTCACGAATTTGAAATAACACTTCGTTTCAAACTCTGAATACAGCATACAAACTAAATTACTCTTTGCGGCCGTGTAAAAACACTAGCAAAAAATAACAAATATCAGTTGTGGCAAAAAATTGCTTGGAATTTTTTGTGGGGACATATGAAAAGTAAGGTTTACATTCCAAAACTAAACAACACACATTTTGAGTACGAAATCGTTGCGTTAAAAATAAATTAAACTATAAAATTACGTTTTAATTGTATGCAACCCTACAAACATACTAAAAATTAAAACTTGATCAGTGCGTTGGATTCCTCTTTCCACCAGCTTTACAATGAGGGGTCACAAGCCATAGGGTTGCATTTGAAAAAAATCATGTCGAGGGTGGTTTCAGCCACCCCTGAAGGGTTATATTTTTCACATTACTTGCAAAATGTAGGTATATTCATTTAAAAGTTGACGTGTCTCGGGAATTTTTTGAAAATCATCACCACCCCGCTAGCGAATATATTCTAGTTAAAGTCTCCACCATGTATATGAAACCGCATCGTATTCGGGCCTTTAAAGGAATCCTTGAGGGCGCATTGAGATATTATAGCAGGTAGTTAAGTAAACAGCCTAAACAATGTAGGACGCACGTTTAAATGTAGGTATAGGGCTGTTAAACGATTTAATCTCTATGTGTACTTATTCTACAACGTCGTATGAGTATGTATGAAAGTGTTATAAAAGCATAAATGCAGAAAATTTGTATTTACGGTTACATTTTATTTCTACATGCACGTAGCGGGATGGAAGTACGCCGAGGTCTGAAGCTGAATAGATTTTAAGCTTAATCGGTTACAGGATTGGGGGACAACATATTTTGCTTTGTCCAAAGGTACAAAATATACAAGATACAAAATATGATTTTCACGAGGGTACAGAAATAAGTTTCCTTATTTTGTTTTTCTCAAATAGCCCCATCTGTCGTGCTTCTGGGGCACTAAAAATATGTATCGGCTTGTGATGGTAATTATTTAAGAGTTTAGTGGTAGTACGACATCGGAGCTGACAATACTCGGCTTGTGAATACGAAATTACCATTGTCAAGCATGCCCAATTGAGAATTACGCGCGGTTCCAACAGCCAAAGGTGAAAGTGCAGTGAAGATTCATCATGAATTAACTACTGCTTGTGATGATAAGTGTATGAGTATCCAAATGGTATGTGGTACTGTAACGGTTCATTTTTGTCGCCTAGTGTATATAGGTTTTTAATTAGGACTTCGAATTATAAAGGTGATATATTTAATACTTCTGCAAAGAACGCATAGTGACCTCTAGGTGTGAATTGCTAAATTTATAGTTGGGTCAAATAGATTTCTACAGTGTGTTGGTATGGAGAAGGAAATTCCGAAATATATGTTTGTTTTAAATAAAAATGTTGATTTTATGTCGTTGGGTAGTTAAATTTCGTATTTTTTGTCTTAGTTTTCACTCTTTCTAAGGTCAGAATGACATCTGGTGTGAAAAATTCAAACAAACTCCTCGTTGACGATAAAAGTTCTTTTTTTTTTTTTTTTTTTTTGTTAACAAAATAAATCCTGGACAGAGTTTGTGAGATGTAGATGGAAACGCGACGGCTGGAAATTGATGTGATTTTTGGTTGCAATCACCTATCGTAGGATTATTTTCCAAGCTGTCCAATTGTGATTTTCTTTTTGGTTTTGGTTTTGGCATATAGAAAATCGCACCCACTGTTTGGGGATTCATAGTCTACGCCTTCCATAACTTTATTACGTCAACCCTTCGAAGAAGGTAAGTCCACGAGCCTAATATGTCTTCTAGGAGTTTCAAATGTGATGTCCTCAGTCATTATGTTATTGTTTTTTTTGGTCAGTTAGTATAATAGCAATGTTTTTAGGGTTTACGCAACGGGTTTACGTCACGGGTATACGTAGATTTACGTACCGGGCTGACGTAAAGGATTTACGTAACGGTCGACGTATAGGATCTACGTAACGGGATTACGTCACAGCAGTGCATTCTCTCCTCGTCAAATAGATCGTGCCTGAGTGGGTCCAGATTGGCTCTGCATTTTCCTTGGAGGAGATTGGGTTGGCTGCTTCTGGTGAGATAACGAAAGACGGGTTGTTGCACCAGCTACTCCGCCTAGGACGCCCCTACGGTTCCACCCAGCCAGGAGTCACGCAAGTTTTTCCTGTATTTGCTATTTCCGTGTCTTTTTTTACGGCTTATATGAATATTATTGAAGAACCTTGGAATTTGTTTTTATGATTTACTGTGTGCTCGACTTAAGAATCCTAAAAATTAATATAGAAAAAGTGTGCACCTGATATAGCTATATCGCGGTATCTATGATTTATATGTTTACTATTATTTTTTTTTTCTCTTTATATCTCAACCCCTGTTTAACTGTACATATTTTTTGTTGTTGTTGTTATGTACACTTAATGTTGAGAATATATAGGCCCAAGGGATTCTATACACCATATGAGTCTTATTTAATTATTAATATGAGAGTTATTTAATTTCTTTTATTTATGTCATTTTATTGTCATCTGGAACAACAAAAGTAATAAGATCACACCTCCTTCTCTTTCGTGGTTTATTGAGACTAAATTATTTATAGTTTTTTTTCTCTAGTACTTGGCTGGCTTAAACCACGTGGCGCCCTGATTTTTTTTGTTGACATAGTAACCCCGCCCGTCTTCACTGAAGCTAGCGGCAGCCAGCTATAGTCCTGTGAGGTTTGAGCTTGTCCAGACTGTATGTACGTGTACATACCTATATATATATATATATATATATATATATATATATATATATATATACATATATATATAAGTATTTTTTCTTATTTTTTTTTTCTATATATACCGAGATAAGAAGAATCGTGTGTGGGAAAAACAAGCGTCACAGTATCGTTGGCACGTGGAATTTGAAAGGGGACGCGAGGAAGTGCATGATGAACAGCGAACCGGGAGACCTGTTACCACTACCGGAGACGACGTGACGTTGTGACGGCCGTCCGTGAAACTGTTGCAAATGAGGTTTACAATTGATGAAATTGGTGCTTGCTTACCATTTAATATCGGAGTCTGTCGCATTTCAGTCATCCGAGTGCTGAAGGGAGTGTTATGCAGCTGAATTGCAAAAATGGTAAAATATTTTCAGTAACAAAACTGTATTGAGACACACAGGTACTGTCAAGTTCCGACTAAGCTTTGAGTCGCTATCAAAAGAAAATGTCTTTTGTCAAAACAAGTTTTTTTATTTCTCGACAACGATTCTCCCCATTCCGCCCAAAAGCAAGGGCGTAGCCAGGGGAGCGATGGGGGCGATCGCCCCCCAAATGGTCAAGTAAAAACCAAAATAGTCGGAGGATTGCGCTTGCCGTTGCCTCCAATGCCTTTTTTTTACTTTTTTGTTTAATCTGCATTGGACCGCCCCCCCAAAGAAAAAATACTAGCTGCCCTTGCTCAAACGACAGAAGATTTACTCTCCAAATTCAAATATCAAATTTTTACTCATCCACCTGATTCTTCACCAAGTGATTTCTGTTTGTTTCTTCAGCTGAAAGCCCACCTAGGTGATGATCGATTTGAGACAGACGAGGAAGTGAGAACGTGGGGAAATAAGTCATATATGTATGTACATGTACATTATGTTTGCCAATACATTTTTAAGTTCTGAAACACGTTTTTTAAATATTTTTGAAAATAGGGAAGCTTATTTCTGGACTGTAAGGATTTTTAGCTTAATCTTCATAGGGTGGGAGGTTGCGGGCATTGGATGGGGTAAAAATAATTCGAAATAGAATAAAATTGTTCAAGATAAATTTTAGTAATTACATAGTGACCTGAGCTTTATAAAAATATCCTACTCTATTTCTACTACTAGTACTTCTACTTTTCTTCACCCTCTCCTTCTCCATTAGAGGTACGGGGGGTAAACTAGAATAAGATGTAAAAAATATATTAAGAATTTGTGAAGACATAATTATATGTGTGTCCAAATCAAATATTTAATTTATAGTCATTTCGCTGATGATGTTTTATTTGTACATGGAGGAGAGGGGGTGTTGTTTAGTAGTATCTTAATGTGAATTGATAAAGATATCCATGTGTTGTGGCGTTTTAAAGCTTCTTGAGGTAAAATAATTCGAATATTATTATTCTCATTGATTTATAGTCATTTTTACTTCCACATCCGTATCCAAAATAGATCGTATTGTTTATAGTGGTCATATAAGATACAACAGTCATATATGTTATTAGATCATAGAGTCTTAAAGGTCATATTAGTTATAATAATGGTCATATGGATCATAAAGGTTATATGTACTATATTGGTAATAAAGGTTATAAAGTCAACAAGGGTCATATAGGTCATATGAGTCATAAAGATCATAACGGTCATATTGATTATAGGGGCCATATTGGTTATAAAATAAATATTGGGCATATGGATCATAAAGGTCATACACTTCACATTTAGATGTGTACCATTATCGTGATCATATTCTTTGTATTACACATTTAAGAACATATATTTTTTTAGCTTTTAATTAAATGTGGAAAAATTAGATGTGGAACTATTTAGTGATTCCTTAGGTAGTGATTTTGAACAATATTAAACTACCTAAACTTAACTAATATAAAATTAATTAAAAGAAAATAAACTCTTAAACGTTAAAGTTGCAAGAAGAAAGAGAAACAAGCTGAGTTACATGTAAGTAACTACAAGAATACAAATATGAGATAAATTGGTCATACCTGTAGTATTAATTATTACATACAATTAAATGCATTAACAAACTACTTTAATATGAAGTGACTTTGAAGCATTTCTTCACAACTCACGAATTAAATTGGCATGTAAACATAAAAAAAATCAGGACAGTGAATGTACAAAAAAAAAAGATTTGTTTGTAGACAAAATGACTTCATCATTAATCTCCAGCATCGCTGAAGCCCATAATTTTGACTTCAGTGAAAATTATTTATTTTCATATTGAGTGTAATAAAGTTTTATTATAAACAGATAGTTTTCATCGATTAAATTTCATTTCATTGATTAGATATAGTATTTCTAATGTGAATCTGAAGACATGAAAAAAAAGCAAGGTTGTCAGATATATTTTCTAAAATTGCTAAGCTCACTATACAAATGTTATATTCATACTTCAGTAAATTGTTAGTTCGTGACGTTCTTAGAAAGCTAGTTTGAAATATTAAAAAAAAAATACATTGATATAAATTTATTAGTTAGCTTTAAATTAAGGCGTTTAAAATTACTGTAAAAAATAATTAATTAAAACAACTTTATGTATATTACTATACTTAAGAAATATTGCATCAAATACGTTGGTTAGCTATTCATGTGGTCCACTGTGTCGTTAAAATGATTTACGACGTTAGTAATTCCCTCTTGTTTCCGCCAGTGAAGTGTTAGAACTTGATTTCAGCTAGGTTTATTAAAACTTAAGATTGTCTGGCTAAATGAGCATTATTTACAGAAAATTATATTACAAATATTATGAGTTTTGTATGCAGGCAATTTTAATCTCCTATATTGATCTGAATGAAAAAAAATATTTCACAATTTTCGAATTTATAAAAAAGATATATGTACGCCATTGGGCGGCGTTAACCGTCAAAGGAATTAAAAATATATCTCTTCACATTCAGTTTAGAAGGACTATACAAGATTTTTATTAAACTAGGGAATATTTAGGATAATGATGATTAGGATTGAATCCATTTTCTCTATTTTGGCGAAGGCGCTAGGGGAAAAGAACGCAAGCAATACTTTGAACGTCACTTTTGTCAGTAGGAACTCATTTGCACACTTTTCTTAATGGCAATCATTTAATTCAAAACTAAAACATAATTTTTCCTGATGATGTAAATTTGATGATGGGAGGCGCTAATTTACCAAATTCTCTAGAGGTGGTCACCAAGTTTATCAATATTTGAATCAGTAATTTGCTTGGGTACTGAAAACTCACTACCCATACATGTAATATGTACCTGTTGCTTTTTCCAAATTGTTAAACATTCCTACTAACATCTATGCTATGTATACTGCAGTGGACACAGATAGAAATTGCAAAAAAATTTGTAAAAATGAAAATAAATTCATAGTTTAGTTTGGCTATTAGCCAAATTTTATTAATCAACACATATACGTGCTGTTAGACTAGCAATAGTACTTTGAACGCGTTTAATTTTTTCAATATTGCCCCCATTCTTATGAGATTTGGAGGAGATACGGTTGAGATGTACTTACAGAAAATCCAATAAACATCAATCGGTTTTTTAAACCAACCGAACTTCTATGTATTATTTTGATCTCTTATATTATCAAAACCACATACTACAAGTCTGTGATTACGTCACGGGAAGAAACGAAAACTCCTATCAATCCCAGGGGAACATTCTAGGTGAATTATCTGGTGATATCCTTATGTTGGACAAAGCAACTCCTAACTTCTATATATTATCTTGATCTCCTATATTATCAAAACTCCTATTATTATTATTATTTTCTTATCCTCAAATACTAAGTATTAACTGTACTAGTTCATTAAATGACAATGATAAAAAACAGTGTTTAATGCCTACTTCAAATATCGGAGGTCCTTCTAAGTTTTATAATCAACACATAGTTTTACCTGAATATGTATGTTAAAGTACCTTTATTAATATAAAACCTAAACAGAATTTACTGGTACATTTGAACTACTTCCTGTGTTTAAATAAATAAATTAAATTTACATACACTCAGTACAAAATATTAAACATACATATCTAACAGGATTTATTTTTTTAACACGGGGAACATCAAAAGTTACATATAAATTGGCATTTTATGACGTTGGTCTTGAATTTCTTGTTTACTACTGGAAAATCTTGTTTACTACTTATTTATAAATATGAATGTGCATCATCTGTGATTTCGATGATGCGAGTTTCCGATGTATGAATTTATAATTACTATCGCATTCGCCATACTTAATTGAGAAAATTTTAATTTTTGTCAAAAAATTTTAAGTTTTGTTAATTTTAATTAATATTGTTCAATTAAATTTTCGGGAGCATCTGGTGCGCTGTTAGGATGTCAGCGGTGTATAGTTTAGATATTAAATTTTTTATTTTGGTTTAGACAGGTGAACATCGTGCTTTCTAAACTCCTAAATTAGATAAATCGAATGTTGTGTACGAAGTTACTTGTGATTTTAACAACTGTAATAACGTTTACATTGGTCAAACAAAAGATATTTAAAAGATAGAATAAAAGAACATGAATATGACATAAGAACACTAACAAAGATGAAAAAAAGGCACATACAGCACTAGTGGAACACATAATCAATCAGACTAAATCCAAATAAAAAATTTAATTTGAAAAAAACAATTAAATTAGTGATTTAGAACAGAACTAAACTAATAATAAAAAGAAATGGTGAGTAAGAGATAAAACATTATTTTTAAATGATTAAATTGTTTTTTTTTTCTTTTTTTTTTCTTTTTTTCTATAAAAATAGAATAAAAATAGCGTTAATAAACGTAGTGACATAGACTAACTTAAATTCAGTTTATTACAACATTCTAGAAAACTTCAAAAGAAGAAGAAAACCGAGATTTAACGTGAATATAACTTGAGATATAAACTTTTTTACCCATATGCTGTTTGTCGAAACTTTCGTTGTTATTAAACTTTACAGCTGTTATAAAATACCCGTATGAAAAAAAGTATATATTTTTCATATCTGTAACAGATTTTTAAACTACAAAAAAGGTGCAAGATTAAAAATACTTTGTATATATCTGGCGATTAAACAATATTTCCCAGCTATTTTGCAAGTTGTTCATTGTGTAACATATTCTAGTAATGCAAGCATTTTTAAAATTTCTGTTTGCAAGTTTTTCTGAATCGTTTCTGCTATTATAATACGATCTAGTAATTTCCATATGATATAAGAATTTTAAATTTCTTGGCAGCCTGACCTTTCAAACAACCAACTGTCTCAGCTTCTGTTACATTTTAAAAACAATTATGTGGAAAACAACTAAAAATCATACGTATTTCCATAATTAATTATCATAATGGATTGATCTAGCTTCGTGGCTTATTCGGGCGTAGATTTCCCTCAAAGGGAGTCAACCTGACTCCGTTAGGGAGTCGCTATAAATTAACGGACTCCCCTACTAGAGTCAATTTGACCCCGATTAAGATTTCCTCTTCTTGTCGAGACGTCTCCTGGCTTCCTCCAGTTTCCGAATGAGATAATCTTGCTCCTGAAAAATGGTTTATGGCTGAATTTAACTTTTTTTATTCCGAATAATGCGGCCATATTTCTTGATATACGTTGTTAAAGATGCGTTGTTATATCAACAATGATGATTTAGAGAAAAGTAAATACACATTTTTAAATAAGATAATGACAATGCAGGGATTTTGAACAGGATTTCTAAATGTTTCTAAATGACAGTCTTTCGGGATTTATAAATGTTGAGTTTTATTGTTCTGAATTATATTAGTCGTACAAATTAAGCTACTGTACAGGGTCTGTCCGGAAAGTAGACGGACCGTTTTTTTAAAGGGGGGTACACCACACTAGAGGCCAAAAAAACAAGCAAATTTTGGGATTTTTTTTGGGAAGAAACTAAACAAGATATCGAAATTCGGTAAAAAAACATGTATTGTACAAGTATTGAAGTGTAATTTTTTTAGAGCTGTCAGAAACAAAATGGCGGCTTCTCAGTACTTTTCCCAAGGCATTTTTTTTATGGCTCCATGGCCGAACCGATAACTCCTGCAAATTTAAAGATAGAGCGATGAGCCAGGAAAATTTCGATTTCAGTATGATATTAGGCTCAACAGTACGTAGGATTTTTTTAAATTGATTTTTGCAGATATGGCGTGTTTTTGAAAGCAAAGTTCGAAAAACGAAAACAAAATCGCTCGAAAATTGTTAATAACAATTGACATACCTATGCAATATAACAAAAAAATCCTACGTACTGTTGTGGAGAAACTAGTTTTGAATATTCAGTTAAAATTTCAAGCCAATCGAATAAAAATTATTCGAGATATTGGTTCGGCAGACTTGAAATTTCACGTTTAAAGTTTTAATCTGCAATGCCTGTACCATACAATTGGCCTTCGAGATTGACCTACCCTGCTTTTCTTTTCTTAGTGATTTTGAATCGATCCTGGCTTTTTTGCTTCATCAGACAGATGCTCTAATTCTCGATACCAACAACGGTACCTAGATTGTGCTCGCAGAGCAGCGAAAGGGATCGCGCTAGATTCAAAATTCGAGCCCTTACAGGTTTCTCCCTTACATAAAACTTTTCCACGTAATTTGTACGATGTTAAGCGATATTTTAAGCAAATAAAATCGGTGGTGTACCTCCTTAAATTTATTGACAATATCGGTACTTTGACTTAATATTCTTCAAAGTAGGACCCTTTTGCATCAACACAGCGTTTCCAGCGACTCCAGTTACGGAAGCCAATTACGGAAGACCTCCTCAAACTCAGAAACTGGAATGGACTTTTAACTCCCTCGTCACGGCCTCTTGAATGGCCTGGACCGAGCCGTGGTGCCGTCCTTTCATAACCCATTTGAGTCGGGGGAAGAGAAGGAAGTCTGGGGGTGCGACATCTGGGTTGTATGGTGGCTGGGGAAGCGTTGGAACATGGTGTTTAGCCAGGTAGTCCATGACAAAGAAGGCGGTGTGGCTCGGCGCATTGTCATGGTGGAGCTTCCAGGAATCGGCGAATGCCAGGCGGCAAATTTAGGTGTTCAGATATCATCCGTACACTCAGTCTGCGTTCAGAGTTCAAAAGTTTTTTACTTTCACCATGTTCTCGTCATTTTTGATAGTTGAAGGGCGTCCTGAGCGTTGATCGTTCTCAGCTTTCTCTCTTCCCTCACGAAACAACTTGTGCCACACGAAAACACTTGATCGACCCATGACATCATCTCCGTAAGCACTTTTGATAATTTCATGGGTTTCACTCGCAGTTTTTTTCGAGTTCGAAGCAAAACTTTACCACGTAACGCTGTTCGAGTAAATGGTTCATCGCGGAGCGTGACGAGGCACTTTGACTGGCATCTAGGACACTTTGGCGCGGCTTTTGGGGTTCACTTTAAACTCGACCTGCACTTTGGAAAAGCTCGGAAGCGACTGGAAACCAGTGCACTGCTTAGCTAAGACCCCCCACCACCCAAAGCGCGCAGAAAGGTCCCCCTCAAAAAAAATTCAGTATGACTACTTTCCGGACAGACCCTGTATATCTGAAAATTTCATGTACCACTTCTTCATATTCTACTTTTATTCATGTACAAATCCATAAAATCGTCATTTTTTATTTTTTGTTTTCCTTTGTTATTTTTGGAACTTTTTAACTTTTTTATTTATTTAAAGCGTACGTATTGAAAAATGTTTCTGACCCTACGGGGATATAAAAAAATCATAGCAAGCCACGGGGATGAATCTTAAAAGAAATGGAAGGTCAGAGGAAGTAGTTTTCGATGCCCATTAAATTAAAAAAAAAACAGTTCAATCGATTATTTTGAAAAATGAGGATTTTATGGATTTGTGCATAAATAAAAGTAGACACTCTGTATATCTGATTGTTAAGGAATATCATATTAACGAAAACCCAGGTAAAATCTAGTCGAAATACTACATTGTACTCGCCATGCGCGTTTCGCTAATCTTGTGAGATGAATAAACGATAAATGTACTAAAGAGATGAATAAACGATAAATGTAAGTATATACCCTGTTTATACAAAAGTTTGTGATTCAGTAAACCATTGGATTATAAAAAGTCGTTCAAAAACAATGAATTGGACGTCAAATTCATGAAATGCGTAATTATGCACTTAATGGAATTTGACAAAAGAATATTAGTCTTAGTCAAGAGAAAATTACTCTCTGTAACTGTTTCAATTTCCTAAAACTGTATAAAAACATCTAGATAAAAAGATCTGTATAAAAAGAATAGTATATTCCTGACATTATGGTTACCTTGTACATATCCAAACCGGTTTAATTCGAGTAATTTTGAGGGATTACTTGGACATGGCTTACTTGGAAATAGAACGTACTAGAGCATCTAAGCAAAACACCTGAGTATGTGGAATAGTTATTAGTAATTTACTTTTCCTTTAATTCAAAACGTAAACAATTTTGTAGCACGGCTTTGGTCATGAAGTGCGACATGTTTAGAAACCCTACATTCTTTTAGATAAGGTTTGTTTACTGTTATGTGGTAAACTCTCGTTTATCTATACTTAGGTTTATTCGCATATGAAGAAATTTTAAAATCGGATTCATGTTGTCCTGGATACGTCTCTGACATTGACGTCATGTATCTCCTAGAGATATCCGATCGCTAGTAACCAATATATTAAATGCACGTTACAATTGTCTACTGATCCTGTCGACTTAATTAGTGAAACTTGCAACCATCTTGATGCTTTCTTCCTTTCTGAAAGTTGGGTAACTTTTTTGAGTGCTCTCTAATAATAATTATTATAAAAGCGGATACATAATTCAGAAAGTTACAATTTATAAAAATGTACATACCCCCTTTTTATTCAAAGTAAAGTACATCGCAAAGAGAGCATAATAGTATTCGTTAGAGCAGACGCCAGAATGAAAAGTAAAAATAATTCCCTTTGAAGTTCTCATCAGCCGGACAAACCCCTTTGCAAAAATGCCCGAGCAATTTGCAGTGAATTAAGGGAACAAGAATTTAAGTGGGGCAATTAATTTCATTAAACATCATTCTTAATTCATCTCACCTCCAGATGCGTCAGGGAAGGAATTAATTCTCCAGGATATCTGAATTTATGTAATTGAATAACGCCGGCAAGGCGAGGCGTATCCTTTCAGGAGCATTCTTAGCCTTCTTTTGTTCATTATCTTTATGGTTTATATTATGGCCTCCCAAATTTCATAATGAGTCGAAAATTAGGAAAACTGTGTGTGAATACATTTTGGAAATTTAAATTTTTCGACATCTAATTGGCTCTTACGCTAAAGTGAAGGGGAATTGCGTGATAAAAGTATCCTAAAGTGTATTAAGAACAAGTGAATATACAGTGTGTCCCATAAGTTTGAAGACTGTGGCTATAACATCGGTACTACTAGCGCAATTTCCATTAAAATTATTATACTATTTATACTATTATAGGGTAACTAGTTACTACAACCTTCCTCTCCCCTCATACGAAGTTTCAAGTCCATCGGATTAGATGCGGCTGTTCAGTAGCAGTTCACGTGGTAGTATTAAAGTAGTCGCGGTCATAATTTCACGATGAATAAAAATAACGAATGTGTTGCTTCAAAGCCGGTACGTGCTACGGAACCGTTAGAAACGTTATAATAGGCTTACCTGGATCTGTTATGTCTCGTGCTTCTGTTTTTCGGTGGTATACCCTTTTTTTGCGGAGGGTAGAGAGTCGGTTGAAGACTACGAAAGGAGCGGACATCGTCCACAAAGAATTTGTTCCTCAAAGGTACTACTGTGAATGCTTCATTCTACCAACAAGTGTTGGATTGCCTTTGCAAATGAATTGCGCGTGTTAGACCCGAGTTGTAGAGATATCGTTCTTCTTTTCTCTTGCAAGATAACGTTTCAGCGCATACCGCGGCGATTAACACTCAATTTTTGGCCAAAAAAAATGGTTTTTGTGCTCAGCCACCCATCTGGATAGTACCAGGTGGGTGGTTCAGCAACCTACCAGGACCACCAGGACCACAAAGATGGACTAAAAGAGTTAACATTTTGTGTCGTTAGACGAGATATAAGCCGCCTTGACAACGAAGTTAAACGGTATTTCAAAAGAGAGGTTTTTTACCTTACAGAAGCTATAAAGAATAAGATCAGATTATATCAACTATGTTACATACTTCTCGTATGTACAATTGTAGATGTGAAAAATAGAAGTCCAAAATACTCTTATTTTGTGATATTCAGACCCAACGAAGGATTTATATTTTTTTGAAGGAAATATTTATACTATGTAATAATCATGACACGAGATTATTGGTACATATCAGATATGTAATAAATGAATTTCGGTTATTCACAGGTTCTGTAGCAAGAACATATACACATATACATACAATAAAATAAAAATGCTAGTAAGCCGATGAAAAAGTTCATTACAAAAGTCAATTTAGAATGAAAATTGAACTTTTTCTGTGTTTACGTATTTGAGTATGTTGTCCTCGCATCTTAGTAGGTAATTTTATTAATGAAATAGTTTTAGTTCGTTTGAAGCTACCCAAAAGTATTCTGATGAACGAAACATGTGACAATTGTAACCAATACAAGACGCCCCAATACTTGATGTCAATATTTTAGAAGCGTGTAAATGGTAAAAAAATATGTTAGTTCTTTATATTTTGTATAATGCCCTCCGTTACATTGTTAAATTAATTTAAAGTGGCAGGAGGTAAATAGTAACTATTGTCCCTTTGTTGAAACAACTGTTGTTACTACAAAGAACCCCGCACATACCTCATGGGATGTGCCTCTCGGTGAAATTGGTTGATTTTTTTGTTTTTTTCGCTATCCTCATCAAAAATCTGTATGGGCTCAAAGGGTTAAAAATGGATAGTTTTTGATACGGACTTAAAATGTATTTTCTCCGTCATCATTTATGAGACAAAAAATTGGAACAAAAAGCCTTGTAGTACATACAATAAACTTTCCATATCCACCAGAATGCACCAAACTGACGTTGGCAATAAGACGTGGATTAAAAGTAAATGTAACAAATCCAGATTTGTTAATACTGAGATCTGTCTGCTCGATTATAGTTCGGCCATAACCTCAAAAAACACCCTCAAATTTGCTATATCTGTTAAAACCACAAACCCTATGGCTCCGAAACCTCATAATACTATAATACAATAACCAACTGACCCCATAACATAATAACTCCATAACCCACATAACCACATAACCCCATAATCACATAACCCTAAAACCCGGTAAAAAAAAGTTTCTGACGTGGGAGTCTGACTATGTGTACTGTATGTTTTTGGGGTCGCTGTATCTGCATCCGAGGTCAGTTTTATCCCAGCACGTTAGAGTTCGGACATAACCTCAAAAAACACTCTGAAATTCACCATGTCTGTAAAACCACAAACCCTATGGCTCTTAATCCTTATGATACTATAATACAATAACCCAATAACCCTACAGCCACATAACTACATAGTTACATAACTACATAACCCTATAACTCGATGCTGTAATCATGTAACGCAATCTCTCACAATGAAACTGATTTTACAGTAAGCAAATATACACCATAAAGAAATCTATAAATAACTAAATCTGTAAATAAATTAATGGATCTCTGAATAAATAAATAAATATGTTAATGAATGAAGGATTATGAGGTTTCGGAGCCATATTATTTGTGGTTTTACCGTTTTTTTTTGTGTGGCTGTGTAATTTATTGATTTATTTTCATAAGAGCTGCAAGATGAAAGCGGTCAATCTTGATTTCGTCTAGCTGCGATTTATTTCAAAGAATTTTGATAGCTTAAAGTTACAATGTCTTTTTTTTACAATATCCACATCCAATTCGACAAAAGAACGTTGGAATAACAAACTTGAATATTATGCCAACATTTCAAAAGAATACAATCTGTTGTAATGTAAAAAATGTATTTTTTTTCTGAAATTTAAAAACGAACGTATGATTGAAGTACCCGCCACAAAAGCCGCATCATTTATATTTTTGCAAGTCAAATTTTATAACGAAGCATTTATTCTCTTATACCCTGACAAAACTTTACCGAGGCGTAAAATTTCAGATAAATCTCAGCGGTGTCTCCGTGGCGTATAATGGAAAATCTACTATTGTACAGATAACAAAAATTTGCATACTGAAACAATAACACTGCGTCCTAATGTATAGCTGTTTGTACGCTGGTACACAAATCAGACTGAGTGCAGACCAAGTTGTACAAAACGTGTAATTTCGTGTAATATATTTAGTGAAGATCCAGAATAATTTTTATAATTGTTTGTAATTTCATATGCTTTTGACTGATTTTTACTTACTTAGTGTATTTTGTTGTATGCCATGTTTTATTTTAGTTATTCCAAGAGGGGTAGTTTGTAGCAATAGATGGTAGACTTTTGTACTTATAGTGAGGGGCGTAATGTAGCGCATAAAAAATTCGATAAAACACGAAGGAAAGTTTTATTTAAAAAAATCACTCAGACTCAAGAGGATCCTCAACTATTTGCTCGGATATTTGACATAATACACTCTCAACAGTTATCCAGAATTCCAGAAATTGAAAATAAATAATATAAAACGCATTCTTAATTATATAATTTAAATTAATATTTAAACGAAGTATTTCAGGGTCGATGGATTGGGTGAAGGGGCCAATTCGCGTTTCCTCCTAGATCGCCTGACCTAACTCCCATGGATTTCTTTTTGTGGGGTTATTCAAAACATAGTGTAAATAAGCCTACTAGTATAGATGATTAAAAAATAGAATAAGTTACGAAATTCAATTAATACTCTCTAAAATGATATGTAAAGGTAGGTATTCATTTGAGCACATTTGCGCGCAAACCATTCGTGCGCGCAAATTTGCTCAAATGAATACCCACCTTAACATGGTTGAAGAATTTGAATCGCAGCTTGGTTATTGTCAAAAAGTCAATGGGGCACAGTGTGAACAGTTATTAAATACCAGATTAGGATAGGTAGTTTTAATTGTGTTATTTTTATTTTTAGTTCTGTTTTTAATAAGAGTTGAGAGTGTGTTTGTTGTATCCAATAGCCGAGCAAATAGCTGTAGAACCTCTCGTGTCGAAGTGATGTTTTAAATAAACTTTCCTTAATTTTTTTTCGATTTTTCAAAATAGCTTTGGAATGGTCGCCATTTTAAAATGTATCGATAGAGTCGCCCCAAAATTTAAAAGTGTACTGCGTGAAATAAGAGCCTTCAAATGATGTATCACAAGCCATATGTTGTCATTTAAAAAAATATCGATGACGTCATATCTTTGACAGTACTTTGACGAGTATGTCAAAATGTCGGCAAGTGAAACATTTAAATGAAGTGTTCGAGCGTTTTTCTAAGAAAAATATTATCTGATTTTTATCAAATTTATGCGCGACTTTACGCCCTCACTGTATTCATACTAAAGTTTAAGTTTAGTATTTGACTTATTTTGTAAACGTTTGCTTTCCAATTCCCTCAATCCCCCCAACCTATTACGGCACAATTATTATTTTTTCAGACTTTGTTATGATATTATACACATCTAGTAAAATGAGGGTTAATATCTTGAAGCGCGTAAAAAATATAATGTAAGAAAAAAGTGAATTGCTTCTTCCAACCCCTCCTACTTAAATCTTCTAACCCCTCAACCGGTAAGCTCAAAATCTAATTAACTCCGCATCAGCCGGATCTTGTATGTTTTCCTAGTTAATATCTCAAAGCGATTTCACGACAATTTTTTGCTACTCAATGTCACGATGTTTCAAAATATTTTGGGTATGTTTAGTGATTCTTTGGTGTTTAATTTGTTTTAACTAAATGTAAATATATTAAAATTACCAAAATTTCCTCTGTGGCTCATATTTTGGTAGAGAATAGTATGGCCGCGTTTTAGCACTGTTTTAGAATATTTGTTATCTATAATGGAAATCCATTTTATAATTTTTTTTTCACTGATAGTACACATATGGTCGCTTTAGTCCGTGAATGTGGAAGTAAAATATTTATTACTTTTATCATGAAGACACATGAATGAGTTTCTCCAAAGAATATGTGAGTAATTTCTTTACATTGCCCTTCAAATAAAATTTATTGACTTAAATAAACTGGAATAACGTTTGTGTAAAAGAAAATGTTTGGGGGTGTTGGTGGTTATATTTCTGGAGAAACGGCAAATTTTTATCTTGCAATAAAAATGAAAGGACATGAAAATAAAGTTATTTTTTATTTCATTTTAGCTTTTGGAGTAAACAGTTTCTGTTAAAAATTATAGTTTTCCAAAGGTCGTGGCATTGGCGTCATATGAGAAATAAAAATAATTGTTTTAAAGGGTTGTTTTTGAGGTAGAGGGATTTAAATAAAACTTTCAAATATGATTTTCCCAATTGTGGTGGTTCTTTAGACAGCATTTTTTTTGCCGTTTAAAATTAAATGATAGCAGAGCCAACTCCAATTTTTGTTTTCAAATCTCGTATAATTTTTTGTATATTTATACATCCGACTATTCTCTACTCAGCGCTTCAAAGATTTATTTTTAAAGTCGGTCCAAAATGGTGCTGCCATACACAACTGCTAAATGTATGTCAAAATTAAGTTTTTACTTATTTTGTTTATTTATGTAGCAATTATAAACGAAATTATTTTCGTTTGTAACAGTAAAATAAATATTTAATTTATATAAATTTGATTTTATATTTGACAATTCTGTATGTCTATGTGAAACACTATGTGAAATTAATTGCCACGCTATAGGAGAGCGGCGACACCCCTAAAACTGTAAAATTTCAACATACCTAATCGTATTTTTCTCTAAAACGAGAAATTGTACCCTCGTAGTTTTTACATATAACACTCATTATCCATCAGGAAATATGGCACACTATGTGAAATCCGGTGCCACGCCGTAAGAGGGCAGCGACACCTCAATAACTGTAAAAAATTCAACGTAATCATATTTTTTCTCTAAAACCAGAATTGGTACCCGCCCAATTAATGGTTAAAATACTCATTACTCATCAAGAAATACGGCACACTATGTCAAATTCAATGACATACCGTAAGAAGGTGGTTACACCCCTAGATTGTAAGAATTTCAACATACATGTATTTTTCTCAATAACAAGGAGTCTCATTATTTTTTATATAATGTTAAGCCTAGTGCTAACGCAAAATCGTGTTGAATCCTTTAATATCGAGGTATTCCCCTGTATGGTGTTCAAGAAATTCGAAAAATCGATAAGAAATTCCGAAACACTTTCTAGGTGGCCCGTAATGGTGTGCCTATAGAGCGCATGCGTCCATCATGACGATCTGCGCTCTTGTAGATAGCTGCGACCTACGTTCTTTCAAGGTCAAAAAGTGTGGCTGAAAATGTGTGGATAGCTTCACACAAATTGCGGTATTTCTCCTACAACAAATTATATTAAACTGTATATTTTTCATAGAAAGCTGTGCTTATTTTAATCAGATATAGTGATTGATCATTGTTCATTGCAGTGTATATGAATGTATTGGTAATAATGCATTATTAATATAATGGAATGGAAATTCAATAATTCAATAGTCGTGGAAAAAGAAAAAATATTAGGATAACAAAGAAGGGAATTAACCGAATATATACTCCTATATAATGAATATTAAACCTATTGTCAGAACTTAAAATCAGGTTAGAAAACCTTTGACACAATAGCCAGTCCACGTCATTTATTTCCGCAGCCAACTAGTCAGTTTGACCTTTATAAAAAAAAAAAAAAAAACATTAATTTCGTCATTTTCAGCGAAAACAAAAAGATTGACGTACAAATGTTTATAACTCTGAAGTCGGAAAAAAATAAGCTTTTGAGCTCATAAACCAAACATGGTTCCCATTATAAACAAAGTCAGGTTATGTAGTTCCTTGTGTCAGGAACAGAGATGGGTTTCGACGCGTGGACTTTTATTGTCGACCTCCACATGTCAAGAATATCGTCCATAATGTCAATAATGTCGATAATGTGATAATGTTGATGATGCCGCGGCAATGGGTAAAAAAGTTGGGTTATTTTTATTTTTTGATATTTTCGTATGTGTGAGTTTGTCGTATTTCTCACAGTTCTTATCATCCATTTATCCTAAATGTGCTTTTAAATCATAAGTGGTAGAAAGTATAACAAAAAATTAAATGATCTTAAATTTTATTTAATAAAAATAAACGGCAAGAATGTCGATAAGTGCAATTTTGGAAGGCCTTGTATATGTAATTGTGGGACTACTGATATGAAGAATGTGGGCTCCATCCTTGTCATAGTTTTGTTTGCAAATTCATTGAATTTGGATTTTTTTTATAATTATTAGTTACTAGCGACCCGCCTCGGCTTCGCCCGGTTTACGACATCACATTAGAAACCTCTAAAATTATCAGTGTTTGTCTACTATATTATGCATGTATTATACATATAAACCTTCCTCTTGAATCACCCTATCTATTAAAAAAAACCGCATCAAAATTCGTTGAGTAGTTTTAAAGATCTAAGCATACATAGGTAGTAGATAGATAGGGACAGACAGCGGGAAGCGACTTTGTTTTATACTATGTTATGATTATGATGAGCTGGATAGGTAACATCTATTAGCAGCACTTTGTTCATTTGTATGAGTTCTGGAAATATTTTTATACAGATCACTATACTGTTAATATTGTCGACATTGTTTACATTCTCGACGTATTAAAAATTGTCGACATCGACATGAAAGTTGACACATTGACAATACAATTGTCGACATGACATTGTTAACGTCGCCCATATCTGGTCAGAAATTACATTGGAAATAGGTTTACTAAATTCTACGTAAAAAACGATATTGATATCAATTCATACATAATTCGTATGCTTACTTATTTTTAAATGGTTTACCATTAAAGAAAACGGCAATTTTCCATTTTTCCGGATGATTCAATAACCCGAATAATAACACGACTAAGCCACTGCATTTTCCTAAAAATTCTGCCTAACTTTACCCATTTAACCGAATGTGTAGCTCTGCTAATAAAAATTTACCTTTGCAAGGAGATGATATAAAAAGAGCCACCCTGTATATGTAAATACCAGCAAGTCGTTTTGAGTAGACCCTTGCTTGGAAATATAGCGCGTTAAATGATACTTAATAAACAGACCAGTTTAAAGACAGAAATAAAATGGTTTATGGGTTTTTAATGGATAATAATTTGAAAAACAAACTTAATTATGATGAAAGAAGATAAAATTATTTCATTTTTATGTTACAGTTAATTGTTGTTTATGGGCAGTGAAAGAGAGTACAATTTTTTTTACATTACGTAATTAACTTTATATAATAGTGTAAGTCATTAAGGCAAAACTTAGGCACGGGTGGACGATGGTAGATACCTAGCGGGTAGGTATATAAGTTTGGGTATACACGGTGGAGACTTATTGGAATATATTCGCTAGCGGGGTGGTGAATGATTTTTCAAAAAATTCCCGAGACACGTCAACTTTTAAATGTATTTACCTACATTTTGCAAGTAATATGAAAAATATAGCCCTTCAGGGGTGGCTGAAACCACCCTCGACATGATTTTTTCAAATGCAACCCTATGGCTTGTGACCCCTCATTGTAAAGCTGGTGGAAAGAGGAATCCAACGCACTGATCAAATTTTAATTTTTAGTATGTTTTTAGGGTTGCATACAATTAAAACAATTTAAAAATTAAATTTATTTTCAACGTAACAATTGTTCAAAATGTGCACCATTCACTTGTTGGCAGCATCCCAGTCTGTGGTAGGTTTCGTCCCTTACATTATGCAACATTTGCGGTGTTATTTTTCCGATTTCCTCTCTTATCCTTTCCTGCAGATCTGCTATGTTGTTGGGTTTCTGAATGTAAACCCTACTTTTAAGATGTCCCCACAAAAATAAATCCTGTGGTGTAAGATCTGGAGATCTTGCTGGCCACTCAATATTACCTCGCCTCCCAATCCACCTACCGGGAAAAATTCTGTCCAGATACTGACGAACAATGGCAGCATAGTGTGGTGGGGCCCCATCTTGCTGAAACCATAACCTCTCGCCGGTCAAATTAGGGTTTAAGGGGTTTGGAAATAAATGACATAGCACTGGCATTAGTTCGTGCTGGAGTAAACGCAAGTATCTTGCTCCATTAAGAGTGTCATCAAAGAAAAATGGTCCTACAATTCTATCTTGTATTATTCCGGCCCACACATTAGTTTTCTGTGGGCGCTGAGTATGAAGTTCCCTCATCCAATGGGGGTTCTCTTCAGCCCAGTAACGACAATTTTGGCGATTTACGTGCCCATTTAATGTAAAAGTAGCCTCGTCAGAGAAAACTATCCACTCTAAAGATAACTGGTTTTGATCAATACAAGTCATCAATAAATCGCAAAATTCCACTCGTCGATCTGGATCATCTTCAAGTAGCTCTTGAACAGCTTGCATTTTATATGGGCGTTTTTCTCATATTTAAGTATTTTTAAAACTGTTTTGTGATTAAGATTACTATCACGGGCCAGTTGACGGGCTGGAGTGATTGGATTTTCTTCTAGAGCAAGCAACAAATTCAACTTCGTGTCGTCATCAACAACAGCCTGCCTCTTACTCGGTACTTTCCTGACATGACCCATCTCTCGATATTGTGCCTCAATTTTACTAATGGTACCTTGATTTAGTGGTGGCAAGTCAGGATGCGTTTCTCGAAACAAGCGAACAACTTCGCATTAAGTTCGTGCCCTATCACCATATCCAATCATCATCAAAATTTCGATTTTTAGTGATTCAGTTAAATAAGACATTTTCACCAATTTAAAATAACACTTCGTTTCAAACTCTGAATACAGCATACAAACTAAATTACTCTTTTGCGGCCGTGTAAAAACACTAGCAAAAAAATAACAAATATCAGTTGTGGCAAAAAATTGCTTGGAATTTTTTGTGGGGACATATGAAAAGTAAGGTTTACATTCCAAAACTAAACAACACACATTTTGAGTACGAAATTGTTGCGTTAAAAATAAATTAAACTATAAAATTACGTTTTAATTGTATGCAACCCTACAAACATACTAAAAATTAAAATTTGATCAGTGCGTTGGATTCCTCTTTCCACCAGCTTTACAATGAGGGGTCACAAGCCATAGGGTTGTATTTGAAAAATCATGTCGAGGGTGGTTTCAGCCACCCCTGAAGGGCTATATTTTTCACATTACTTGCAAAATGTAGGTAAATACATTTAAAAGTTGACGTGTCTCGGGAATTTTTTGAAAAATCATACACCACCCCGCTAGCGAATATATTCCAGTTAAAGTCTCCACCGTGTATACGTACTACAATAAATGGTGTTTTACAACTATTTTTTGAGAGTATATGAAACACAAACAACACTTTGTTTTCTTCTGTGAACGAGTTTTAATTCACTTATATTTCATTAATCAAATCTGCACCAAAATCAGAAAAATATTCTGATTTCAGCTCCACCTCGTATTATCGAGCTCTGATGCCCCTATGACGCATCCACCACTATTTACTGGCCTATTACAGCGACTGATATGTAATAACTACAGTTACTAATTAGCAAAACACTAAGTACAAGAGTTTACAGGCAGCAATTACTATATGAAATCAGCTACTGGCTGGCACTGATGTTACCGATTTTGTTCATATTTGGTGAAAAGTCTTCAATCGTGATCTAGTGGAATCAATATTGTGGTGGTCTTCAATAGTGGATGTGTACTAAGCAACTCAGCGAGGGACCAATCCGTTCTCGAGAAATTCGGATGTCAAAATTTAAAAAATTTCGTTCACCTCAGCTGCGGCATGATGACGAATTTATTATAGTGATTTGATGCATCACTACAGCTACTAACCAGCAAAAGACTACAAGCGTTTGCTGGCAGCAATTAGGGGAGACCGGGGCTAGTTGGCACTCGGGGCTAGTTGACATTCAGCTTCTAGTTATTGACACAGAAGGAGGGAAGCGCTGTCTTCTGGATGGTATAACAGCACGGCAGTATTGCATCATCCGTGGCAGTTTCAGTTGATTGATCCAAGACGCGTAGGCGAGAGGAGATCCAGCAACGTGTTTTTTGATCAGGCATGAAACTAATTTTATTCTGAAATATTTTGGGCTAGGGAAGTCCTATGTTGTGTGTCAATCGTTTTGCTAACATCATGTGATAGAGCAGCTTATTGTGAATGCATTCATGTGTCATTTTGCCTCCTTCTGTTGTGTTGAAAGAATGTAGTAGCAATGTTGTTTTGAAAACCTTGTTGGGGCTAGTTGGCATACTAGTTCCAAGAGTAAGGTACAAGAACAGTTTTGTCATAAGCGGTCCATCTCGATCAGATGGTGACGTGAACAGCTCAGGGTGGATGGTTGAGAAAAACTTCGTGAAGTTCGTCCGCCATTTCATTAATTTCTCAAGGTGCTCTAAAGAACGTCCTGTACTGATGCTTCTTGATAACCTTGATTCGCATTTGTCAATTGAAGAATTAGATCTGCTGAAAGATAATGGGGTTGTAGCCGTTTCTTTCCCCCTCACTGTAGCCACAAGTTACAGCCGTTAGATAGGAGTGTTTTCAGTATGGGTATGCCAACTTGCCCCGGACATGGGGTTAATTGGCACAGTGGAAAACCTTTGGCAAAACCTTTTTTGGCTTACTAAAAACGCTGACACGAGAACCTTTCTGTTACAAATAGGTGCCCAAGTAGTTCCCCTATCATCAGCAAAAATCGGATTTACATAAAGTCTATGCCAACTAGCCCCGGTCTCCCCTACTATGTGAATTCAGCTACCGGCTAGCACTGACGCAACTGATTTTGTTCATATTTGGTGAAATTGTAATCTAGTGGACGTGTGCAGCACTGTGGCGAGGCGAGGAACTCATTCACCTTTCTCGAGAAATTCGGATGTAAAAATTTGAAAAATTTTGTTCAATTGAGAATGTAGTACTAGCGTCTCAGAAAAATGTCAGTATCTCGACCTATTTTGCAAATATCAATAAACAGCACAAATATTTGGAATCAGGTTCGATTAAGGTTTTAAAAAAGTTAGGTTATGTTTAAAAATATTTCCGCCACAGCTTGATGAAATTTGCCAAACTTTGATCTGCGTTTCCAAAAATACTTACATGTTCTTAGATTTTCTTCATGTTTGGTGTATAATATCCTTGATTACTAGACCTATATAGAAGCTTAAAAATTAGCAGCAGTAGGAAAAAATCTTCAAACCAAACGAAAAAAAAAAAAAAAAAATGTGTACCCTACCAGAAGGTGTTGGAAACAGATCCAATGTATTTGCGAAATATTTTTTTTTATAATCACTAAGTAATTTCACTTCGATTCAAATCTTTATCTTGCTTTTTATACTTTTTTCGAAATTCCTGGAAAAATCTGCAAAAGCCGTGGTAATTCGGATTGTTATTTGATCCCAGCATTTCATTTTTGAGATTTTACAATAGCTGTACCTGTAAGAAAAATAAAACTTTTGCAACAAGTACAAGAAAAATAAATGTTTATATATATTATAATATATATATATTATAAATATATATATATATATATATATTATATATATATTTGGTAATGTTGGTTCTTGGCCGAGCTGCTTGGCAGACATCGACTACATCACTATTGAAGGTTTTTCACCAAACATGAAAAAAATCGGTAACATTGATGCCAACCGATTGCCTATTTCACATGAAATCACCCAGATTTCAATCTATAATGCAATCCTGCCGAAGCTGCAGCTATTAAGAAGAACCAGTAAAATTTTCTAGCTATTTTCGTTGAAACAGGTTTACAAACTATTCGTAACAACTACTCACATAAAGGATTATCTTATTTTATTGTGCGATATTTATTTATTGTAACACTGCAAATAGTGGACGAAGTTGATATGTTGTCACGGACCATAGATGCAATAAATGAGCTTGTTCTAGAAAAGTTTCCACAATATGTTACAGAGAGATTCCAATTTTACAATAAAACAAATTTGCGATGATGTAAACACCAATTCATTAACTGAATTCACAGTGTGTTTTAAATTATGAGTGAATTATCTTCGATATCGAATCTTAGGGTAGATATCCAACGATCTTTCTCAAAATATGTACATATATACACATTTTTTCACCACGGCGAATATCGTTCGAGCCAACTGCGGAAACATTTGATGTTGTCAACTTTACACTAATGTAGTTTAGTAAAACTTTTTACTAAATCAGTGAGTGATAATACTGATTGATAACAGTGAGAAGAGCGCATCTATTTCTTATGTTCAGTAACTACTAATGTTCGGAAATTTGTGCTACAACGCAAGGCTCGAGACTATAAAGCTCTTTGATAATGAAAGTATAAACCGTATTTTTAAGCGCCTTGTAAATTATATACGCGTGCCTTTCTTACCCCTGCATACCCACGCCACTGACCGATCCTTCCCGATATCCCGGGACTCACGTCTGCGCGGTGGTATACCGATCTCATGCGAGAACGCTGGATTTACCGCAGATTTACATGTGGTAAGTATAAATTAAAAGTATGTATATAAAATACAATGTATTTTAATGGGGCAATCTCGTGTCCTTACGTCTGTCACGGCAGCAACGGTGGCAATGGGTAATTGAGGGGGATAGCAGCAGACGTATTAGCAATTTGAATTACATTAGCGTGTCACAGATTGCGAGTTGCAAATGCGTGCATTAGTTCGAGTGGCAAATGGTATAATTCACATATCACGTAATGCTATATGAATCGCACTTCTGGTGAAAGCTGTAAATAAACACAACCGTCATGAAAGACTCCCCGCAGTTCAGAGTGGATAGTAAATCAAGGTAAAATTGATCACCGTAGGTGATTTAAAAACGGTAGTCAGCAAAATGCGAATTGAATGCGAGTTATGGGAGAAAGAGGGTTTACCTAAAGTAGCGGAAATTGGGGAAAGGGCACTTTCCTGAAATTTTAATCGATTTTAGTTATAAGATATCGTTTACGCAGGGTTTGATGCAGAAAAACGTTTTACTATGATTACACAAAATCACTGTACTGTATCTCCTGAACACGAATCTGATCTTAATCATATCGCCTCTGATTTTTCCCGTAGGTGAGAAAAATACTTAGAAAACCCCATAAAATGCAGATGAGTGTACCGGATGGGAAAATTCGTAAGTAAGCAACCCCAAACCCTATAACCCTACAGGAAAAGGATCTGCGAAGGGACATAGGACTCTATAACATCATAAACTCAAACACAATAACCCTAAATGCCAGGATCTATAGATGGAAGCATTAATAACCATGTTTCTTGAAGACTGGTGAGCGAATGACCTCTTACTCAAATAACCAACAACTCAGCAATAGCAAAACCTCATAACAACATAATGTGGCGTCTGTCAATAAGTATAAGTATAACAAACACCGGCACACAAAATAAAGAGTAATTTACAGTATACTACACAGCTGTACCGATGTTTTTTTTGGGTCTTTTAATTCGAATTCGGAACTAATTTAATCGTCAAAGTCACAATTTTGTTTGTCCCTAACCTTAAAGTAATATTAAAAAATTCTTAGTCTAAGCGACAATTTTGCCATTTACATATAAAGTTGAATTAAGTCAATCTTATGAACACATTTTGAATTTCTCTTTGAGACTAACTTGTGCTTTAAAAATAATGAAAAATGACCTATTCAAATGGGGTTATGTGAAATGTTTTACTAGGAAAACTTATCACTATGTCAAATTGTTTAACTCAACAATAACAAAACCTCATCACAACATAATGTTGGGTCTGTGAATAAGTATAACCGACAAAACTCTGGAGAAAACATGGATTTTATGCATTTATCAAATATCCAGAACTTAGTGTCACCCAGCTTATTGTCAAATATTCAGAATCATAAAACTTAGTGTCAGCTAGCTTATGTAACCCTCTGGGGGTTACATAAGCTAGCCAACCTCATACATAAACTCAGACAACCTATAACCTCAAAGTTTCACAACCACATAACCCTGGGCGTACATACAAAGGTAGACGTCTTGCACTTACAGAAGTAAGTGCCAGGCTTATATGGCCCTAGGTGTCAGAAGTACAAACACTATGTTTCCTCAGATTTCCGTGGGTTATACTTACTCGCAGGCCTCGGGTTATCGGGGATTATGGCGTTTTGTGCTTGGAGATCATACCAGGTTATGGGGTCTTGGTGTTTTGGGGTCATACTCCCCGTGGTATCATTGGGGACACTGAGATCAGGTATTGGGACATCTGGTGGCGGTGGGATTTGAAGTATTTAGTACGGCAAAGATTGTTTTTGTAAGGATTGATAAAATATACGTAAACAGTACATCATAACATAGTATAAAACAAAGTCGCTTCCCGCTGTCTGTCCCTACCTATGCATGCTTAGATCTTTAAAACTACGCAACGGATTTTGATGCGGTTTTTTTAATAGATAGAGTGATTCAAGAGGAAGGTTTGTATGTATAATACATGCATAATATAGCACAGAAACAATGATAATTTTAGAGGTTTCTAATGTGATGTCGTAAACCGTGCGAAGCCGGGGCGGGTCGCTAGTTGAATATAAATCAGATACAAACCGATGGAGCAGCACAGTTCTACAACGCTTCAGCTTTTACAAAATACTTATATCAGTTCTATTTTCGCGCCTTAAAATTTTGAAACATTTACTTAATACAAATCACATGTATTGGGCCATGACGTTTTCATGAAATGGAAATATAAAAAAATAGTATTTTTTCAAACTAGAAGACCTTTCCAACTATGCCATAGAATGAGTATGTTTAAGGAAAACCAAGTTAAAAGCGTAGCGACACCTGGAAATTTGTGTGCAGTTTTTTCTTGCTGTACACGCCAAATTCTAGTCTCAGATGGTAAAAACATTACTACTATTCGCAGATTACAATTTCATTTTACCATCTTAAGAAAAAAAGCAGGATGGTCAAGACAAACCAATCACCGTGTAGCGTTTATTATACAAGATAGAAAAATATTTCTTTTATAAATGCTTAGTACATTATTGCAGTTTATGTTAAAATTATCAACTGAACAAGAAAACACATTTTTCATAAAACATTTTTTTATGGAACGTTCTGCATATATTTTACTTTTCTGTAAGGACACTTCCCCTTAATTTATGACACCAGTTTGCGAATATCAAAATTTATAGTTTGCCGCGCTAACGGGCTGTAAGTAGGCTTTGATGCGTGGGGTGACTGAGAAAGCTTCCCTGAAGATTTATGAACACTTTTTGGCACACTCCGAGTCGTCTGTCTCCTTCAAATCCTCGTTTGCGTCCCATCACCCTATTTTTTGATCACGAAATTTTTGAGTGGATGAAAATTAAAGAGGGCTCGTTGGGAATGCGGAACTTTCCTTTGCACTTGTGTGAATCAACAATCGCCAAATTCGTGAGAGATGCTTTGTACGAGCGACAAGTGTCCTTTGTCACTTGGCTAGCACCTGCGAGGCAGACCACCCACCTGGCATTGCATCGCATTTTCAAAAAAACCTTACATAAAAAATAATTTGTTTATAACTTTTGCAAAATAATTTTAAAAATTTTGCAAAAACATTTTAGGATATTAATTTTGAAATATAAACCTTCAATATCCCTAAAAAAGAAATATAAAATTCAACACATCGATTTTAAGTGGCCCACTTTAGGAATTTTGACTTACGGTGCCATGTAAGAAACTGCACAGTGTAAATCAAAAAAATATGGCGGCAAGGGCTGTTGCAGCAAATTGCAGCAACAAATTGCATAAGTGGAAATCCGTCTTAAGTAGTGTTAATAATATAACAGAGCTTCCGTGTTTTTTTCTTAGAAAATGCCTCAGCACGCAAGAAGGTGCTTATATGTTAATCGCACGCCCGCTATTAATAAATAATATAACGTTCAGAAAATCTCAGTAAAAACAATCAATTCCAGAGCAGGTCCCACCCCAGGTAATTTGCAAATTTAGCGAGATTCATACGCCCCTCCATCGATGGAAGGGAGCATTAAAACCGAAGCCTATCGCATGTCGCGGTGAACGCGTGCATGGATTGCGTGTAAACTTCCCTTTATCGCGGCGGCCATCTTTAATTGCATAAGTGCATGATTAAAATTCAGTGTGTGTGCAAGGATCACTTCGGTAAGGTTAAAAACCCCTCGCTGTTTTAATATCAATCACGGCAATTCCATTGTTGTAATCAATTATTACACAGGCACACACACAAAAAAAGTTTCTGACCTGGAGGTCTCACTATGTGTACCATATGTTTTTGGGGTCGCTGAATTCGAATCCAAATCAGTTTCGTCCCAGCATGTCTGGGTTCGGCCATAACCTCAAAAAGCACCATCAAATTTGCTATATCCGTTAAAACCGCAAACCCTATAATACAATAACCAACTGATCCCACAACCTAATAACTCCCATAACCCCATAGCCACATAACCCCATAATCACGTAACCCCATAACCCTAAAACTCGGCAAAAAAAAGTTTCTGATGTGGGGGTCTGACTATGTGTACAGTTTTATCCCAGCACGTTAGAGTTCGGGCATAAAATCAAAAAACACTCTGAAATTCACCATATCCGTAAAACCACAAACCCAATGGCTCTTAATCCTCATGGTATAATAACCCAATAACCCCACAGCCACATAACCCTACAGCCACATAACTACATAACCCTACAACTCGATGCTGTAATCATGAAACACAATCTCTCACAATGAAACTGATTTTACGGTTCTCAAGCAAATATACACCATAAAGAAATCTATAAATAAATAAATGTATGTAGTTATGTGGCTATGTGGTTATGTGGCTGTGGGGTTATGTGGCTGTGGGGTTCTTGGGTTAGTATATTGTAGTACCATGAGGATTAAGAGCCATAGGGTTTGTGTATTTGTATGGTGCATTTCAGAGTGCTTTTTGAGGTTATGGCTGAACTCTAACGTACTGGGATAAAACTGACCCCGGATGCAGATTCAGAGACCCCAAAAACACACAGTACACAAATTCAGACCCCACGTCAGAAACTTTTTTTTTACCGGGTTTTAGTGATATGGGGTTATGTGATTATGGGGTTATGTGGTTATGTGACTATGGGGTTATGGATTGTGGGGTCAGTTGGTTATTGTATTATAGGATTATGAGGTTTCGGGGCCATAGGTGTGGTTTTAACGGATATAGCAAATTTGAGGGTGTTTTTGAGGTTATGGCCGAACCCAGACTTGCTGGGACGAAACTGATTCGGATTCGAATTCAGCGACCCCAAAAACATATGGTATACATAGTGAGACCTCCAGGTCAGAATTTTTTTTGTGTGGCTGTGTTATTACACAGGCACACACAAAAAACATCTAGTGATGGGAGGCAGATCTACATATGTATTCCCATGCATTTTGACCCGCTGAACATGAATCCGATGTCCGTTTTGTCCGATTGGCTCTTGTGTTTTTCCTAACCTCAAAAAAAGGCTTAAGAATGCACGAAAAATCTCAAACAAGTAAATAAAAAGCTGAAATGAGCTGACCACCATTTCCATACGTATTTTGGGGCGCTGAGGCCGAATTTAAACGATCAGTTAGGAATTTTGACATAACCTCAAAAACACCTAAACCAAATGTCCAAAACAAATAAATTTTAAATTTAAAAGCTTAAACCAAAAATTTTAAACCTAATATAACCTAAAGCTTTACACAAAAAAACTTTAAACTAAGAATTCTTAATCTAACATAACTTGAGACAAGGACTTTAGACCTTAAACCTATAATATTATAAATTAAGACAAGAACTGTTAACTTCCTAGGCAAGAACTGTTAAAGTTTAGAGTTTTTATGTAAAGTTCCTGTCTTAGAATATTTTACATTTTACATGGTAAATATTTTTATTTAACTTTTTTTGATATACCGGAACACTGAATTTACTAAAAACAAGACAATAATTTTACACAATGAACTTGGAAACCAGGATCAAGAACTCTAGATCGAATAAAACTTAGGCAAGAACTTTGAATCAAGAACTCTAAACTTTAATAGTTCTTGCTTTAGGAACTTAACAGTTCTTGTCTTAATTTATAAGTTTAAAATAGATTTAAGTTTTTGGTTTAAAGCTCTTGTCTCAGGTTATGTTAAATTTAAAATTTTTGGTTTAAGCTTTTAATTTATATGGATTTTTGGTTATTTTTGAGTGTTTTTTTGAGGTTCTGTCAAAATTCCAAACTGATCAGCAAATTCTGACCTCATATTCAGTTTCAGCTCCTCAAATTCTGTACAGATATAGTGATCAGCTAAATTAACCTTTTCATTTATTTGCTTGGTGTTTTTTGGGCATTATTAAGATGGTTTTTGAGGTTATGTCTAAAAAACTGATCTGCCACTTCTGACCCTGATTCGGCCTCAACGCCCCAAAATACGTATAGAAATGGTGGTCACCTCATTTAAGCTTTTTATTTCCTTGTTTGAGATATTTGGGGCATTCTTAAGGTGTTTTATGAGGTTAGGAAAAATTCAAAAGCCAATCGGATGAAACGAACATCGGATTCGTGTTCAGCGGGTCAAAATGCAGGGAAATAAATAGATCTGCCTTCTAGCACTAGATCAACATTTATTTTTTTTATGTACCAATAAATCAATGATACATTGTGCGTTAATTATAAACAATCACTGGCACACGAAATAAAGTGTAATTTGCAATAGACTACACCACCGATTTGTTTTTTTTTTTGGTCTCTGAATCCGAATCTGGAACCGATCTAATCGTCACAGTCATAATATAGTTTGTCCCTAACCTCAAAATAATATTAAGAAAGTCTTGGTCTAAAATCGATTTACATAAAGTTGAATTAATAATCATTCTCTCATCAATCTTATTAACATTTTTTTTAATTTCACTTTGGGACTAACTTGTGCTTTAAAAATAATGAAAAATGACCTACTTGAAAACTTGGGGTTACGTGAAACGTTTTACTAAGAAAAGTTGTTTCTTTTCAAATTTTATATCAATATGCCAAATCTGAATAATCTCTTGTATTTTGCCACTTTTTAATATCTACAAAACTATCAAAAAAATTTAACACTTCAAAATTCGAAAAAAACAAACACTCTGTTACGGTAGCTTCACCATATCACTTGCTTTCTATCATAAAATATTGTTTAAAAAGCGTTTTTTTTTTTAATGAAAAATTAAACTAATGCTTCTAAAAGTCTGCTATGTTTGATGCAACGTTGTCGTACCAATCAGCATTTAGAATATAATTTTTTTGAAATTATTTTTTCAGCATAAAATTGATGGTAGAAGAAGAGTAAACTAAAATATCATCGAGACTTTCTCAACTCTAACTTTCAACTTTGCATTAAACATATCAGAATTTATAAGCGTTATTTTAATTTCTTCTTGAAAAATATGTTTTTTAATCGACGTTTTATAAAAAACAGTTAGCAGTGACATAAATCTATCGAAATATAGATTGAATTGTTTAATTTTTCTAGGTAGTTCTGTAGATACTAAAAAGTGGCAAAAACAAATTACATGAATGTTTTAATAAAGCATTCAGATTTGGCATACTTATGTAAAATATGAAAAGAAACAAATTGTCTTGGTAAAACTTTTTGAAACCTCAACAAGCAAGCTCATTTTGAGCGATTTTTTTTAAATATGTCAAATTTGACAGGTTTGACATTTTTAAAGCAGAAGTTAACCCAAGTTAGTTGATTTAATAAACATTTTTCCCATATGATACGCACATGAAACACACTGTAGAATAAAGAGATTGTGACTCTGCGACACAATGTGACTTTTTTGTCATAAAATATTGTTTAATATTCTTGAACCCAATAACACTGCTGTGTCATCGGGTTCAAGACTATGAATTGCCTAGGCATCTCAAAAAATACATATGAATCGCTTTTCTTTAGCAGGGATCTTGAATTATTTTTTCACTTGTCAAAAAATTATGATGTCATCGATATAAATATTTTGATATTAAAAATAAGAACTCTTATTTTTAATGATGGCGCTAGAAATAGAAACATTTTCACGTACAGTTATATAAATATCAATGTAGGTCACATAAGGTATTTTTTTAAGAAAATCGATTTTAAATGTTCAAAACTAAATTGATTAGAAATGAAAGAAAATTAAACTACCATTGATATTCCTAGCGTATGCAAGACGCTCAAGAAAATGTTATTGAACAATATCAATTAAAATTAACTTTTTTTATAATCTCAAATATGGCGCATGCGCCAGAGATTATAAGTTTTACATCGGAAAAACGGATTTCATACTAAATGAAATACAAAACTGATAATTTCGAAACGCCGATGCACGTAATATTTATAAAAAAAGTTGTAAACAATATTTTCCTTATTTTATTGTGTGCTCTCAGGATGTCAACGGTGCATAGTATGATTTTTCTTTCATTTTTAGTAAATTTAACTTTTAAGAAACTTCTTGGCCTTTAACATGCGGTCGATTTTTTTTGAAAATTCCCCTATTAACCCACATTGATAATTATGTTACTGGTTGTGAAAAAAAATGTGTTCTTTTCAGTAGTGTCATAAAAAAAATAAGGATTCTCATTGAAAAAAATATCGATGACGTCATAGGCTTTTGGCAAGTGGCTAAAAAAATTCAAGACCCTTATCAAAGAATGACAATTCACAAGCATCTTTTGAAGCATTGGAGCAATTTCTGTCATAGCTGAAAATCCATTGAAAAAAAATATAAATCCAGGACCCAAGAAAAAAGGGTTCTAATTCGCGAAATTCTATCTGTTCTACTATTTGTCACGCTATAATCATCCTAGCTTTATATCAATATCTATATAAAAATATATAAAACACATTTATAATCACCAAGTAATTAAATAAAAAAGATTTTTTGTTCTTGAGACTTTGTGGCCTTTTTAAAATCTCGAGATCTGTTAACGTAACGAAAATTTTAGTTTTTTTTTCATACCAACATTGCGTTTCTGATGTATTATAATAGGTTTAAGTTACAATTAACAGATACGTTTTTATATCCAAAACATATTTATTTTCTATGAAAAATATTTGTTTTACATCGTCATTTGAAACAAAGCCAAGTAACAAATAATTTAAATTTCAAAATAACAACTAAATACAGAATTTAGTAATCAACAGAAATATTTTATCTCTATTGTCCTGAACATTCAAATTGTAGCTATTGCTTTTTTATAACTTGGGATCTTCAGCACATAAACTGATGGAATTAATTAAACTATAATTTATATGAAACGTCAATGTTCAGATTGATGAGATATGTACGAGCACTAAATTAAATTTTGTTGCCTTTTGTTAGAAACGACTCCTAAATCCGGCAGTAAAATTAGTTCTGTCAATTATCGTCATAACCATTTACGAGGATATTAAAATTGTGTGGGTTGCATTAGTAGGCATTAAAGACTATGTATGCTGTCTCCGTTTATGTTTGGGTCTCTATCTCTAATGCTACGTACTGATTACAAGCAAAAGCCGTGGATTATGAGGGTGTAGCATTAATCTTATGCTCTAAGGGCGAATATTTACAAATTGTTATTTTCGATAGGACCATTTCGGAAACACTAAACACAAAATCACTTACTGGAGGAGAACCAACCTTTGTATGGATCAAAATTATTTTCAATATGACGGCGCATTGTTTCAATATCATGAAGGGACGTGTGGCGGCGTGACTTCTTGACACATTTCTCATAATGCATTGCAGGATTAGAATACCTTACTCTATATTATCTTAACGACTACCATAGAGAATAGAGACCTCTGGAGAGGTTCATAGAAATTTTCTAATAGAAAAAACTTTAGTAGTAAACATAATCTAGATGGCAGAGTGTGTTACTTCTTAACTGATATGACTGTCAATTTATTATCAAATAAATAAAAACGTTCTATCAATTGTTGAACGCAAAATTAAATTACCTTTTAACTGATATAAGGTTGTCCGTATCTTTCTCCTTCAGTTTTCGAGAAAAATTCACTTATTTTCCAAAGTTCCCGACAAAAGAGATTTAAAAGAAGCAAGGCTAAATTAGGCTTTGATGATATTATTTACACCATTTACTGATAGTAATGACACAAAGTAGTGGGAACAAAACTTAAGACCAATACACAGAAGAACAAGAACTAAGAACAAAACGGCAAGACTTTTTTTATATATTCGATATCACCTGTTTCTGTTTCACAGAACATTAATATTTGTTTACAATCTTTTATGGACCAGACATATCTGTATTTTCTCATTCACCGCTGTTCTCATTCAAGGCCGTGCTGATCGAACTGAATTATTTGCATGTAGTTCCGTGCGTAGACGCTCTCCATGTACTCTACATATACCAAAACATAATCTATCTTTTTTTAAAAAAATGTTTCACTTATGCAGCTGCATTCACTTATAATTTCATCCCTCAAAAATTTAAACTTATCTCTGTAAGCTCTTTTTAAAAAGCATTATACAAAATTATTACTGTCATTATACGAGTAGGTAACATTTTAAATTTCATTTATATTCCTTTAGAAATATTTTCTTCCTGACATATACATGTATTTTTGTTCTTTTCAATCAAGTAACAATATAATCTTAGTTGTGTAGGTAGTAGGGAAGTATTATTTTTGCAACTATTGAAATGTAAGTTGTCATTTATTTTATTTTCTCACTCAATAACGCTTGAACTGAAAGAGCGTTTCGGGTTTTCACTGCTAGAAATAGCCTCAAATTTGCCACGTTTTAGCGTTTTTCAAGTTTCTCCATCGCCAACGAGATTCGAGAAAAAAACATAGGAACTTTGGTGTTGTAAATAAGTCACTTTGTATATTTTTGTTTAATTTCAATTTGCAGGTCGTTTTGGGTAAGAAAGTATAAGGATAATTAATTTATGTAAGCAAAAAAGCAATGGCAAAAAGCCTGTGAAAAATTTCATTTACGTAAGATTCATTATCCTATTAAATATGGTATCATTGAAAAGCGAAATTTTCAAAAATTTTTAATAAAAAAAATTATTATAGATATTAAAAATATTCTCGTCCGAAAAAAGTGAGTCAATTAACTTTGATATTTGAATTGCTCCTAATTTTACAGTTTTAAAGAAAATTTTAATATTTTCCAAATAAAGAGAATGTTTTGATGTTTTTTTGTATGATGATTGTGATGATTTTTTCCCTTCATCTACAAAACACAAGCTTTGAATATAACTGAAATTTTTGAAAAAGATTCTAAAAAAGTAGTAACAACTATTTTAATGCTTTCTTATTCAGAACGACCTGTGAAATTAGAATTTTAAAAACTATACAGGGTGTTCCATTTAAAATCCGTAGTTCTGTCTTATTTTATTTCTAAGATCTAATTAGAACCAATGAAGTTTGAGCTGTGGAAAGAAATGCTAAAAGACTCCACTTAAAACTTTTAGAGTGTACTCTATCTTCGTATACACCCAATATACACGCGTCCAGAAATATTTTTTAATACTGAAAAGTAAACGATGCATATTTCTTACCACAGCTTACTTTTCAGTGAACTTACGTTAAATAAATCACGTAGACGGTGTTCTTTGATGAAATAACTTGATAAGTGTAGTTCAAATTTACACTAAGCATTGTTTGTAATGCTCCAGACTACTCTTATTTGTCAAGAGGAAAGCCGTTTAATCCCCTTAATATCCTGAACCAACGTCTCCAGACTTTACTCACCTATTTCGGCGCTCTCGGATGTAACGAAAATTGATTGAAGTAAGGGCACAAAATAAGTTTGTATCACGGATGTCTAGAGGTAAAACGTAAAAAGGCGTCTTCCCATCCCTTTATCTAGCACAGCGTAAAATACGTTGAAAAATGTAATCTAACGAGAGAGTTTTAACGCCTTATGTAGGTAGACGCTTTCAGTGTTCTACTTAGCTAGAAAAGAAAAAATAACTGAAAATAGTCTCTTATTTGCTAAGAACTTATATACACTATGCCCCAAGTTCGACGTTCAACATAGGGATTTCTCTTATTTTCGGGACTTATTCTCATTATACGTTAGCTTAACGGACTTATTGTTAGTGGTGTGCTCCCGGGAATGACATTTAATGATTGCTGACCTTGTCAGACACGTTGGAACACGTCGAGATTAGGCACACTAGAGGGCAGTCTCTATATGTCACCGTTATATTCTGCTGGCAAGAAAATAATTCGAGACTCTGTTCATTAGCCGCGGCAATAGCTCAGTAGGTAAAGTGCCTGGTGAAGATGGCGATTACTCCGAGAGCTGTTATCCGCGCTGGTTTGATTCCCGCCTGTGGCAATTGGCACCTGTTATAGGGTTTGGTTGTGTGTCATAGGTCTTTTCCATGTGTATTCACTAGGGTGGACCTTAATTTTTTTTTCGTTTTTTCTCAGCGGGCCGGGTGAAAATCAGTTCTGGGTACCTAAAAACTTGTGCGGAAACCAAAACTGCCGCGATCGGAACCTTTTTTTCCAGTGTCGAAAAGCGCCGGAAGTTTCTTATGGGATTTACATGTTAAAAATCACTAAAACGTTCGATACGCTCAAAAACTATGAAAATCATCAAATCTGATAGTCGCAAGGATATATTTGCATGTATTTTTTCCTCCTGAATCAGATGGAATCGTCAGATTTCGTTTATTCGTTGAGTGAAAAAAATTATGAGCGAAAAATTTCGGAAAAAACACCAAATTAAAATAAAAAAAAAATAATTTATTTGTTTGTACCTGATTCTGAGGGATTAAGATATCTGACTCAAAAGTTGAGGTAAAACTCCTACAATTTGACGTCCGGTGAAGACCTGGAGGTGCCTCTGAACCGGAGTAAATTCAAGTGTACATTTTAAGGATTGGGGGGGATTTTTCTGTTTTTTATCCATTCTCACAAATTCTCCTCTTTTAACGGAATTGAAATGCTCCTTTGAATTTCTCTTAATTTTTGCCTTTATTGAAGTTTTGTTATAATTGATTTGTCTTTGTAAATAGTTTTGAGTGGGGATGGTTGGTTAATGGGAGATACAACCTTGTTTGTTTCTATTTAAGGGTTTTCTTCAACTAAAAAGGAAGAATGAATTCTCGAAAAAAATACGGTTTTTCTCGAATCAAAAATGCGTATTCGGGTGAACTGCTCAGATTGCTCGGATCGCTCCGAGGCGTATTCCCGAACGAATCTATTCAAACGACCACTTTACGACCGTCACCAATTTCAATTTTTCTCTTTGACACTTCTTCTCTCTCGAGTTCTCTTGAAGTTGGTAGTAATACGAAAAAATTTCCGCGGCTAATGTCAGAGCGAATGAAGCTACCAACTTTAAGAGAAAACCCGTATTTTTTAGAGAATTCATCCTTCCGTTCTTTCGTTTCCTCAAGCTTGAATAACCCTTAAACTACTCGATTGTTGAGAAACAAGCACATAACATAGAGATTTGTATTACTACCCGATTATACCACGACGCAGCTCCCCAACTCCAAAGTATGGTGCTAACGTTATTACAACTACGTGTACGAACGTCGGACACTATAGTATGTTCCAATCCGAAATTCTCTTATAATCAATGTAAAATGACTTCAAGATAAAGGTAATATTATATTAAGATAATGATTTTTCGTATGATATGGAGCATTTCATACTACAGTTAAATTATGCAAATCGATGCAGGAGAATCTATCGGTTGAGAATCAGGATTGAAAAAATAGAAAAATCGCCTTCCGCCATATACGCTCCTGAATATTGCATACAACTTGAAATGATCGTAACTCCAGTTCAGAGGCACCTACAGACTTCGACCGGACGTCAAATTGTAGGTTTTTACCTCAACTTTTGAGTCATGATATGCTTAATACTCCTCAGAATCAGGTACAATCACCATAATAAATTATTTTGTCTTTTTCAATTTTTTTTTAGTATAATTTGGTGTTTTTTCGCAATTTTTCGCTCATAATTTTTTCACTCAACGAATAAACGAAATCTGACGATTCCATCTGATTCAGGAGGAAAAAATACATGCAAATATATCCTTGCGACTATCAGATTTGATGATTTTCATAGTTTTTGAGCGTATCGAATGTTTTCAGTGATTTTTAACATGTCAATCCCATAAGAAACTTCTGGCGCTTTTCGGCACGGGAAAAAAGGTTCCGATCGCGGCAGTTTTGGTTTCCACACAAGTTTTTAGATACCCAGAACTTATTTTCACCCGGCCCGCTGAGAAAAACGAAAAAAAATATTAAGGTCCACCCTAGTATTCACCCTCTGCACAATCGTAATGACTCTTAGAGGGAGAATGTCAATTCCTGTGGAGTTATTTATTTATTTATTTATTGTTGTTCGTCGTCAGATGTATCATATGGATGAGACCTAATAAGGTCGAAATCAGGATTTATGATTTCTGATGACGTATAACAGTGAACTGTAATTATTTTCTCTATGTTATTTTAAAGTCACGAAAAAAATGTGCAGAGTAGTTTTATTCCGGTTGATATTTTCTTAATCATTAATTATTACTCAACAACTTACTGTTTACTTCCTGTTGGAAAGCTAAAAGTTACAGTTTAGAAAACATGATTTAAATTCGCGCTCCAAGTCAATTAGTTTTTAAAAAAATTAATTTTGATTCATAATACTCTAAACATGACCATTTTCTACAGGATAAGTGTACTTGTCGAATACAACAGAAAACACAATGATTAGACGATGGTATTTATACATTTTCTGCAATTACAATCGCACCACTAATAAAAATGTAAAAATGTGATAGTCACTGGAAATTATGTATGATTAAGACTTAAGAATAATGGTGGACATATGGCCGACAATCCTAAGGACGATAGCTCGTTTGTTGCATGTTTGCCGACGAGTCCATCATTCTTGACCAACAACGTTTATCGGTGCAAAATAACTCTGAAAGAACTTCCAGTGATTTCACCATATTTAAATTGAAGACAGTATCGATAACTTTTTTATTGCTTGTTCCTCAATTTTTATTGCTTGTTCCCTGCAGCTCTTTAATACCCATGCAATTTCAAGGCCGTTATTTTCAACAGACGAAATTCAAAGAATGATTGATCTTCCGTTTTCTCCATTTTTATTGACTTTCACACGAAGGACGATAAACATAATAGTGGCGTCTGTGAGTCGGATGAACATTGATCTAGATTTACTCGGATCGAGAGTACCTCCCCCACCCGTTTTCGAGGATGCTGAACACGATGCTGGTGTCAGAATGTCTCCTTGGGGTTGCGCAACCCCCCAAAACGGCCAAAAACTTTACGCAACCCGCCAGACGTTTTGTCGCTGATATATAAAAAAATAAAAAATCTCCCTCCCGGGGGTGAGTATTGATTGGTGGAGAGGTTGGTGAGGGTCGGACGTCATCTTCAACACCACCACCGTGCTCAGCATCCTCGAAAACGGAGGCAAATACGTTTTTTTTACAAGGAAATGATGTAGGGGGTGGTTTTTGACCGTTTTGGGGGTGCGTCCCGGCTCTGTTAGCCCGAAAACGGGGGGGGGGGGGGGGGGGCCGGGGGAGGAGGAGGGGGGGTACTCGGTTAATGGTTAATCCCAGATCATTTTTTCAGGGTTTTTTCCGACTTACAGCGCCACTATAAATAAGATACCTGTAGTTTCCTAAGTTTTATGACTAACTTTTTGGAAATTTGTGCTACAGCGCAGGTCTCGACCCTATAAAACCTTTTGTGGTTGAAGTATAAACCCCGCATTTCTTAACCCTGTATACCTACGCCACTGACCGATCCTTCCCTCCCGATGTTCGGACACGTAGGTAGTACGTCGATCTCATGGGAACGTAATGCAGTTTTATATGGGGGTACCTAAGCCTGGATTTCCGAACTCTACTTATGACCGATTTTTTCACCTCTGGTTAGGTAACCGATAACTTTATCTGCCAGTACGTTATTAAAACATTTGTTGCCCACCTTCGACTTAACTTTTTCACCTCCAGTTGGTGTTTGTTACTCCATTTATTTTATGGTAAAGCAGAAATGAAATGGAATGCCAATTTTCTTGTTTTCAAGGCATTTATCTGTTAGATAAATTTAACCAGTGAATTTTAAGTGTTAGATAAATTTAATAAGTGAAGAAATCGGGCCTTAATAGGGCCGTATCAGTGAATATGTTTTCATTAAAAGTTATTTAAATCTTAAAAAATTTACAGGGTGGAGCAAATAATACAAATACTTTTTGTTTTTTTTGTAAAGAATACAAATTTGTATCCTTCACAAGAAACAGTACCGAAAGAAAAGGTTTTTAAAGTGGTCGAAATATTAACGATTATTATGTGGTTAATAGTGTTTTAATAAAGTGAAATGAAATTGATAATTAAATTATTTCTTTTAATGAGATGATATTATCTCATGTTCAGATCTTGAGGATCTATTTTCAAATCAATACTGTCACTAGCAAAAATTTCCAAACTTTTGAGTCGGTTACTTGTTAAACTTGTGTATCATGAATTTTTTTGACACTCTCTAAATTTTTTCATTAGTTCAAAAAGTAATGAATTTCCCATTGTTGCTAGGCCATCAATTATAGTCGACCACATCGAAGCACATTAATATTATTCTTTGAATTGAGGCGGTTCAAAATTGGGCCTAAAAATTACATCGAAATCTATCCAAGAGCAGTTCAGGTATACGTAAATGATACAGAAGGAAAAAAACGATCTATTGCGTTTTTTTTTATTCTTTTTTTTATTATTTATTTATTTATTTATTTACCAATTATTATATGGAATGCAAACAAATACAAGATTCAAAGAAGCATCCACTAATGCCTTATTATAGATAAGTAAGTAAGGGAAACAACTTAATAACAAACACTAGAATAAAAAAACAAAAGAAAAATCTTAATAATAATAATTATATAATATGTAGTCTATTATATCTCTTAAAGGATAAGAGATTAATACAAAAAATGTCAATATCCGAGCACCAATCATTATAATTACGAGTTATTCTAGCAATTGGAGAGTTCATTCCCAAGTTTGTCCTATGAAAGAATTCACTAAAAATGTTATTATATCTAACTGGACGAGAAGGAATGTGAAAACTAATAAGAGAAAGCAAATCTGCACAATCTATTAGATTATTAAGTAATTTATATAAAATTAAAAGCCCTGATTGAATTCTTCGAGATTCTAATGATATAATGTCAAAATTATTTCTTGCTGCTGATAAGCTCAGAATTTCGTATGTACCATTGACTTTAAAAAATGTAAAAATTTATTTTGCAATCTTTCTGCCCTCATTTTGTGAACCATGTAATGCGGATTCCAAATAACTGAAGCAAAATTTAGAGAACTGTAAACATAGGCATAATAAACAGATTTGATTGACTTATCACATTGAAATGTTTTACAAATTCTCATCATGAAACCTAACATTTTACTACTTTTGTTTAAAACATAATCAATATGAAAATTAAAACTCATATTACAATCAAAAATTACTCCTAGATCTTTAATTTGTTGAACTCTGTTTAAGTAGGCGTTATCAATTTTGTAATTATATGAAATTAGGTTATTATTTTTAGTAAAAGATATGCAAAAACATTTTTGTAAGTTTACAAATAGTTTATTTTTATTGCAGTAGTTATAAAACCTATCCAGATCAAACTGAACCAGGCGACAATCCTACGCTGTGGATTCTTGATCTCTCATTGATGAACTCTATCTCTGTTGTAACGTTTGATTGTTGTTTGTTAAATTTTCGTATTCACGGCCATTTATTATGGGCACCTGCAATATTTATACTGACCTACCGACCACTTGCTACTTAAGATATAGTAAGTATTTTAAGAAAACGATTACAAATATTTCTTCGTACAACATGATAAATAAAGGATACCCTTGTTAACTTTATCTCCGGATGCGCCCGTCATAATAAAATTATAAAGTATTTATATCCGAAGAAGCAACAAAATGAAATTTGTTAAGCAGACAGTGTTCCGGGTATCTGAAAAGGAATTTAATCACGTTGCTAAATCCTGCGAGCATCGGAGGAGATAAAAAATTACCATTATTTATCGAAGTCTCTAGATTATACAAAAGGGGTCTAATGAAAAATACACGGCGCGGCGTGTGGGATTAGAGAAGAGCTTTGTTCTTCTAAGGAAAATCCTTCCTTTTTAATGTCGGGAGGTTGAAAAAAGGCGCCAATTTATTACACAAATCTGTTTCGTAAAGACGCTTTAGATACTTATTTTACGTAATAAAAGATGTACGAAATCAACTTCTAACATTTTTATTAATCTTGCAAGATTATGAGAATTATAAGCTAGACTTTCTGCTTTAATGACGAACTTATATGGGGACAGTATCACATTTTGTTACGAAAGGATCAAACCTTGTCTAGTAATTTATGAAATACTTGTTTGGACATTCTTTATTTCTATATTCACCCAGATCTTCATTAGCCACTAATGGATCTCTCTCTTTTACTATGTCAATAAATAAAGGCATCACGTGGTATGTTCAAAATTAGATATTATTGCGTAAGTTTAATTTTATTCAATTATCAAGTAATGGAATAATTTGAAAAAAATCGCATTCTTCTGCGCCATTACTGGAAATAAGACTTCAACGTGACCTCAGTAGCAATATGTTAACATGATGAGGTGATGTATTATCTCGAATCGTGTAGTGAAATTTTGAAGAAGTTCAACAATGATCACACCGATCTTCGAGGTAAGGAGGTGTCGCGAGTGTCTTGCTTCTAAGAACAAAGAACGATACCAGTGAATGATACCTTGCAGAGAGATGGTTACGAATCATAGATTCAAATGGTCTTTACATCGAAACTTAATATTACTTTGTTTTTGTTAAAATATCATTTAAATTTTTAATTAAAAATCGGAAGAAACTTTTGGTTCACCCCAATACATACGCAGAAAAAAATGGTGAAGGAAGATACCCTTTGGTAGCACACTATTGTGCATGCAAAAATAGTGCCCGAATGGTAGGTTGTTGTGCGGGATTATAGTATTTAGGATACAATAGGCATCAATGTGAATCCACAAAGACGCCCTCCTTTGGCAAAGACATTTTTGTAAGACTGATATCTCTGATGAAAAGTCTACATCTGATTAAGGGTCTTACTTTGACTCTTGTATTTTCTAACACATGCAAAATTGTTGGTAACTTAAAAAATCTGTTTTTTATTATTACACTCCAAAAACGTCGTATACTAGGATATCAACAGCTTAATTTCATCTTAGCAAATGATGAAAGTGAGTGAATACATTCCCGTGACGTTTTTGACCGTGGGTATTGCCTAATAATGTATCACAGAAGCCACTATCCAATAAGATTACATTGGACCACATAATTTTTTCTTTGATTATACGATTGAATATGAATCCATTGGCCATTTTGCCCGTCACGTCTAGATTTTAATTAAATCAAAGAAATATAACATAAAAGCCGAATAAGCAAAATCAAGAAACTATGTAATATTAAAATGTGTATTTTATCAAAGATAAATAAAGAGATGCATAAAAACACAGCTTAAAAACGAAATTCTATATTAACACTAGCCTAACCTAATTTATAAATCCTAACCCAACCCAACTATTCCACCCAATCTAAAACTAACTCATAAATCGTTCCTTGTATAGTGTGTGAGCAGGAATAGATGAGTATATAATGTTTTATGTAATGATGTTTGTGTTTCTTCAACTCTTTCATGTTTTAATTTCTTCAAATAATTCTACAGTTTATATTCCTCAATTACTTCAGAATTCAGGTTTATCCTAACCTTAAAATACTGAAAAGGGTTTAGTAGGGTACGTAAGGAAGTTTAGAACAAAGCGACTTTGCTTTAAGGAACAAAATGGCAATAAACTTGAGTTAAGTATTTTAAATTCCTCAACAAATCGGGTTAAGCTTGTAAACCTAATACAACCTAACCCAAAAAAACAACAATGTGAAAATAGTAGTATGCAAAATGAAAATAACAGTAAGTTTTAAATTTCATAAAAGCAAAACGTAAAGAAAAACGAAACAAAATTTTACCTGCGAGACTTTAGAGTAGTAAAAAAAGTATTTTACTTGTGAGAAAAAAAATTACAGTTTTAGGAAGTTATTAATTCAGTACATGTACCCTCAAAACCTTATGCGTGTTTGAATTCACGAGGAGATGATCGTATTTTAAGGTTAGAATAAACCTGAATTCTGAAGTACGTAATTCAGAAAAATGAACAGCGGAATGGCTTGAAGAAACTAAAATATGAAAGATGTACATATACCGGGTGACTACGAGATTACTACCCAGGCTCTAGTTGAGGCACGAAAAAAGATATCGATTTCAAATTTTAGGAATGTATATCATTGAATGGGATCAAATTTATATAAAAACGCCTGATCATCACGTCTTTTTGCCCGGAAAAGGCCCACTTTGTTATTTTATATGGAATATCCTGTATATTATATATTTTTTTAATTGTACTGAAAAAACTAAGACTAAAACATGTATCATGTCTTATACCTATCTTTGACAGTTTCCGAGAAAATCGCGTTTAAAGATGTCAAATGTGTCATTTATAAAATTTTGAAAGAAAACAAGTGAAGATAGGGACAAACAGAATGTCAGAATGTCAGCATCGTTCATACCTAATGAACGATGCATAAATGGAAAACGATAGAATCAGTCAATAATGGTGCCTAGGAATTTTAATATAGGTAGGCGCTATCACAGGCTTTTGTTTTTAAACGTCATTTTCTTCATTGTTGCTTAATTTGACAATTAATTCTTACTGTTTACGTTTAGTGGTAGTGTTATTACTTCTGTTTTATTTAAAATGCCACTTTTTACTCGCGAACATCGTATCGACATGCTGCTAGTGTATGGAGAAGCGACAAGAAATCGCAGGGAAGCAAAAGCTTTATACGGGCAACGATATCCAGATCGTGCACAACCACATGATACATATTTCCCTTGGCTTGAACGTCACTTAAAAACCGAAAGAATTGAAGAAGAACCTAATGAGTTTATTGTTAGTGAAGAGGTGGAGATTAATACTCTGGCGTGTATTGAGGTAGATTCGACTACTTCAGTCAGGCAAATTGCTGCCAATATTGTAATTGGACGGGAAAGCGTCAGAAAGATTTTAAAAAAGCAAAAATTTAAGGCATTTAAGTACCAGGTACACTACCATCTTTATGAAGTCGATCACTAACGGAGGCTGGAGTTTTGTAATTGGTTGGTGCAGCAACGCCCAAATTTAAGCCGGTTTATGTTTATACTTTTCTCTGACGAATCACGCTTCACGAATTTGGGTTTGTTCAATAGAAATAATTCCAGATATTGGGCAAGAGAAAATCCTCGCTTATTTAGATAAGGAGCTTTCCAGGAGAGATTTGGTGTTAATGTGTGGATGGGAGTAATTAGAACGCGCATCGTGGACCAATTTTCTTTGAAAATCTTTGAAAAATAGTATGACTGCAGACCAGTATTTAAACCAGCAGTACAGTTTTTAAACAATGAAATAGCTGACTAATAAATAAAGCCGACTAAACAGCGCGGCGGCCCACAAAGTTTTCACACATCTCAACGTAAACAACAGGGTAAGTTTAACACATCTCTTTATAAATTGCAACAGTTTATTGTTTTCATGAATTTCGTTTTTGCACATACAAGTAGTAAGTAGTATGACGCGTACGATTATGGCCCGCCGCCCGGATCTGCCGGCTTTACATAAATGAATATTTCCACATTTATTGCCAGCAGGATGGAGCTCCAGCCCATAATGCTCGAAGGGTTAGGGATCATTTAAATCAAACATTTGAGGATCGCTGGATAGGTACGTACGGACCAGTTAGATGGCCAGCTAGGTCCCGCGATATCACTCCCTTAGATTTTTTCTATTGGGGTCACGTTAAAGAAGCAGTGTACAGAACACAGCCTACTGATTTACAAGATCTCCGCGACCGGATTACAAGCGGTGAACAATATTACTCCTGCTCAAATGGAAAATGTGTTAAGGGAATTTGAAAACAGGATTCATTTATGTCATCAAATGAATGGTCGACAATTTGAACATTTAATTTATGGATGATGTTGAATTTTTTTAAATTTATTATCTTCTTATGTTTTTTTTAAATAAAATATTATATCTCAAAAACTATGAACTTTGGGTATATCCCAAATTGGGTATAGGAATTTGGGTAGTGGAACATAAGAATGATTCGAAATTGTTTGTAGAATTCGAATTTCCAATTAGTTATAGGGTATTCCATTACAATTATTGCAGTAAATTGCTATTAAAGATGACTTCCGGTATTTTCCGGTTGAACCGGAAGTGCGAAATTTTAATGTCAGGCTTTAGTGCTTCTAAAATAAGTTAAAGATATCATAGAGTTTGGCCCTATCTTTACTTGTTTTCTTTCAAAAGAATTTTATAAATGACACGTTTGACATCTTTAAACGCTATTTTCTCGGAAACTGTCAAAGATAGGTATAGGACATGATACATGTTTTAATCTTAGTTTTTTCAGTAGAATTAAAAAAAAATATATAATATACAGTTTAGGGCATTTCCTGTCAAACAGGAAGTGATGATCAGTCGTTTTTATAACAAAATTGTGCATCCCATTTATTGATACACATTTCCAAAATTTGAAATCGATATCTTTTTTCGCGCCTCAGCTAGAGCCTGGGTAGTAATCTCGTGGCCACCCGGTATACTCATCTATTCTTGCTCACACACTTTACAAGAAACAATTTACGAGTTCGTTTTAGATTGGGTGGGGTAGTTGGGTTGAGTTAGGTTTTATAAATAAGGTTAGATTATTATATAGTTATTATATTTCTGATCTATTTACTGATCTTTAATATCTATTACGTATTTTAATATCTATTTTCTTGATTTTGCTTACTCAGATTTTAGGTTATATTTCTTTGACTTACTTAAAATCTAGACGTGCTGGGCAAAAACGGCCTTCGTGTTCATCGATAAAAAATACATACGTAACACCATGTCAAGTTCATGTATAAACAAAGAAAAAAAATTATGGTCCTGTGTTATCATTAATCATAACCACACCCACCATTAGGGTGGGCCAAAAAAAAACTTTTATTTTTTTTTCTTTAGTTACTATGAAAATATTGTTCAAGATGACAAAACAATAAGCCTGTCAAAGGGCAAGTTCAACCTCAAATGGCATATGATGCTCCACAATTTTTTATCCTTTATCACAAACTAAGTAAAAATAAGTGTTTCTCTACAAATTCGTGGAAGAACGAAAAATATGATGTTTTATGGTTTTGAGACATTATTTTGTGATAAAGTATAAAAAATTGTGGAAGTCATCATATGCCATTTGAGGTTGAACTTTAACCTCGAATAACTTTTAAACGAGTTGACTTTTGCGAAAAATCATATCAGACCTTTTTTGTAGATCGTCTAATTTATTTCAAAAATATGTATTGATTTTTACAACACAACAATTCGTTAGAACGCAATAAAATAAAAAAAAAATCCCGTGTCATTTAAATGGGAAATCAAAAATCACTATGAGACACCTCTTAACATTAAAATTAAGAGCTGCCCTTTTGGCGCAGGCTTATTTTTTTGTCATCTTGAACAATATTTTCATGGTAACTAAAGAAAAAAAAATTAAAATTTTTTTGACCCACCCCTACCCACCATATTACCATCTGCTAATTTCAACGGACACATTGTATATAAAAATCAAATACCCCATATGGCCCACATTGGGACACAGATCTTTGACATCTATAGTGCATGATAAGAGAAAAAGCTAATGTTTGCCTGAATTTGGTAGTTATATTTTGCGTTTTAACGTACCACATAGCTAACGCAAGTAACGCTTTCGTTTACATACACCGCACATTAGCTACAAATCTCTGGCAGGGAACACCGGCTTCTCTAGTACTTTTTCCAGGATACAGAGGCACACATTAAAGTACAATTAAAACGAGATATTACAGGGACCGCTTAAATGTGGGGCAGGTAAATTGTACTGCAAAAACCTAATACACGCTAACAAAATAAACCTCCCACCATACAAGTAATTTGGCTTGACAAGATGCCCCGAAATGATTACGTGCTCGTGAAGCAGATTTTAATTATTTTTATCTTGGTCCTCTTGTTATTTTTCTACCGAGTATCCAGCGTGTATCGGAATGAATAATCTGCTAAATGTTTAGACATAACTACGAATAATATATGGGGATGATATTTTGTATTAGGTTCTTTTCGGGAAAAAGAAAAACTCATCTCAAATAATGGTGAATATCTGTCATTTCGGGATACACCGAAAGCGAATATCAAGTTCTTTGTTTTAAACGGTATGCTATATTTTTTGACATAACTCATTAATTTAACAGTACCTACTTATTTTCTTTCACACTAGTGAAAAGTTTGAACTACGGATCGCATTGTAGTGTGGAATATAGCACTATACTTCCTCTAACAGTATTTTAGAAATCATATAAAAAACTGTTCTGGACTCATAAGCGTCAAACGCAAAGCCAGAAATAAACCTCATTTCTGTCAAACGCAAGCGCATCTCTTACATTGCGTTTGGGTTTATTCAAGAATGTTTTTGGAACTATTGGTGACATCAGTATATATTGAGTAGACATGAATTTTTAGTGACGTTGTAGAATGGTCCAAATTTGGTCCCTCCTTTGAAGTAGGGATTATTTCAAAACTGTTTTCTACACATGCGTATAAAGTTTGATTTACTGTTGAACAGGTGTTATTAAAAATATTAAGAAATGTACTATTGGGGATAGTGTGCCATGGACACTATATATTATAGCAAAAAAGCCCAGTTGATGCGTAGCCTCAGAAGGGTTCGGCTTGCATTAATTAGGTCAAATGATTTTTTTTCTAGGACTGTTTGGTATAAGGTGAGAAGTGTGAAACTAAGTTTTCGACCTCGAAAGCCGGGGGGGGGGGGGGGGGGTTTTAGTTTTTTTGTTATATTCCTAAACTATTACAGAAAATTTTATATGTTCCGAAATTAAAGCAGACAAAATATCCTAGAAAATACATTGGTCAAAGGTGATTTTATGTCGTGTGGTTCGTATTCTACGAAAGTGTGAAAATCGACGAATTTAGATGAGATTCTTTGATTTTGAAATTAATTTTTAATTTATACATACATTGAATTTCTGTCATCAAAAATTAGCAATCAGTTTTGACGAGCCTGCCGTAATCATCGTTTTTGATGGCTACCCAGGTGATGTGAATGAGCGGGGTACAAAAAAGGAAGGAAAGGGTTCGCCGCTCCAAAATGAACGCATCAGTAGACATTACCTTCGAAGAAATAACTCTCCCTGCTGTGTCCCAGGAAAAGTTTTTGGGTAATGAGAAAAACAAAAACAATCTAATATAGATGTTGAAAACACACTTCGAAGCGAATTGCATAAACATTTTTACAGGCAGCAGAGGATGTTCTTACTGCGACAGAGGATGTTCTTATTGTGACAATAGCTTTGTCTCAATCTCCCAATTTCGATTTTGTATTTATAATCAGCGATGTGTTGAAGTTCTTGTGTTAGTATGAAGTACGAAGTATGATCCTGACATTACATATATTCTTTTTGCTCACGCCTTCTCCGGTTGTGACACAACGCCATCCCCTTTTGGACATGGCAAAACCAAAATAGCCCTCCTTGAAAACAACCCTGCATTAACAGAAGCGGCATCTACTTTTTATGAGGCAATAGCATCAACAGCCCAAATCAGCAAAGCAGGGGAAGCTATTTTCATACAGCATTGTATGGCGCCAGTGCAGTGACAGAGCAATATCTTGACAATATGAGGTATCACCAATCATCGCCGCAGAACATTTCTGCAAGTCCAGTGTTGGTTGGGAAACAGGATCCTTTCAGTGGGGATGGAAACGAGACAGCCTTGGTTTCACTTCCCTGCCAATGAAAAAAGAAGAGGCACCCCAGTCCCTGCTGCAATTGGTGTTTTCAAGCTGCAAGAAAGGGTGCACTGGTGCATGCACCTGCAGAAAACCTGGCTTGAAGTGAACCACAATATGCCGCAACTGCTCGGGTACTTCATGCACAAACGCCCCACCTATTGAAATTGAAGAAGATGACGTGGACACCACCGAAGATGGACTGGGTAATTATCTTAATAAGTACTATCACCTTGCATATAAATATTTCCACTTTTCTTATCTTTATTACGTCACCCAATTTAACTATCCAAGTCATGACTTTACATTCATAATTAACAATTTTGTTGCAGTTGACGAGGAGGTAGATGATACTATCTTGCATTTCGATGTACCTTCAGTAGATGAGGACCCTCAACCTGGGCCATCAAAGCAGTTGAAAATGTAAACCGTAAATAATTCAATATCTCAATTGTAAATAGTATGTATACGTATTTTTGTTCCTTTGCTATTCTTTTCCTGAATACCTATATCCTTTCCTCAACACTAATAATGACCAATGCATTCTGTAGAAAATTTTGTCTACTTTAATTTTGTAACGTATACAATTTTCTGTAGCATGAATCGTTGAGGAGATATATATAAGCAAAAAACAAAAAAAGTGCGAAAATTTAATGGATTTTCGCCTGCCAAAAGTTCTCCCCGGCTTTCGAGGTGGAAAACTTAGTTTCACACTCCCCACCTTATACCAAATAGTCCTATAAAAAAAATCATTTGCCCTAATTAATGCAAGGTGGAGTGTTTTTATAAATTGGACTAAAATTGTTTTATGCTTAAGATTAATTTAATTATTATTATTATTATTATTATTATTATTAACAGGTAATAAGGGCAGAGATGTTTAACATCTATTATGCCCAAATGGTAAAAATGATAAAAAACATAAACTTAATCTAACTTAACGTACGCTACATGGACTAACTTAACGTACATTTCTAATGTAACATATTAGGAATATGTCAATTTATGTATAAAGCAATAATTTCCTAGACATGTGTATATAAATATAAACCTCGCAAAACATAAAATAGCAGTAAATGTGAAAATTATACCATGTGAACCAAAATATATAATTGTATATATAATTAAATGTTGTACCAATTTTGTGAGAACTAAACTAAACAAGAAATGCTACATACAAGTGGAATTAAGCTTACAAAATAAAAGGAAAATTGTCTACTACCACTTTGTGCACTGACAGTCCGAAAAATGACCTTACCCGCACCCGAAAAGACACTCGCGCACTCAATTGGCAATATGACGATCATATCTGTTTTTGAACGTGTTGATGGTCGGTGCAGTGACTATGGTGTCGGGGAGGTTGTTCCAGGAGTGGAAAATCCGATTGGAGAAAAAGTTCTTATGAATGGTGGTGCTAAAATTTTCTCGCGTTAATTTAAAAGAATGGCCGCGTAGTCTCTCGTCTTCATTCAGTGTCAGTAAGTGAGCCAGATTATATTCATAAGTCCTATGGAAAAGGTGGGGTACCCATTTGGTGAACCTCCGTTGAACGGATTCTAAAAGATTGATATCTCTGATAAGATGGGGAGACCAAATATTGCACTGTCGTAACAGCAAAGTTTGCAACAGCAAAGTTTCTTTGGAATAACCTAAATGCCATGAAGAATTCCATAGACACTGCACGATATTCAACGAATTCCTTGTAAAATGTCACATATGAATTTTTTTGTTAATTATCGCAATTTTAAAACAACAAAAAATAATATTCATCTTCATAATGTCGTTTCATAAGCCACTAATGATAAATCCGGATGATCAGTCCTGATGAGACTGTGTATCGTTGTTAATTACCTATTTCACAAACACATCCATCAGGATCCTGATGAACGTGCACGGGCATCAATCCAGCCCTTGCGTATGAATTCCGTATGCGCATTATCAGGAACAGTAAAGGCCGTCAGTTAAAGCGAGTCTTTTGTAAGAGATATTTTGACAGTTGCGTTTTAGCTTGCGTTGCGTTTTAGCTTGCACGGTGACGATTCGGGGAGAACGGCGAAAGGACGATACAAAGTATCGTGTCGATATAGAAATATTAATTACGTCGATTTTCACAATGTAGTTCATCAAATTGACATTCGAAAATAGTTGAAATACACTCAACATCCACATATCCGAACTCCAAATTTCCGAACTCACGATAATTCCAAACTTTTTCTCAAGATATTTTCGAACTTGTACTTCCACACAACCGAACTTGTCGCTGATTGGTTGACGACAAAAAACCGCAAAATTTGAAATGAGAAAAAAAATGTAGACCACAGAGATTGTTATCAAACATTTCGATTGTTACAGAATTCAGCAAAGAGGAAATCGCCCTTCCTCAGCAGCACACCTGAGACAGGTTTTACAAGAGTTCTTCTTTGTACAAACCAGAGGAAAACACTTATTTCAAATGGCGTATAAATGGCCGTATAAGTACCGGTGCACTTTTTTGTGTCAACCCGTCCACTCAATTTTCGTGTTTTTTCAACTTCCGACAAGTAAATTTCTTTTTTCCCAAGAATTTCTGCCACTGACGATTTACAAATATTGTACATCTTACATAGATCAACATTTTTAACACCATTTTTTGCGTGATTTATCAGTTCTAGCTTTTGATCCAAGGTTAGCCTCTTAGCAGGCTCTTTTCTCTGCAAATAAACAGTACAATAATGTTTGTTTTATATCACGGTTTTCTTAAAAATACATATTTTCTCATCATTTTTCATTTCAGTTTTAAATTATTATAGGTTACGTCAAAAAAATGTTCAATAAAACAAACTTTAAACAAACTTTATTTTGAATTACAAAATAATTACCTGCATCACTCTCTCCTTTGCACCTGACATTTTTTTTTGTTTAAAAAAACGTTCTTTTTTTATTAACATGTACACATGTATGTATGTATTACATTTGCATAAAAACCTCGAAAAAAAAAGAAAAGTACTAGAATAAGCCAGAAAAACCCTTTGCGCATGCGCCAGCAGTTCGGTTATCCCGAGGTGACGAGAGTTCGAAAATGTGGAAGTTTGCGGAACGGAAAAGTTCGGATATGTGGATGTTGAGTGTATTTGTTAGGATGCTCTCTTAAGGATCTAAATAAACTGCGCGTCAAAATTAGCGTAACCCTTTTAGATTAGCGCCATTTGCGTTCTATTTGCGAGTTTTTAATTTTCGGTAGTCTATAGCGTTGGTTTTAATGCCCCGAGAATTCAACGAGAGAGGACAATGTTAAAAATAGGCGTTTTTCTGCCCCACCTGGGAACGACCGAAACCCACCGAAAACGATCATTTGTAGTTAGAAGAAGTCAAATATACTCATTGGCAACCCGGAATGTGCGGGGAAAACTAGTACGTCATCCCTATAGTATATGTATTACCTTCCTTCAGGTAATAAGGTTTTAATTAATCAGCACAGTAACGATGATAGTTCAAAAACGAATAATCAATAATTCTAGGACAATTAATAATAACTAAGTCAATGAGTACAGAAAGTATCCGGCATACAAGAACTACCCCAATTACAGGGGTTGAATGTACGTGAAATACATACTTCACCTGAACCTTCTCGCACCTCTCTACTATTCTCAATGTGTAGATTTCACTTCACGTGTAGATTTCCGGAACACATAATGTAGCTGAATGATCCTTGAATGAAATGTAATCATCGTTAGAAATAATTATAAAAACATCGTAATAGGTCTGTGAGATTTTTACGTTGAGAATAGTAGAGAGGTGCGGAAAGGTTCAGGTGAAGTATGTATTTCACGTACATTCAACCTCTGTAATTGGGGTAGTTCTTGTATGCCGGATACTTTCTGTACTCATTGACTTTAGTTATTATTAATTATCCTGTTTTTGAACTATCATCGTTACTGTGCTGATTAATGAAAAACTTATTACCTGAAGTAAGGTAATACACATACTCTAGGGATGACGTACTAGTTTTCCCCGCACATTCCGGGTTGCCAATGAGTATATTTGACTTCTTCTAACTACAATTGATAGTTTACGGTGGGTTTCGGTCGTTCCCAGGTGGGGCAGAAAAACGCCTATTTTTAAAATTGTCCTTTGAATTCATAATATTTTGACGGCAATTTCAGAGACCTACAGGATCGACTAAGAAGGACGGGTAAAAACTTTCATCTCGGCAGACATTAAGATATTCTCAATAAGTTCTGTGTATTTGGTCGTTGTCCCATCTCTTCAACCTATTTCCAGATACCCCTAAGCCACCCCTTAGGGTTTGACCCATTAACACAGGGTTTGACCTCTCTTGGGCGAATCCATAGATTCAAATGCAGCCTAATACATTGGTGTGGGGTGCCACAACTCACTTTCACCCTTTGACAACTCAAGCACCTCTCCAGGCCACACTCACACCGGCTCCCCAGTCACCCCCTCTGGTTCCGCCCCCGTAGAAGACTGCGTGGGATGTCGTTTTGTCTCGAATTCATGTCGTGGTATTTCTTGAAGGCTCTCGAAGTTGGCGGAACACATTGCGGACGGCCGATTGAGCGCCAAAAGTGATATTCCAACTCCAACCCACCCCTCGAAAAATTGCCACCCTAATGGGTTGTAAACAGGTCTTCATGCGTGGGGTGACTCAGAAAGCTTTCCAGATGATGCATGAACTCTTTTTGGCACGCCCCGAGTAGTCCGTCTCCTTCAACTCCTCTTTTGCGTTCCATCACCCTCTTTTTTTCCCATCTTTACAAGATGGGACGCAAAAAAGAATTTGCAGGATACAAACGATTCGAGGTGGGCCGAAAGGGGTCAGGCCAGCATTAAGATTGGATTCGCCCAACAGAAGTCAAACCATGCAAAACCCTACGTAAATGCGGTGGCTTAAGGAGTCTAGAAATGGGTTGAAGAAATGGGATAACGACCAAATACACAGAACTTATCGAGGAGGTCTCTGAAATTGCCTTCTAAATCTTGCGAATTCAAATTTCGACATGAGGTGGGATGTGGACGGCGAACCATTGAAGTCACAGTGTAAAGACTTCGGGGCATTAAAACCAAAACTATATGCTACCGAAAATTATAAACCGCAAGTCTCCTACTCGAATAGAAGGCAAATGTCGCTAATCTAAAAGCTGTTACACTAATTTTGACGAGCAGTTTATAAAGTATCTCTCAGAACCCTTTCCATACAAATTGGTCCGCACAGATCTTGGATCCACATAGATCTAGCGTTCTTACTTTTTTCTTGGTTGTACTAATTTATATAACACACAATGCGACAACAGCGCGTTATGTGCGTCTACAGATTCATCGTTGGAATTGATCAAACGACTTCTTGTGAATGCACGTGTCGGTCGGTTTCATCATTAGTGATCATTGAGACTGATCATCAAGTTCAATGCCATCATCTAGCCATTGAGAGCAAGGTTTTGCTCACATTCACATTTCACTAAAAAATAGGACAGTTTTCAAATCGGGCAAACGAAAATGGATTTTAATGTCCTTATCTATACCAGAAATATATACAGTGCGTCCATAAAGTGACGCATAAATTCATTATTAGCTAAATGAACAATATTATTGAAAATTCCCGAGACAGGTCAATTTTTGATTGCGATTTAATATTTTGTCACATACTAATTTAATATACAGGGTGTCCCACCTTCGAGTAATGACGCCACCACCGATTTTTTTAAATGGAACACTACATTTTTTTTCAATTTTCGGATGACCCTGGCCGAGCTGAGTCCAAAAATGTATCACAAGTTGCTTCTATCTATTACAGGGTGGACAACAGTACAAAAATTACAAATTATGTATTGCTGATTAAACGCACTAAAAAAAATTAAATTAACGTTATTGTGATACAAAAATACAACTACTTTAATAAACACCAGTTTGGACAAGACGCGCGAATGACGCGAGGCGCGATACGTGGTTCGTTATTTTTTTGTCATTTGTTTTTTTGATTGTCATTGTCATTTTTTGCCATATTAAAAACGGCTATTTAGAGTTCACTTTTGTATTGTTAACGCTTCAAAGTAGGTACTTTAAGTGAAACCTAAATCTAATTTATTTAAAACGTTTTGTTGAAAATGCCTTTAAATGAAAGGGATAGGATTGAAATTCTAATGAGTGATTGGTGTTGGCGACAGAATGCGGACTCAACAAGAGGTGTGTAGATTATTCCATGAAATGCACCCAGATCGTGAACCTGTTTCACAATCTACAGTAAGCAGAATAGAGCGAAAATACAGAGAATTAGGACACGTGAGGGATGCACCAAGGCAAGGTAGACCTAAAATTAATGAAAATGTTCAACAAGACGTAATTTTGTCGGCACTAGAAAATCCACATTGTACAGTACGGCAAGTATCTAGGGATTTGAATATTGGAAAGTCTTCAGTATCGAATATTTTTAAAAAGGTAAAATACCATCCCTATAGAGTACGCCTCATCCATGAATTGGCTGAAGACGACTTTGACCGAAGAACTGAATTCTGCGAGTACATGATGGACCACAATAATCAAAATAACGGTTTCATTGCTAATATTTTATTTTCTGACGAGGCAACGTTTTTTTTGAACGGGCATGTTAATCGGCAAAACACCCGCTACTGGTCTCAGGAAAATCCACACTGGATGCAAGAATACCATACGCAACATCCACAAAAGGTCAATGTGTGGGCTGGTATTGTGAGAAATAGAATTGTTGGTCCATACTTTTTTGATGAAAATTTGACAGGAGCATTGTATCTGAATTTTTTACAATATACATTAATTCCTGACTTGACCCGGCTATTTCCTGATATTGAAATAGCCAATACTTTAGACGGCAGAATTTGGTTTCAACAGGATGGTGCACCACCACATTTTGCTATAGCTGTGCGCGAGTTTTTACACAGAACCTTTCCAGATCGGTGGATAGGAAGAAGAGGATCAGTGGAATGGCCCCCTAGATCACCTGATCTTACTCCACTAGATTTCTTTTTATGGGGTTATTTGAAATCTAAAGTTTATACTAATAGACCCGAGAACATCCGTGAGCTCAAAGATCGAATCAGGCAAGAAACGTTAAACATAACACCTGCTATGTTACAAAATGTCAGAAGCGAATGTATTGCCCGATTCGGTCATTGTTTAGCAGTCAACGGAGAACAATTTGAGCATTTATTGTGACTTTTCTAAAAATACAGAAACGTATAACTTTCTAATGAAATTTTTCATAAACACTTTATGTATTGTTGTCCACCCTGTAATAGATAGAAGCAACTTGTGATACATTTTTTGGACTCAGCTCGGCCAGGGTCATCCGAAACTTGAAAAAAAAATGTAGTATTCCATTTAAAAAAATCGGTGGTGGCGTCATTACTCGAAGGTGGGACACCCTGTATATTAAATTATTATGTGACAAAATAGTAAATCGCAATCAAAAATTGACCTGTCTCGGGAATTTTCAATAATATTGTTCATTTAGCTAATAATGAATTTATGCGTCACTTTATGGACGCACTGTATATATATATATATATATATATATATATATATCTATATATATATATATATATATATATATATATATATATATATATCTATATATATATATATATATATATAGATTAATATACATTGTGTATTTATAAGTAATTCTAAACTTACCTTAATGCGACAAGTTTTTCTTTTACTCCGACTGGTTTTCTAAAATTCGTAGTATTTTTTTGTAACAATGGAGAGATGCCATTCAGTATACATATATTGAAATGTTTCTGAAGACATGCGAAATTACTCATGTTTGTTGGGATCCTTTTTAAGTTCTTTAAACAGATGGTGAAACTCTCCAAATCGTCTTCTACCTTTATTAATTGTGTGGATCCAAGGTTTCTTTTTCCGACTCTTTTTTTTTAATTTTTTCTTCATATCTAATGATGTAGTATTTTAATACAGAGTTTTCGATCAGATAATCACTAGTATTCATGACCGATCGCAACGAAGCACAAAAACTCACTGATAGCCGGATAGCGGTGTATGTAAACACGTCTGATTAAAAAAGCAAGAAATATAGCAACGTATCGCCTCGCATGGCATAGCATAGCATCGCATAACGTGCAATGGAAACATACCGTTAAGTTTTTGGTGTAAAGCAAGAGCCTTAGGTTTTGTTAATTTTAAAGTTTTTTGATTAAAGCTTTTAATTTATTTATTTTTAATTTTTGGTAGTTTTTTTAGGTGTTTTTTGAGGTTGATGTTGAAATTCCTTACTGAACGGCTAATTCTGACTGCATATTCAGCGACCCAAATTACGTATAGATATAGTGTTCAACTCATTCGATCTTTTGCATTCGATCATTTAAATAAATAATTAATTAGTTTTCATTGGAACCATTTAATTATGATCTTATCGACTTAGCACTTTGTGACTAGCGCATTCACCAAATTTTCAAAAATAGTTATGATAAATATGATAAAAATAATACATTAAATAAAGTCCCCACATTTTTGATTTATCACACAATCGTCTTATTTTCCATATGTAAAAGCAGAGTACCTAATGTGAAATTAAATAAAATACTGCACCTTACACAAAAATTGAAAATCAGCAATAAATGATTGCACTTACCAGCACTTGATAGCTTATTATTCAGTCTATTTCAAATTAACTGTGTAATAAACCAACTATCAATTTTACATTTTAGATAACATATGTTTTTAAAAAAATGTTATTAACAAAAAAAGATAAAGTTAGATAAAAATTACCTAACTGTTCATTAAGAAAAAAAACTTGACGTTTTCCATGAAACGCCGAACTACTATATTTTTCTCGACTCGCGTTTTTGCATCTTCAGGGAGAAGATTAAAACTCTATAGTTTGCGACAGCTACAATTACAATTAAATTATAGTTAAATTTAATTAAATTACTTTTTTAATAACCGTCTTTTTTATTTTTTTCTCTTTATTTTCTGGTTCTTGCTTAACTTGTGTGATCGAATAACTCAATACAGTCGAGTCGACTTTTAAGATTATTAAATATGTAAAAAAGAGGTGTTATCTTTCAAACATCGTTCCTTTGGCTGGAACAGTAGGAATATTTTTTGTCAGTCATTTTCAATACAAATCTTAAATATCACATATCTTCATTTCTTATTTTACGGTGACATAATTCTAAAACATAAACGCACATAGTGCAAAACGTTTTTTTTATTATTATTATTATTTAATATGTGCATAAGCGACAACATTTGTTGTCACTTCATTTTTTGTTGTATTATTCATAATAAAACCTAAAAATTATGTCACATCTGTTGATCTGACTCTCTGACACGAGTTGCATTTGAAAGCATCTGTTTATTACGTTACATTTAAAATCGGCTGTAGCCGTTATTATGGATTCAATACATTTATTTTTACAAACACCAAAATCGATTGAAATACTTTGAATTGCTGACGGTTGTGTAAATCTAGGTTGAAATGATGTACTGTAAAAGGTTCAATTATGGCAGAGATGAAATCCACTATTATTTTAATGATTCATATTTTCAGACTATTTCGCCATGGACCACAAATTCAACACTGCAGGATGTCAGAAACATGAGCAGTGTTTATAAATCAGTTACCCCAACTATATTATCCTTTATTGATATATGGAGCATATCGATAAATACATGAACATATAGTCGGCGACAATTGTTTACCCTCACTTCATAAATATCCGATATAAAATACACGATACAGATATAAAAACAAAAAGACGATGACTATGTATAAAACTTTATTAATAGAGTATACAACAGTTATAATAAACCTCTAACCCCATATATCACCCCGTAACCCTATAACCTAGGGGTGTGCGAGGGAGTAGAACCAAGAAAATATTGGAATCATATATCAAAAATCTGAAAATACACGATTGTGAGCTGGCAGCTTTTAATGACCCTACAACTCTGAAGAAACATGAAACATGGATAACATATATCAGGAGTCCTGAGACTAAATATATTACTGTGAGTTGACAGACTTTTTGTCCTAAAAACATAACCTTAGGCATACAGGTTTCTACAACCTCATTACCCCATCCTCATAACCCCGTAACCCAATAATCATCATAACCCGTATCATCATAATACATCAGTCATTTAAGACTATTCGTATATAATTCTGGGGTATTCGTATATTCGTATATTATTCGTATATAATGATGGGGTTCCATCATCCCAATACTTGGGACATACAACCCTTATTCCCCTATCGCGGTGTGAGTATGCAGTATTCATATTGTCATATTTGTAGTGAAGTTCTCCACAAATTATCATCATTCGATCTCATTTTTTACATTGCTATAATTTTTATTCATTTCCCAGCTAGGTACTTGATGAGGTTGAAAATACAGCGGTGACATAGAAGGACTGCCCTCTAGTGTGCCTAAATGGGACTCGACGTGTCTGACAAGGTCAACAACGAAGATGTCGTTCCGGGAGACACCATTAATGGTAGGCCCGTTAAGCGACCATTACTGATGAGATATAATAAGGTAGAATTCCGGGCCTGAACTCCTAACGATAAATAACAATGAAGAAATTATTATCTACTTTCGCTTAACGGATACCGTTAGTGGTATTTTCCGAGAACTACATCTAATGATTGTTGACCTTGTCAGACCCACTAGAATACGTCGAGTCCCATTTGAGCACACAGAGGACAGTCCCTCTATTCGTTGTCAGATATATAACACTGATGAGACTTATAATTTCGAAATACTAGTTTGCGATTTCTAACGACGAATGAACGCTGAACTATAATTACACAGCCACAAAACAAAACAACAAAAAGTTTTGTGAAGCATGAGGGTATGGAATCGACAGATTTTAACGCTGATTACGAATCCGAAGACGAAAAATAGATCTATCGTGTCAACAGGGCCGGCCCGGTTAAAGGAAACCGGGCAGGGGGGGGGTTTCGGGCCTAGAATGGTCCGGCCCTTTTGACGCTGGTGACCAGATAAATAGAGTTGGTAGAGCTCTGTAGCACTGAGAAGTTGGTAGAGATCATGGACGAGGTCATTCACCCTCTCCATCAATCTCGAAAACAATCCATCTCCAGCAATCATTCTCGAAACCTTTGGGAAGTGTGAATACATCCTATTTATGGTTCCCACATTCGGTTCACACTTTCACCCCTTCTGGGTGACATACCACGATGTATTCTTCCAAAAAAATATGTTCCAGTGGTTAAAAAATTGAGATGTTCAATCGCTTTGGGGTTTCGAGAATGATTGCTGGAGATGGGATTGCTTTCGAGATTGATGGAGATGGGTGAATGACCTCGTCCGTGATCTCTACCAACTTCTCAGTGCTACAGACGAGATAGATCAATTTTCGTCTTCGGATTCGTAATCAGCGTTAAAAAATCTGTCAATTCCATTCCCTCATGCTTGTTGCACAGAACTTTTTTTGTTTTGTGTGGCTATGTTATTCTCATTCTAAGAGTTTAAAAATGTTAACCATCGCTATCTAGTGACGTTCTTTAAGGTTAAGTTCAAAATATGAACCACTTTAGGATACACTAATTTATCATGACCCACTTCCTTTTTGTGGTGCAGTGTTATTATTATCTGAGAAATCTCATTAAATTGTACAATGACATTTATTGCCCCTTCACTATCGTTTATGGGATAAAAAAAGCTCACGGTCAGGAGAAAAATCTGCGTGTAAACAAGAATTCAAGCGTAAGTAGGTGGGGCCTTCGTAAATCTTATTTTTGCGAAAATTATATGGGTTGCTCAAGGGCAACGAATAAATTCCCACAGTCGGGGTGGTGCAGCTTATGAAAATTGTCGGGGGCTGTGGCTTTTTTCTGATAAGGGGCGCGAAATGACGAAATTTATCCTCGCTATAACGCTATACGCCGCGCGTTTCCCAAATTATATTTGCATATTTTATTTGAAATTAAATTTCGTTTCACGGACGAACTTTGCAGCCGGGTTATACTAGTTTTTACTTTTGGCTGTGCGATAATCTCGTTCGTAACAATATTGCACGGGGAGTTCGCAAGTTTAAATAATGAACCGAAGCTCTAACTCGTAACTCGATACTTTACATCATAAAATAAAACATGGAATCACAGGAGTCGCAGGGTTACAAGTCAGTTACAGAAAGGTTGTATAGATTCTAGATTTTGTAAAAAATGAATCTGACCGCATATCGGATGTCTTCTCAAGCATGTTGTGTCATCAAAAATGAAGTTAGTGCTGCAAAAAATGTGCTGCAAAAAGTGTTTCGAATTGCTCAATTTTTTGCAGCACATCTCTCTATTTTTGATGACACAACATGCTTGAGAAGACTTCTGATATGCGGTCAGATCCATTTTTTACAAAATCTAGAATCTATACAACCTTTCTGTAACTGACTTGTAACCCTGCGACTCCTGTGATTCCATGTTTTATTTTATGATGTAGAAGTATCGAGTTACGAGTTAGAGCTTCGGTTCATTATTTAAACTTGCGAACTCCCCGTGCAATATTGTTACGAACGAGATTATCGCACAGCCAAAAAGTTAAAAAACTAGTATAACCCGGCTGCAAAGTTCGTCCGTGAAACGAAATTTAATTTCAAATAAAATATGCAAATATAATTTTGGAAACGCGCGGCGTATAGCGTAAGTTGGCGGTATAGCGGAGGATAAATTTCGTCTAGATTTCGCGCCCTTATCAGAAAAAAGCCACAGCCCCCGGACATATTTTCATAAGCTGCACCAACCCGACTGTGGGAATTTTATTGCGTTGCCCTGAGCAACCCATATAATTTTCGCAAAAAATAAGATTTACGAAGGCCCCACCTACTTACGCTTGAATTCTTGTTTACACGCAGATTTTTCTCCCGACCGTGAGCTTTTTTATCCCATAAACGATAGTGAAGGGGCAATAAATGTCATTGTACAATTTAATGAGATTTCTCAGATAATAATAACACTGCACCACAAAAAAAGGAAGTGGGTCATGGATAAGATTAGTGTATCCTAAAGTGGTTCATATTTTGAACTTAACCTTAAAGAACGTCACTAGATAGCGATGGTTAACATTTTTAAACTCTTAGAATGAGAATAACATAGCCACACAAAACAAAAAAAGTTCTGTGCAACAAGCATGAGGGAATGGAATTGACAGATTTTTTAACGCTGATTACGAATCCGAAGACGAAAAATTGATCTATCTCGTCTGTAGCACTGAGAAGTTGGTAGAGATCACGGACGAGGTCATTCACCCATCTCCATCAATCTCGAAAGCAATCCCATCTCCAGCAATCATTCTCGAAACCCCAAAGCGATTGAACATCTCAATTTTTAACCACTGAACATATTTTTTTGGAAGAATACATCGTGGTATGTCACCCAGAAGGGGTGAGAAAGTGTGAACCGAATGTGGGAACCATAAATAGGATGTATTCACACTTCCCAAGGTTTCGAGGAATGATTGCTGGAGATGGGATTGCTTTCGAGATTGTGGAGAGAATGACCTCGTCCGTGATCTCTACCAACTTCTCAGTGCTACAGAGCTCTACCAACTCTATTTATCTGGTCACCAGCGTCAAAAGGCCGGACTTAGGGAAAGCCCCCGCGGGCCCCTTAACGGGCCGGCCCTGAAAAATTGACACGATAGATCTATTTTTCGTCTTCGGATTCGTAATCAGCGTTAAAAAATCTGTCGATTCCATACCCTCATGCTCGAAGCACAAAACTTTTTTGTTGTTTTGTTTTGTGTGGCTGTGTAATTATAGTTCAGCGTTCATTCGTCGTTAGAAATCGCAAACTAGTATTTCGAATTATTAAGTCTCATCAGTGTTATATATCTGACAACGAATAGAGGGACTGTCCTCTTGTGTGCTCAAATGGGACTCGACGTATTCTAGTGGGTCTGACAAGGTCAACAATCATTAGATGTAGTTCTCGGGAAAATACCACTAACGGTATCCGTTAAGCGAAAGTAGATAATAATTCTCGTTCATTGTTATTTGTCGTTAGGAGTTGCAGGCCCGGAATTCTACCTTATTATATCTCATCAGTAATGGTCACTTAACGGGCCTACCATTAATGGTGTGCTCCCGGGAACGACATCTAGTCGTTGTTGACCTTGTCAGACCCACCAGAATACGTCGAGTCCCATTTAGGCACACTAGAGGGCAGTCCTTCTATGTCACCGCTGTATTTTCAACCTCATCAAGTACCTAGCTGGGAAATGAATAAAAAATTATAGTGGGCCGTAAAAAATGAGATCGAATGATGATAACTGTTGTGAGAACTTCACTACAAATATGACAATATGAATACTGCATACTCACACCGCGATAGGGGAATAAGGGTTGTATGTCCCAAGTATTGGGATGATGGAACCCCATCATTATATACGAATAATATACGAATATACGAATACCCCAGAATTATATACGAATAGTCTTAAATGACTGATGTATTATGATGATACGGGTTATGATGATTATTGGGTTACGGGGTTATGAGGATGGGGTAATGAGGTTGTAGAAACCTGCATGCCCAAGGTTATGTTTTTGGGACAAAAGTCTGTCAACTCACAGTAATATATTTAGTCTCAGACTCCTGATATATGTTATCCATGTTTCATGTTTCTTCAGAGTTGTAGGGTCATTAAAAGCTGCCAGCTCACAATCGTGTATTTTCAGATTTTTGATATATGATTCCAATTTTTTACAGTTTCTTGGTTCTACTCCCTCGCACACCCTAGGTTATAGGGTTACGGGGTGATGGGATGATGGGGTTAGAGGTTTATTATAACTGTTGTATTACTCTATTAATAAAGTTTTATACATAGTCATCGTCTTTTTGTTTTTATATCTGTATCGTGTATTTTATATCGGATATTTATGAAGTGAGGGTAAACAATTGTCGCCGACTGTATGTTCATGTATTTATCGATATGCTCCATATATCAATAAAGGATAATATAGTTGGGGTAACTGATTTATAAACACTGCTCATGTTTCTGACATCCTGCAGTGTGGAATTTGTGGTCCATGGCGAAATAGTCTGAAATATGAATCATTAAAATAATAGTGGATTTCATCTCTGCCATAATTGAACCTTTTACAGTACATCATTTCAACCTAGATTTACACAACCGTCAGCAATTCAAAGTATTTCAATCGATTTTGGTGTTTGCAAATAAATGTATTGGAATCCATAATAACGGCTACAGCCGATTTTAAATGTAACGTGTAATAAACAGATGCTTTCAAATGCAACTCGTGTCAGAGAGTCAGATCAACAGATGTGACATAATTTTTAGGTTTTATTATGAATAATACAACAAAAAATGAAGTGACAACAAATGTTGTCGCTTATGCACATATTAAATAATAATAATAAAAAAAAACGTTTTGCACTATGTGCGTTTATGTTTTAGAATTATGTCACCGTAAAATAAGAAATGAAGATATGTGATATTTAAGATTTGTATTGAAAATGACTGACAAAAAATATTCCTACTGTTCCAGCCAAAGGAACGATGTTTGAAAGATAACACCTCTTTTTTACATATTTAATAATCTTAAAAGTCGACTCGACTGTATTGAGTTATTCGATCACACAAGTTAAGCAAGAACCAGAAAATAAAGAGAAAAAAATAAAAGACGGTTATTAAAAAAGTAATTTAATTAAATTTTAACTATAATTTAATTGTAATTGTAGCTGTCGCAAACTATAGAGTTTTAATCTTCTCCTGAAGATGCAAAAACGCGAGTCGAGAAAAATATAGTAGTTCGGCGTTTCATGGAAAACGTCAAGTTTTTTTTCTTAATGAACAGTTAGGTAATTTTTATCTAACTTTATCTTTTTTTTGTTGATAACATTTTTTAAAAAACATATGTTATCTAAAATGTAAAATTGATAGTTGGTTTATTACACAGTTAATTTGAAATAGACTGAATAATAAGCTATCAAGTGCTGGTAAGTGCAATCATTTATTGCTGATTTTCAATTTTTGTGTAAGGTGCAGTATTTTATTTAATTTCACATTAGGTACTCTGCTTTTACATATGGAAAATAAGACGATTGTGTGATAAATCAAAAATGTGGGGACTTTATTTAATGTATTATTTTTATCATATTTATCATAACTATTTTTGAAAATTTGGTGAATGCGCTAGTCACAAAGTGCTAAGTCGATAAGATCATAATTAAATGGTTCCAATGAAAACTAATTAATTATTTATTTAAATGATCGAATGCAAAAGATCGAATGAGTTGAACACTATATCTATACGTAATTTGGGTCGCTGAATATGCAGTCAGAATTAGCCGTTCAGTAAGGAATTTCAACATCAACCTCAAAAAAACACCTAAAAAACTACCAAAAATTAAAAATAAATAAATTAAAAGCTTTAATCAAAACTTTAAAATTAACAAAACCTAAGGCTCTTGCTTTACACCAAAAACTTAACGGTATGTTTCCATTGCACGTTATGCGATGCTATGCTATGCCATGCGAGGCGATACGTTGCTATATTTCTTGCTTTTTTAATCAGACGTGTTTACATACACCGCTATCCGGCTATCAGTGAGTTTTTGTGCTTCGTTGCGATCGGTCATGAATACTAGTGATTATCTGATCGAAAACTCTGTATTAAAATACTACATCATTAGATATGAAGAAAAAAATTAAAAAAAAGAGTCGGAAAAAGAAACCTTGGATCCACACAATTAATAAAGGTAGAAGACGATTTGGAGAGTTTCACCATCTGTTTAAAGAACTTAAAAAGGATCCCAACAAACATGAGTAATTTCGCATGTCTTCAGAAACATTTCAATATATGTATACTGAATGGCATCTCTCCATTGTTACAAAAAAAATACTACGAATTTTAGAAAACCAGTCGGAGTAAAAGAAAAACTTGTCGCATTAAGGTAAGTTTAGAATTACTTATAAATACACAATGTATATTAATCTATATATATATATATATATATAGATATATATATATATATATATATATATATATATATATATATATATATATATATATATATATATATATATATATATATATATATATATATATATATATATATATATATATATATATATATATATATATATATATATTTTCTTTACTATATATTCGGAAAATGTACAAGGTACCACTGTTTATTTGTAAAACTAGTTAATGCTAATGCAATGTCGTCATTGTGTAACCGTCAGAGTCTCCTGAATCAGATGTTGAGGGAGCAAGCAAAAACAATGGTGGCTGAATAGTTTGTTGATACCTCTGGTCTTCCAGATAGGGTAATTGTTCCGTAACTGTACATTTGTATAATAATTGTTGCATTTGTAAACGAAAAAGCATCTTCGTGGGGTATGCCATTTTCCGCATTGATGGTAAAAAGCTCATTAAAAAATGAAAATCATCATCGTCATTGTTAGTTTCCCTTTGCTTCAGCAATTGGAGTTTTTCTTTTTCCAAATTGAGAAATTGGTCCATATCATAATCTAATTTTCGTTTCAGAGCTCGTTTAGGAGGAGGCTTAAACTGCCATCGTTCAGAATGTACTGTGTTGGAACTATTTGTGTCCACTTCCGTTGGCAAAAGATATTAATGTCATGTCCATCGTCCAAATATACTGAACTTTGTCTAGAGTGATCGTATACTGCATAGTACACACTACACAGAAATATAGTGTCAAAATAAATAAAAATTGATAAATAAAATAAAACATGTTAAAATAAATATATAAATAAAGATTAACATGCATTTACTTACTTGGAAACGTCATTTCCCTTACCACTCTGTCCCATAATTTGTTGGTAACATTTCTGTTGTGATATTGTTTGGATCGCTGATCCCATAATGGAGGTCGAGCTCTTACGGCTAATATTAATTTTTGAGCGTCCATGCGTGCAATAGGTACAAACGGCTTTACTACTTTGGGCTAATTAGCGCGATAAAATCAAACAAATTTGATTTTCAAACACACGCTCACACTCGGCGCTACTAGCATTGCGTCGCATCGCTCTGTATAGCACGCTGTCGGAACATTTAGATAAATATTCATATATTTGTTTTACTAGCATCGCCTCGCATGGCATAGCATAGCATCGCATAGCGTGCAATGGAAACGTACCCTTAATCAATTATAAATTAAGACAAGAACTGTTAAGTTCTTAAGGCAATAACTATAACTATTTAGAGTTCTTGGTTTAGAGTTCTTTGTGTAAAGTTACTGTCTTAGAATTTCTCAGTTACTGTCTGTAGCTTTTAATTAATTTGTGTCGGATTTTTCGACATTTTGTACGTGTTTTTTGAGGTTAGTAGTTTCAGCGCCTCAAATTATGTCTACGTATGGTAATTTAACCTTTTTTATTTACTTGTTTGGATTTTTTCGGGCGTTTTTAAGGTATATTTTGAGGTTATATCCAAATTCCTAACTGATCGGCCAATTCTGACCTCAGATTCGGTCTCAATGCCCTAAAATACGTACGAAAATGGTGATATGTTCATTTAAGCTTTATTTGAGACTTTTTGGGAATTCCTAAGGTGTTTTTTTGAGGTTAGGAGAAACGCAACAGCCAATCGGACCAAACGGATATCGAATTCGAGTTCAACAGGTTAAAATTCATAGGAATTCGTAGGTCTGCCTTCTAGCACTCGAATTTTAATTTTTTTTTGTGCGCCTGTGTAATCGACCGCCCTCTAGAGGCCCAAGGAAGAAACTGCGGCTATATGCAAGTTTTTGTATGGTATGGATTTTTGAAAATGGTATGAAAAAACAATGTTTGCTCCCGGTATGGATTTTATTATTCCAACAAATAATCAAGTCGACTGAGAAAGACGAGTTGGCTGAGGGCTGAGAGACGCCCCCGCGGGGGTTATTAATTAGCGACAGTGGTGATCAAAGCCACATAATGACTGCGCACATTCCATAAAGTCGAAATCTAATCGCGAAGTTTATATTGAAATTTCGACGCTAGCCGCACTCATTAAAGTGCGTTTTAGGTGTCCTGTGGTATTAATTAGTTTGGGTAAAATGAAAGTGTGTCCATATAACTTTTTTCGACAGGGCGCACTACTGTTGAGATATTTGCCCTTAAACACGTGGTGGTAAATGGTAAATGCAGTTTGTCAAATAACTGTTGTACCGCTTTGAAAATAATTAGCGTATAGGTCTACTAAATGGAACCCTTCAAGGTGATGTAAGAACTGTTTGATATCCAGTTCGAAAAGGTTGGAGTAAAATGACCTCAAGCCACCTGATGCGCTACACTAAAATCAAAAAGACTGAGGAAACATAAACAGTTTTCTAAACTATTTTAAACTCTTACAAGAAAGACAACTTACAAAAAACAAAATTTATTTTTTAGGATAGTGCAAACATTGATATTTTTCCCACAACTCTTGACGCCACAAAATGCCAATTTTCAGTATTTTTTGCCATTACTAAGCGAGCAGACCTGATAGTACAGAAATATTTCATTCTCGGCCCAGGCCGAAAAATATTTAGTGTATTTTACAACACTGGCCCATATTTTTTTGAGACTTTTCCTACTAGATACACAACATACTATTTCTTTGTCTATCTCTCTTTAAACTGAAATGTTTTAATAAACTCTAAGCAAGCTAGATCAAAATATGTAAATAAAAAAAATAAATGCCATGATGTGCTAAAAAGTGATCAAAAGTTCATCACTGTGATCAGAATGACAGTTTAAATCAAAACAAGTGAAAATAAACATGAAGTTCCACTAAACATTCGGAAGTTGGGGCCACGTCATCCGGTTAAATCGGAAGTGAAGAAAACTTGCCGACTATGTAAATAATCGCAGATTTAAGTCTAATATTCAATTCTAAAATTTAATTACTTTATTTCTGATATCATATCGATAATCACCCGGTATAGAAAAAAACTGGGGTAGTTCATTTGATATAACAACTATTTCATCGCTATACACGGTGGAGACTTTAACTGGAATATATTCGCTAGCGGGGTGGTGAATGATTTTTCAAAAAATTCCCGAGACATGTCACCTTTTAAATGTATTTACCTACATTTTGCAAGTAATATGAAAAATATAGCCCTTCAGGGGTGGCTGAAACCACCCTCGATATGATTTTTTCAAATGCAACCCTATGGCTTGTGACCCCTCATTGTAAAGCTGGTGGAAAGAGGAATCCAACGCACTGATCAAATTTTAATTTTTAGTATGTTTGTAGGGTTGCATACAATTAAAACGTAATTTTATAGTTTAATTTATTTTTAACGCAACAATTTCGTACTCAAAATTGTGTGTTGTTTAGTTTTGGAATGTAAACCTTACTTTTCATATGTCCCCACAAAAAATTCCAAGCAATTTTTTGCCACAACTGATATTTGTTATTTTTTTGCTAGTGTTTTTACACGGCCGCAAAGAGTAATTTAGTTTGTATGCTGTATTCAGAGTTTGAAACGAAGTGTTATTTCAAATTGGTGAAAATGTCTTATTTAACTGAATTACTAAAAAATCGAAATTTTGATGATGATTGGATATGGTGATAGGGCGCGAACTCAATGCCAAGTTGTTCGCTTGTTTCGAGAAATGCATCCTGACTTGCCACCACTAAATCAAGGTACCATTAGTAAAATTGAGGCACAATATCGAGAGATGGGTCATGTCAGGAAAGTACCGAGTAAGAGGCAGGCTGTTGTTGATGACGACACGAAGTTGAATTTGTTGCTTGCTCTAGAAGAAAATCCAATCACTCCAGCCCGTCAACTGGTCCGTGATAGTAATCTTAATCGCAAAACAGTTTTAAAAATACTTAAATATGATAAAAAACGCCCATATAAAATGCAAGCTGTTCAAGAGCTACTTGAAGATGATCCAGATCGACGAGTGGAATTTTGCGATTCATTGATGACTTGTATTGATCAAAACCAGTTATCTTTAGAGTGGATAGTTTTCTCTGACGAGGATACTTTTACATTAAATGGGCACGTAAATCGCCAAAATTGTCGTTACTGGGCTGAAGAGAACCCCCATTGGATGAGGGAACTTCATACTCAGCGCCCACAGAAAACTAATGTGTGGGCCGGAATAATACAAGATAGAATTGTAGGACCATTTTTCTTTGATGACACTCTTAATGGAGCAAGATACTTGCGTTTACTCCAGCACGAACTAATGCCATTTATTTCCAAACCCCTTAAACCCTAACTTGACCGACGAGAGGTTATGGTTTCAGCAAGATAGGGCCTCACCACACTATGCTGCCATTGTTCGTCAGTATCTGGACAGAATTTTTTCCGGTAGGTGGATTGGGAGGCGAGGTAATATTGAGTGGCCAGCAAGATCTCCAGGTCTTACACCACTGGATTTCTTTTTGTGGGGACATCTTAAAAGTAGGGTTTACATTCAGAAACCCAACACCATAGCAGATCTGCAGGAAAGGATAAGAGAGGAAATCGGAAAAATAACACCGCAAATGTTGCATAATGTAAGGGACGAAACCTAACACAGACTGGGATGCTGCCAACTGTGGTGCACAACTGTGTGCACTCTGGTGCACATTTTGAACAATTGTTACGTTGAAAATAAATTTAATTTTTAAATTGTTTTAATTATATGCAACCCTACAAACATACTAAAAATTAAAATTTGATCAGTGCGTTGGATTCCTCTTTCCACCAGCTTTACAATGACGGGTCACAAGCCATAGGGTTGCATTTGAAAAAAATCATGTCGAGGGTGGTTTCAGCCACCCCTGAAGGGCTATATTTTTCACATTACTTGCAAAATGTAGGTAAATACATTTAAAAGGTGACGTGTCTCGGGAATTTTTGAAAAATCATTCACCACCCCGCCAGCGAATATATTCCAGTTAAAGTCTCCACCGTGTATAACAAAGAAACGTGGATTTCTTTTGAGTGCCCTTAATCAAACGCATGATACCAGTATATTCTCTGTAAAAAGGTACATTTCAATACGTTCGTAATAAAGTACACGAATGGGTCATCTAGAGTGGATCCTGTGTCACACTTAGGCTGTTAAGTGCTGAAGCAACTTCCAACAAATTCAACGTGTTTGAGACCATGTGTGAGATCAAACATCAAGAACAACTGATGTTGCATCACGACAATGTGCCTTGTCACGCAGAAATTTCAGTAAACGAGTTTTTAGCCAGTAAAAACATTCATGTGGCTCCTCAGCCTTCTTAATCGACTGACTTGAGAGTCCTTGTGACTTATTTCTCTTCCCGAGATTGAAAAATCACCTCAAAGGTCGTCATTTTGGGACCATAAAAAACATTCAAACTGCTGTAACCGACCAGCCGAAGGCTATTCCAGTATATGAGTTCCAGCACTGCTCCCGAGGAAGTTATTTTGAAGGAGACAATACTGAAATGTAATTTTATTCGAATAGAAAGTATTAAAAAAACATTCTCTTTACTTCATTTGCGCACCTCGTATATAGAAGTGACAAAAGTTGCCACTGTCATAGATGAGTAGAACATTTCTGAAAACATTCAGATAAAAATTTCCGCCAAATATTAGGCCTCAATCATGAAGTACTCTGAATACGTATAACAACTACAATCGAAATAATTAGCCAAATGTGTACAAATATATAAGGTAAGAAAAGCGACATCAAATTGCTTTTCTAGTAACGGATTATAAAAAATTCTTAAATAAATGTATTTTAGACCACAACATTTTTTTGCCAACAAGCAATATTTAATACTTTTAACATCTAAAATGCAAAAGTGTACCTGTATATTGTAAAACAGACTATCAAGTTGTGTTCTTGACACATTCAACACCGTAAAATTGCTTTTGTTACACTAAGATATACGGAAGGAGACTTGGAACCTTGGAACATTAAAACTTGACTTGGAACATTAAAACTGGAAATGGAGACTTGGAACATTAAAACGGCTATGTTTTAATCACCTCCAAATAATGCGAAATGCGCATTGACTGAAAAAAAGTGATTCTGTGTTAAGTGGAAATGTGTTCAAGTGTGAATACCAGGAAAAGTATGTTAAACAAATCATGTGATACCCCGCTCTTGAAATCTCTGATAGATTCAGGGAAGCAAATAAATCCTTACGTCGACGTTGATGTATGGACACATGGAACAGATAGTCAGGTTGACCATTAGTTAGCTACTTACGAAGAGCAAAATCGTATGCTAATAAGTCAGTGACATTCATCCGGTGAGTGGAGGTTTCCTCCGGAACCGTCAATAGTAATTGCGCAAAAGTGATCGGTTCTCATACCGGGTAACCGCGGGTGGAATTTGAAATGGAAATACCCCGAATTTGCATAAATACATAAGGCATTAGTTTAGACTTCATACACTATTATGTGATTATGATTTTGGATTAGCATAAAGTTTGAAAGTGAAATAATCGCAGGCAGCTGTAAGGATGGTATACCGAACACAATAAACGGGTATGTAGCGTGTAGGGTGTAGAATGTGTAAATGAAAACTTGAAACGTTACGATTATATTAAAAGTTTTCTCATACGTCGTGAGGTAGAATTAATTCGACAAGAGTGTGTAAACTGTGTGAATGCGTGATTCAGAATGATTTACATACATTATAGAGTTACTACAGTTATTAAAGATATATAGGGTGATTAATCGAAACCATTCATTAAAAGTATTGGAGCGTGTGCAACTAACTGGTTTTCGAAAATTTGGACTTAAGCTACGGCGGACTTGATGAAAATATTTTCACCTTTTTAATTCCAGATTTCGATGCTACATATTATTTTAAGTATATTTTCATTAGATTTTCCTATACCTACCTTTTACCGATTTTAAATTATATCTGTTTTTTTAAATTTGTTTATTAGCGTCATAACTTTTGAAACTACCTGTAGTGGTCATTTTAGAAAATTAAGTATCGGTATTAGCATCAGTGCTTAGTAGAATCCAAAAGCTATGTAGCCATACTTTTATTATTTTTCAATTATGTACAGGGTGTTTAAAATATAACTACCATTTAGTCCAACTTCTAACCATTCAAACTTATTTTTTTTTAAATACAATACATCATATTTTATTTCACGCTTTAATATAGAATTAAATTCTGAATCCAACTATAATAGCATTTCCTATACCTATATTTAATAGTTATTTAGGTATTTAGCGTTTTTAAAAATTTGCATGTAACTTCTTACAAATCGTTGTATTTTTTACTAGCGTGTCATGGAAATTATACTTACTAATGATGCTATGTTACTCTTAATGCTGATGAGTATTCTGCTTTTCCTATTTTCTGCCTACTAATGTCTATGAAATACCTACTACTACTACTAATTGAGTAAGTACAACGAAAACTTTATATTTTTAAATCACATTTTAATGTTTTATTAAATAATAGATAATGTAATGTATCTAAAAAAGTTCATAGTCATAGTGTCACTGCCGTTTTGCTCCAAGCATCTTAAGCGTATAATACATTAATATCCATATTTGAATATTCTTGATTTTTATGTTGAAGAACACACTATATAGCTCGATTGACTCGAATATGTCACAAATTATACTATTGCTTAAAAACAGTAACATTAGCACAACAATTTTCATGGCATGCTATTGAAATTTCAAATAATTTGTTGAAAGTTAAATTAAAAAAAAACGCTAAATAACTAAAAACCATTAAATATAGGTATTGGGAATAATAATATAGATCGATATTAATTTCCTCATTAAAATGTGAAGTAAAATATGGGTATTTACAAAATTTGAGTTTGGATGGTTTGAAGTTAATGGATGGTTAATTGGTAGTTCTATTTTAAACACCCTGTACATAATTGATAAATAATAAAAGCATTATTGCATAGCTTTAGGGTTCTATTAACCATAGTGCTAATACCGATACTTACTTTTCTAAAAGGACCACTACAGATAGTTTCAAATGCTATGGTGCTAATTGTTATCTGAATACAAATTGTTATCTGAAAAATGTATTACGTTCCTACCACCTGAGACATTTGGCATTTATAAAAGAAAGAAGACTATGGAACAGGACTTTGTAAATATTGCTGTTGTGCGATATGACGTTTGAAAGCTTTTAAACTGTCAAGGTTAAAGTTGTAAACCAAAATAGTTTGTACATATTCTACAAAAACCGTCTTAAATGCCAAGGAGCTAAAAGAAAATGTCCATCAAGTTATAGTACAAGATCCCGACCTAAGTCGACCTCCCCTCATCCTTTTTCCTAATTAAATATATATTTTATACAATAAAATGTATAAATCAATACAATGTGCCGCGCCATATCCGCGCAAGGCTATTTTTAACTAAAAATTATTTAATGCAATTTTTTGTGGTCATTACGGTCATTCTTTTTTCTTAAAAAAAAATAGTACCATTCGAAAACCAAAGATGTACATAAAACGTCAAAGTAAGATTGCCTACCATTTTTCCCGCCGTATACGGGGTTGCCAGGTGTAAACAGGTGAACTGATATTAGTAAATTACCCTCATCGTTCTTCCTAATGAATTATATATGAAAATGTAATTAATTTTATTGCGGATATGATGGTATAGGGTTGCCTTTGCGAAAGTGCGCCGAGTCTAGGGTTGCCGCGATTTAAAGTATGAATAATTGAGTAAGAGATAAGGCGCGACGGAGACCACTGCACGTATTAATATATGTGATAGAGAAGGACACAGAAGTGTTCCGTGTTCTGGAGTAAATAATTAACAACAACAATCATAATAAAAAAATATAATAATAATAATAGCAAATCGGCAGAGGGAGTGATGACGACCAGATTCACCAACAACATCGCGGCATTAGGACAGTTTTATAATATTATTAGAAGTGGCCAGAAGGCAGTTGTACTACAAAACGTGTCACATTGTTAGAAAGGTTTTGGGACAGGATGAATTTCCTCCCCTCGCCTGAGTGTAATTCCTGCTGGAGGCGGGGATGGGATATCAAGCCACCACTGTCTGCATGTTGAATGGGTGAATGTTTTCCAGCGTTTACGCTGAGAAGTGTGAATATAAATTAATAATAATGAAATAATAGTATTTAAAAAACGGTAAAAGAGACGCAATATTTCAACCGAAAATATGGTATATATAAATAACAAACTAAATAAAATATATAAACAACAACAACAATATTAATAGTAAGAAAAATAAAAATTATAATAATTTTAGTAATAAATATGAGAAGGAATTTGTTGCATTTGTATGTTTCCTTATTTTTTTGCGGTTTAACGCATGCAGAACTTCTGCTAGGTATATCATAAGTATATGGTAAATTAACAATACGTATACATGGTGGAGACTTTAACTGGAATATATTCGCTAGCGGGGTGGTGAAGGATTTTTTCAAAAAATTCCCGAGACACGTCAACTTTTAAATGTATTTACGTACTACATTTTGCAAGTAATGTGAAAAATATAGCCCTTCAGGGGTGGCTGAAACCACCCTCGACATGATTTTTTTCAAATGCAACCCTATGGCTTGTGACCCCTCATTGTAAAGCTGGTGGAAAGAGGAATCCAACGCACTGATCAAATTTTAATTTTTAATATGTTTGTAGGGTTGCATACAATTAAAACAATTTAAAAATTAAATTTATTTTCAACGTAACAATTGTTCAAAATGTGCACCATTCACTTGTTGGCAGCATCCCAGTCTGTGGTAGGTTTCGTCCCTTACATTATGCAACATTTGCGGTGTTATTTTTCCGATTTCCTCTCTTATCCTTTCCTGCAGATCTGCTATGTTGTTGGGTTTCTGAATGTAAACCCTACTTTTAAGATGTCCCCACAAAAAGAAATCCAGTGGTGTAAGATCTGGAGATCTTGCTGGCCACTCAATATTACCTCGCCCCCCAATCCACCTACCGGGAAAAATTCTGTCCAGATACTGACGAACAATGGCAGCATAGTGTGGTGGGGTCCCATCTTGCTGAAACCATAACCTTTCGTCGGTCAAGTTAGGGTTTAAGGGGTTTCGGAAATAAATGACATAGTACTGGCATTAGTTCGTGCTGAAGTAAACGTATCAATTATCTTGTATCTTGCTCCATTAAGAGTGTCATCAAAGAGAAATTGGTCCTACAATTCTATCTTGTATTATTCCGGCCCACACATTAGTTTTCTGTGGGCGCTGAGTATGAAGTTCCCTCATCCAATGGGGGTTCTCTTCAGCCCAGTAACGTCAATTTTGGCGATTTACGTGCCCATTTAATGTAAAAGTAGCCTCGTCAGAGAAAACTATCCACTCCAAAGATAACTGGTTTTGATCAATACAAGTCATCAATAAATCGCAAAATTCCACTCGTCGATCTGGATCATCTTCAAGTAGCTCTTGAACAGCTTGCATTTTATATGGGCGTTTTTTCTCATATTTAAGTATTTTTAAAACTGTTTTGTGAGTAAGATTACTATCACGGGCCAGTTGACGGGCTGGAGTGATTGGATTTTCTTCTAGAGCAAGCAACAAATTCAACTTCGTGTCGTCATCAACAACAGCCTGCCTCTTACTCGGTACTTTCCTGACATGGCCCATCTCTCGATATTGTGCCTCAATTTTACTAATGGTACCTTGATTTAGTGGTGGCAAGTCAGGATGCGTTTCTCGAAACAAGCTAACAACTTCGCATTGAGTTCGCGCCCTATCACCATATCCAATCATCATCAAAATTTCGATTTTTAGTGATTCAGTTAAATAAGACATTTTCACCAATTTGAAATAACACTTTGTTTCAAACTCTGAATACAGCATACAAACTAAATTACTCTTTGCGGCCGTGTAAAAACACTAGCAAAAAATAACAAATATCAGTTGTGGCAAAAAATTGCTTGGAATTTTTTGTGGGGACATATGAAAAGTAAGGTTTGCATTACCCCTGAAGGGCTAGATTGTTCACATTACTTGCAAAATGTAGGTAATACATTTAAAAGTTGACGTGTCTCGGGAATTTTTTGAAAAATCATTCACCACCCCACTAGCGAATATATTCCAGTTAAAGAGTCCACCGTGTATAAGTAACATACACTAATATATTTTTATTTATGAAACAGGGTCAATGAAAGAAAGTCATTTTTGAATACAATTAATACATTTATTGTTACAAAAAAAAAATATATCGACTGCAGTGCTCTCCGTCGCGCCTTATCTCTTACTCAATTATTCATGCTTTAAATCGCGGCAACCCTAGACTCCGCGCACTTTCGCAAAGGCAACCCTATACCATCATATCCGCAATAAAATTAACTACATTTTCATATATAATTCATTAGGAAGAACGATGAGGGTAATTTACTAATATCAGTTCACCTGTTTACACCTGGCAACCCCGTATACGGCGGGAAAAATGGTAGGCAACCTTACTTTGACGTTTTATGTATATCTTTGGTTTTCGAATGGTACTATTTGTTTTAAGAAAAAAGAATGACCGTAATGACCGCAAAAAATTGCATTAAATAATTTTTAATTAAAAATAGCCTTGCGCGGATATGGCGCGGCAACCCTAGCACATTGTATTGACGTATACATTTTATTGTATAACATATATATTTAATTAGGAAAAAGGATGAGGGGAGGTCGACTTAGGTCGGGATCTGAGAGTATTATGGAAGATGCTCCCAAAACTTCAGTGCGTGTTATATCGCAGCTAACCTAAGTGTCTATTGGTTACTGTCACGTTGCCATAAAATACCAACTTTATAAGCTGAAAGATAAAAATGGGGATGATTGTAAATAAAATAGTATACACCCTCGGTGAAAAAGTTCTTTCATTTAAAGATTCATTAAAGGGTCATTCTTCTGTCTCGAGATAAAGTTACATGCGTAAACTACGTAACTTTTCGACGGTAATGAAACATTTTCCACCTCAGTGTATAATATGCTATTACTGTTACCGTATTGTAAAAAAAAATCGGTAAGATATACGGTTTTTTTTTCACAGCCACCTTGGGCTCACATTTATTTCAATGCTCAAGGTAATTGGTGATTTTTAGCAAGCAAATACATACGATTGTTTGTTCATACTGTGACATTTGTGAAGTGTCATTAGTGACAGCTGACAGTTATTAAGTTTTATAGTTTACATGTCGAGTTTATTTAGTTTATACAGTACCTGTTAGTATGTCAAATGAATATTCTCTAACATGGAAAAACTCTAAATAGTGGTGTTGTTGCTAAGACAAAGTTAGTTGTGATTGGAATGTTATAGAGTTAAGGTCGAAGAGTTGTAAAGTCTTAATAAACGCCATTGAATTCGAGATGTGAAGAGAAATGCGCAACAGTACAATCTTCGGAATCTACTTTATATGATAGTAAACTACCAGCAATTACGAGAGAACTTGTGAGTCTATCTATCATGCAGGACAGGAAGTATTTTGAATTTGCTTTATTCGGCAAATGAATATTAGATAATCCATTCGATAGAAAATATGCTCAATATTACATGAATTTCAGTCACGAATTCTTCCTAATTAATACAACATGAGTGGAAATCATAAATTGTCCCCCTTATATCTTAGCAACTGTGGCAATTCTCTCTTTTTTTATCTTTACGGGGTTGTTTCATCTAATAGTATATATCAAAAAAAGTTTTAAATTTGATTTTAAAAAAATGAAAACCGAAAGGACAAAAGGACAAAAAAACTGGAAGAATGTGAGGTAGATCCTTACAATGAATACAACGTGGATTGAGATCGTCTAATTTGACCATCATGTTTCTGGTTTTAGCGAAGGAAATATCAGTTCAGTTAGGGGGTAATGCGACCACTATCGAATGACCACGTGCCTATACAGTTGACTTTTTGTCGTCTCGAAAAATATCTCGAAAACTGTCCATTTTCTTTGCGCCCATTACACTTTAGATCGGCACGCTAAAAACTAGCTGTGTACAAAGTTCCAGCCAATTTGGTCCAAAGCTATTTCCCGTAAGCATCATTCTGCGGGGTTTTTTGCCTTTTACTCTTGCCATTAATTTTCTGCATTGGAAATTCCGAATGCTGAATTAGAAAGTGCCGCAGATTCCGAATGAATGGCGCAATCGGAGGCACGCATGATTTATTTATGATTCAGGTGTACCCGAAACAATCGCGTCGAAATGGATCGCTGCCTCGGCCGATAAAAGCGGCCAGAAAGCCGAGGCAGTCACGTGCGCCGACGGCCGGATCGTAGGCCGTATTTCACGAGGCGACACTACATAAATTACTGGTAAACACGCTCTGTTTGGATAATTAGGGAAATCCAGCCCAATTACGATCCACCGGGGTAAAGGGTAATATCGAAATTAATGGCTCCATCTAAGATCACAAAAAAGATATTGTGAAATACGGCCGACTGGCGGAGGTGATACGAATCGGTTCCTGGGGAAGAAAGACGCCAGACGAATGTACTTGGAAAAAGATAATAAAAAGCAATTTTCGTGCGCCAAACATCACGCGCCGTGAATGAATTCGCTCAGTACGAAACGCGGGAATGCAACAAATATCGTGTATGAATTTGAATATAATAGGCCCGTCATTGGGAGATCACAAGAAGGGCTTACTTGGAAGTAACTCGGGAAGTTTTGGAATTTGGCAGATTTGTAGGTTTGGGTATATAGAACTAAAATTCACAAAATGCACAATTCGAGACTTGCCGCCGGCGCCGCCATCTTGCCAAAATTGCCGCCAAAAACGGTTTTTTGCAATTCTCTTCAAATCTATGCGTTTAAAAAAAAATATGTAAAACGAAAATTTAAAGAGGAGGAAATTTCATACAAAAATTGTGTTCATCATATTTTCGCTGTTGACTAACCGGCACATTCCTAGCCTATGTGCAATTGCCGTTGCGCCTACTTGAATATCAACAAATCCCCTCCAGACAATGGTATGGTTGTTCAAAAGAAGCTGAAGAATGGGGTTGGAAGAAAACCAAAACTGGTATCACCCCAGTAACCACTTTGAAGCATCCTGCTCCCAAAGCACTACTTGTATTTTTGTCATGTAAGTGCAAGACCAACTGTGGTAGAGCCTGCGGATGCAGAAAAGCAGTATTAAAATGATCCATGATTTGCGGTGTCTGCAACGGAAAGACCTGAGAAAATGTCACTCAACTGACGCTGGACGAATCTGATGAAGATGACTTGGATTTGCCGCTCGATATTTGTTTGTCAACTAAAGAAGGAGAATAGGACGAATTAAAAGAAACCGATATTTGATCCACAAATAGAGACAAACATATTCACCGTTGAAAGCATTGATATTAACGAACCAGGTCCGTCGGGCTTTTGCAGATAGAAAACGTAATTTTATTTACTAAGTAGATTAGGCCTATAGGGGAAACCGCGTTAAAAAAAACGCGCCGTGTACTTTACCCCATGGGTGGTGTGGAAACAAGTTTACTTTCATTCATTTCATTCATTTCAAACATCTTTAATATTTAAAATTAATCGATCATAGATTAATAACATGAGAAAATTAATGAATTGATTGATTAATTAATTAATTGGATAAAAGATACGCCTCTGTTTCATGACAAAATTGTATATGACAAAAATGTAAGTCTTGAAAAAATAGTTTTGTGGAACCCCAGGGCCAGATGCAGGGGTGTCGGGGCCCGGGGGCAATGAAGAAAGTGGAGGCCCTTTCAATCAATAAATATCCATCTATAATTTTATTTTTACATTTAAAAAAACAAATTTCCACTATTAAGGTACATACTATTTTTTGTAATTCCCTAAAAATCGTTATTACTTTCTGACGAGTGATGAGCGGGGAACAGTTGATAGGCTTACTATATTTAAGTGAAAGACACTTTACGTGCAAGAGGTATAAATTTTGTAGTTCCACCACTGACCAGATTTGACATAAGATGAAGATATCCCTTGTTTGGATATATTTCATTACTCATTACTCTCCTAAAAATTAATTTTTTTTATCGTCATTAAATGTTTGAATCCAAGGTATGTGGAAGCCCTCAATGTGTGGGGGCCCCGGGGGCTCCCGCCCCGGCTGCCCCACCGTGCATCCGGCCCTGTGGAAACCTACTACATATTTGATTTCGGAAAATCGCCTCTATATAAAACTTACGCAAAATTTTAAACTTTACGACGACTTTTTTGCCTAAACGGTTAATTTTAGCGAAAATATGCTAAGGATATTTATTGTATGAAATTTCCTCTTCTTTAATTTTGTTTTCTACATATTTTTTTCGAAAAACGCATAGTTTTGCGAAAAACCGTTTTTGGCTAGATGGCGGCTCCGGCGGTAAGTTTCGAATTGTGCATTTTATGAATTCTAGATATGGACCCTGAAACATTCGAACCTGCAAAGTTTCAAAACTTCCCGAGTTATTTCCAGGTAAAAATTCCCAATGACTGGCCTATAACGGTATATTCGACAGGGACCTCCAATTTTTTCGATGTATACTGGGTGACTCAAAAAATATGGGACTATATCAATGAATCTACAGTAAGTCGTCACAAGCAAACGAAAATAATATCCGTGCAATGGCGAGCCAACGACGAACAATCCATGTACACTAGGGTGACCCAAAAAAATGGAATATTTTTTTTCGTGTCTCGTGTGAAAATATATTAATTTATCATGTTATAAACGCCCTTTTAAAAAATCAGCTCAAAAAATTTTTTCGAGGTCGCTAAAGATTTTTAAAAATTTCCAAAATAGTCCATTTTTTTTTATTATTTTTTTTCCTCGTCATGTTATTATGTCTTACGTTGAAAACGTCGATTCTGAAAATTTGAAAACAATATTTTAATTTCTAAAGGTTCCTCATAATTTTTTTTACTTTTCAGAGTAGTGTAGGTATAGCCTTTCTAAACTCAATGTGAAGACGTATATTTTTAATTCCTTTGAGTGCTAACGCCGCCCAATGGCATGCATATTTCTTTTATAAATTTAAAAATTGTGAAATAATTTTTTTCATTCAAATCATATAGGAGATTAAAATTAGCCTGCATACAAAACTCTTAATGTTTGTAATATAATTTTCTGTAAATAGTGCTCATTTAGCCAGACAATTTGAAAAAATTGTCTGTATTAATAAACCTAGCTGAAATGCACGTCACTGGCGAAAATAAGTAAGAATTCCAAAAGTCATAAATCATTTTAACGACGTCGTAAAATATAATAAAACATTTTACGACACAATGGACCACATAAATATCTAACGCATTGGATTAGATGCAATAGCACAATACTTTAATGGGTTACTGCAAATGGATCTGGCTGACCGATGGCTGGCTGGCTAAACGGACTGGTTGAGCGAAACAGCGAAGCCGTTGCCAGCTCTTCGCCGGCAGCGAAGCGTTGCCGGCGAAGCATTGCCGGATAATTATTTTTTCCAGCAATTTTAAACGCCTTATTTTAATGCTAACTAATAAATTTATATCTATGTTTTTTTTAATATTTCCAAACTAGCTTTCTAAGAACGTCACGAACTAACAGTTTATTGAAGTATGAAGTATACTTGTATAGTGAACTTAGCAATTTTAGACAATATATCTGACAACCTTGCGTTTTTTTATGTCTTCACATTTACATTAGAAAGAGTATACCTAAAATATTTTCGAGCAATCTCTAACTATAAATATTAACGAACTAATTATTTTTTTTTATAGAATTTGACGTACAAAAGAATAGAAATAAAACGAGACATTTAAAAAATTTCTCGAGACAAAATTGACTACCACATTGTAAGTATTTATAATTTTTTAATTTATTTAGTTTTTGTACATTTTTTAAGTGTCTAATGTGTGTATATTTAGAGATTGCTCGAAACCATTTTAGGTACACTACTTTGAAAAGTAAAAAAATTATGAGTGACCTTTAGAAATTACAATTTAAAATATTGATTTAAAATTTTCAGAATCGACATTTTTTTTAACCTACAAAATAATAACATGAAGAAAAAAATTATAATAAAAAAATTCAGGAAAATAACAAAACCTTAATAACAGTATTAATAATAGAGTTTTTGGTTTCTTTATTTAATTTCAAGCAATAAAAAAAATCGACGTGCCCAAGGATTTTTCCAAATATTTTTAATTTGAAAAATGCTGAATTTATGTAAACCTTTTCGTACTCACTTTATTTAGTACAATAATTAGTACCTATTGTATACCGGGTGATTCTTAAAAGTGGCTCACCCCTTAAAAGTGGCTCATATCGTTGTTTTCAGAGATAAAATAATGAAATTTTCGAATTAGATATTAGACATAAATCTGTATTTATTGACGCAGTCGGCAATTATTATTCACTTCCGATTTAATCGAAAATGGCCCCAACTTTTGAATTTCAACTGACACTTCATACTTATTTTAATTTGTTTTGATTGTGAATGTCGTTCTGATAAAAATGATACGTCATTTGTCACTTTTTGGCACATCAAGTCATTTATTTTTTTATTTCCATCTTTTAATTAACACGTTCACGACGATGTGTACCACATGTGGTACATGCAGCTTATTATCAACAGCCGGTATGTACTACATATGGCCACATTATATAAAGCAAAAAATGTTTGCTACAAACTCTACGGCTACATACCGGACTTTAATATTATATTACGGCTGCAGGTAAAGGTTATGTACCATCTGTTGTACATCCGTTTTCAGATCACAGTAATCTTTCATGAATTATGAGCCACTTTTTTTTATCAACACAAATTTATTGAAATGATATTCGACGACATAAAGTAATTAAGTTTTTCTTATAACTAATAATAATATGTGCTTTTCAAAAAAAAAACTTTTAATCCCACTTATCATCAAAACATAAAAATAAATGAAAAATAATATGGAACGAAAGTTCAATGGACCCTCTAAGAACTAGTTTATTATTGAAACAGTCTAATGACACCGTAGTAACCAAACATATGCATTTATACAGCGGGTTTCATATTTCCAAGATTTACCCAATTCATATTTCGAACACCCAAACTTTACTGTAAAATGGGTAATCTTGCAAAACTAAAAGTCGTTGAATTTGACCCCGTCAATTTTTTTAGCAAACAAAAAGAACATAATGTTATTGGTTTTAGGAAACACTATTCCGTTCATTTCAGCAATATAAAACTTTTACAGACTCTCAGCTACGAGCACCAATTTTACGGTACTTATTTTATTACTCAAAACGTTATTAAATTCAATATCTATCTGATCTTTTTTTATTTAAGTTTCATTTTTGTTCACTCTCATAACTTTCCATAATGTTACTTATGGTAGAAGACAGCTACGTGTGAGAAATATCATGTACTCTACCTATTACCGATGTAGACTACGTGTACCATAGGTGGCGCATGACGAATACAAACGAGAAATGTTACTCGGGAGCCGTGGTGCACGGCTTAAATTTTAAATTTTCAAGAATGATGTCCGCCATATTGAATCCGCCATCTTGGATTTCAGACTTTTTTCACCAGGAATAACTCAAAATGTTACTAAAACATGAAATGACATAGGAAACCTATAATTACAAACTCCTATTTACTCCTATTTAATGAAAAACGCGCCATTTCTTGAGAAATCCGGCCACCATTTTGAATCCGCCATCACTGAAAATTGAAAATTTAGTCAAATATATTCTGTAGTATTGTTTTGATTGAGGAAAATGACTGTGGATCAAGAAAAACTCATAATAATATTATTTTCTCGTTAATACTAGAGAACAATTCATATTTCATGAGATTTTATGCAATATCCGCCATTTTGAAAAGATTAGAGTCAGTTGAGGTCGGCAAAAAAAATTCTATCATCAACTCCAACTATTGCCTCCACCTCCCTCCACAATCCGGAGTAGGTTAGAGTACTTTTTGGACCAAAAAAAATTATATAAAAAAATAATCCCCAAATTTTCAGTACTTTTCTCCATATAGTCAGCCATATTTTTTTTCTAGAGCATTTAGCATAAGTGTTAAAAAAAAACATTAGGATTAGTGGTTTTTATTCAGTGAATTCATTAATTTCCCTTCGAGATTGACGCTCCAAAAAGGACGAAAAATTGTGTCCCTTTGGGCGTTAATGGGTTAATGGAACACCGTGGATTCTGCTGCATGTTATTGACTCAGTTACAATAAGAGCTTAAGTGTGTATAAATAAATATTGGCCGTCGTCATTTTCTTTAATAGCCTTATTTTTTTCGAAAATATAGTTTCTCTTTGAGATGAAGTTTATTTCTGTTTTTTTTTATATACCCGGTAAAAGTACTCATCACATAATGCGACAGCCTTGATAATTAAATAAAGTTATAAACTTACGATTAAGAATAGAAATACGAATTTTTGCTCTGCCAACTTTTTTTTCATTGAGTTTTTTTCTTGAGAATTCTTAAATAAGTATTGAAATGTGTGACATCAAAGTGTTGGCAACAAAAATCACTATATGAATAATCTTTTATTCCCATTTGAATAAATTAAGAAAATATTAAAAATTTCTTATCGCTGACTTTAAACGCTTAAAAAAATAAAAACTGACAACAAAAGCAAGATAAAATAATTTTTCTGGGTCGACTTGACTTAAACTGAAACATTTTAATAAATTCAAGCACTCTAGATCTTTCTAGAAAGTTTCACATAAATAAATAAATAACATGATGTGTCAAAAGTGACATATGACATACTATAGACACAAAAAAAGTGAAAATAAATACGATTCGGAAGTTGGGAGCATTTCCGGTTAAACCGGAAGTGAATACAAAGTATCGATAATGCCAGTGAATAAATATTTATGTCTGATATCCAATTCCAGTTTCATTATTTTTTTCTAAGAAAACAACAGAGTTGTGGGGGTGAGCCACTATCGAGAATCACCCGGTATAAGGCTACTTATGCTATAAGGCTATTTATAGCATAAGTAGCCACATTTACGTCACCACTTTCTTGTACATGGCGTCAACAAAATTTTTTTAAATAGTGCACCCCATATTTGTTCTTCTTGGAAAATATTGGTGATTCCTAAGTTCACACAATTCTTTAATAGTGTGTAAAACTATTCAAAATTAACATTTTTTCAATGTTGTTCCAGGTTTCAAAAATCTCAACATTGTATTATTATTAATATGACAATAAAAAAGTAAACAAATAGCAAGCTACCTACTACTCAAAGGTGATTAATTAACTAGATTAAAAAAACTCATTATTAAACATCAACACGATCTAATCTTTTTAAAGTTAATTAGATAACGCTGTTAAAGTTTACTTTTCAGAATATCGTTTTCAGATTTTAAAATTTTAAAGTACTTATTTAACGCTTTAAATACCTTACTTACGTTTTATACCCGCAGTCAAAGATAATTGCGAAAATAAATGCATATGTTAATATAGAAATTAATGACAGCATTTCGTGTTGTGTTACAACGATACTGTAAAATATGGCGAACCCGCCAGTGTAAATTGCTCCCCCCCTCCCCCTCCTGGAAAGCAAGAGAATGCCTGATAAATATTTAAAAGGGTAATAAAAAGTAATTCAAGTTTTTTTATTAGGGTACAGCCTCGTAAAATATTAATAAGTTATAATAGTTCGTTAACTCGAGCCATTTCTAAGAAAGTGTCATTAAAGTTAACAGCGCCTTCTAACTTATGATACTTTTCCCAGTTAAATAAAAGGGTGGTTAATTAATTATTCATGTAAAAATAGGCTGTTTGGTTAATTATGCTACTATACTATACCCACGTTAATACGGAATTAATGTACATGGTGATTCCTTGAGAAGCTCTTACTTTCTTTATTTCGGTATTTGAGGTTAATTTATTTTATTAAATTAATGTACAAGATGTTTATAAATATGGTATGGGAAGTGACACGATGATTAATTGAAATGGAATGACCTAACTTTGTCATGTGCAAAAAATGCATTTGCATTTTGTGTGCAAAAAAAGACTTTCAGTGCATAAAAAGTTGAAGAAGTGAAGGAAATTGTTAATGAACATTCACAATTTGGCGTTTAAGCCAGCAAGTAAATCCCACGGAACCTGCAATACAATCCTGAAATGTGACCTGATATGAATGCCTATCATCTAAGCTCAGTCCAAGAATTGTTACCAAACAACTAGTCGCAGCGAATGAAATTTTCAGTGAGTGAAAACCTTTTTGAAAAAAACAACAAATGAGGATGTGGAGGAAAAATCACTTTTTTTCTAGAAAAGACTACGAATTTTCAAATAATTAGCTGTGGACGATTTTATCGAAAGAAGGCTTTCCATTCGGCGCGATCCGGAATGAAAAATTTAGGTTTTGTAAACGCATTAGACGACAAGGCTATTTTCAGCTGAGCAGCGTACCAATTCACGTAACTGATAATTAAAAATGTTTGTAAGAATTTTTATGTATGTTGTAAAAATGCCACTTAAGGTGGTATGACTAATGGTCATACAAAATTTTATGTTCATACAGTAAAAATTAGGTTTTCAAAATCCCTTTAAAAACCTACGGGGTAGATATAAAGATAAATTTCAGATTAACAACTCCCTCCAAGTGCTCACCAACGTTTTCGATTAGTGAAAACAAGAATGAAAGCATGTTTGGAAGTTGAAGGACCCGTCACTTGATTGGTTTAAATTTACGATTTTTAAGTAAATTTTAAATTTAGGATTTGTTTATATGTGATTTTTTAAAATTATGTATTATGCAATGACAATAAGAGTAATGTAAATTTTTTTATACTTGAAGCGTGCATTTCCATAACGGTGTAAGTGCCAAATTACAAACTTTTCAGGAGGAATGAAAAACATGTTTACACAAAAAGTGTTTATATTTGGTACTTTAAAAATTGAAATAAAATAGCTTTAGGGATATTATATGATAATAACATATCGTAAAGCTATAAGTAACAAAGGGTCCGTTAAAAAAAAGAAACTTAAGTATAATGGCAAAACGTTGTAACCAACGGAGATGCAAGTGAAAACGTTGTATGTGCTAGGTTTTTAACTACTACTTTCTATAGTAGAAATTTGACCCGCATGTGCCATCCATATCGGCTTTGAACTATTTATTTTAAAACTTAACAACCATCACCACCAAAATAAAAAGAACCGACACACTGAAGCGTCTGCATGTAACAGAATTGCAATGCGGAACTTACAACGTTATGACTTGTACAACTACTATATCCCCACTTTTCCCGCGTTCGGTAAGGGATTGAGCGCAAAGTAAATTTTATGATGTAAAACATGGCACTTACAACTGATTTATCAAGAAAAATCCATATAGGGCATATTGGCACTTACAACGTTATGGAAATGCACGCTTCATTTAATAAAAATGTCTAAGAGCAACAACTCAAGATACGCGGGATCGATTCCACAGCATACTTTGAGATTTTTTTTGTTTAGTACCAAAAGTATGTATTCCACTAGTAATAGTTACTTAAGTAATTTAAGAATGAGAAAAGACTGAATATGTTTTTGTTTTAAATATAACATCATCAATTAGAAAACAGAATACTTAAGATGTTTTCATTGTTCACTTCAGTGCGCACTTCATAAAATGCGCACAACTCCTTTAATTTGACGGTATATCTTACGGTTTGAAGTTATCAACCCAAACCCACCGAACATGTGGACACACCCTGTATGGCATATTTAAGTTTGTTATAATGTTATATTTAAAATATAATCAAATTGGTAAACTAGTGGGAAAATGTAATCAAATTATTTCTGTAAATTCTTCTATAAATATTCCTTTTTTCCATATTTTTATTTCAAATATTAACCGAAATAAAGAGGGGACCTTCTTAAGGGATTACACGATGTCTTTGTTATAATTCCCGCATAGTAATTCAGAACATTTTTGATATATAACACTACAGAATCGTTATTCGATTAAAATAAAAATAATTATGAAAACCGGAAAATTATTTTGAATACCGTATATCTAATTAAATGGAGAAATAGAGTCTACCAATTTTTCCGATTCTAAAAATATGATACACGGTAGTGTTATTACTCAGAGTTTTTAATTTATTTGACAAAAATATGTCAGTGTGTGTGTGTCTTCTTGAAAAGTAATATTGAGTTGTCCGATTATTGTTTGTGACGACTTGCCTAAAAAGAGATATCAAGTTTAATACATTTATGACCTAACTGTATATTTTGAATAACAAAAATGAGGTATTACTAAAAGTAATTACAAAATTAATGATCCTTTCTAAATTCCACTCCAGAAAAGTTTTCCTAAAATATGGCGAATGCGCCAGGGATGATATAGGCACAGGAAAATGTAGTAGAGGAATATTTAAAAAGTTATTAGAACTATAATTTCTGCCAAGATTAAACTTCTTACATTTTTTGTACACCTTGGAGACTGTAAGAAAAAGTGTTAAATTTACAACTTAGATTAAATTTTTACACAAAAATGGTAATAGGCGAATATCTATATAGAAGAAATTAGGCTACTAGGGACGTTCAAATTTATTAACAGGATATTCTATCCTATCAAAAATTCCTTTTTTTTTTTCAAATTTATACCAAAACCATTTACAGCCGATTAGTTATTTTTAAACTACCTTTTTACTTCAAATGACTATTCAATTATTACATTATTTTAAGTGAATCTGATAATTTCTAATTCGTGACTTAATGAATTCACTTGTATTATGCAAATTTAAAATTAAATTAATAACAATATAATTATTAAACCATAAAAACGAGTATACCATTTGGGGGCGTTTACTTCAAATTGAATTAATTTGTTATTAGCTGTTAAGTAAGTAATAAAGACTATTGTGGATAGTTAGTAGGAGTTAATAAGTGTGGATAGTTAATAAGGAGTTAGTAGGAGTTAAACTTATAATCAAATTAAATAAACCTTTGAAATAAATGAGTTTAAAATAAATTTATTATTGATATTAACTGGTAGTACTGATTAGTAGTATTATTTGGTTGTCATAGTTACGATGAATACAGACTGCAGGTTTCAACTGCAAAAAATTCAAGTATATATAATTAATAATAAAATTTTATTATGTGATAAAATTTATAATTCATTGAAATTAAAAAAATTGCATCCGAACTTTCAATCCGAAATTTCAAAATACATATCGTATTTTGAAATTTTATAATGTGTGTCTGACAATACTACGTATTTTTGCTTCAAGAAAGAAAAAGATGACCAAAAGCTAATTCGGAAAAGTCTGACAACTTAATTCTGCTAATAAACGTGCATTACTTATACGTTAGTTTACATTCGAACACGGTTTCTTATTTTGATTTTGAAAAAAAAAACTTTCCTGACTCAGCAATACGAGTAGTCCGGATGACAGTTAACTCTGATGGATATATTTTATATCATTATTATAGACATATACTATGACAAATATTATTCAATAAAGAATTATCGACGAAATAAATGTGTCACATAATGAGAAAAGCTGCGTTAGCGTGAATATAATTAGAAATTTGAGAAATACTTTACAAAAAGCGTAAATTGAAACCATTTTGAGTAGTGATATTTTAGTGTAAGTACCTGTAGGTATAATAGAAGATGTACAGATCTTTAATTACAGTTTCTTGTGGGGACATAAACACATTTGAAATTGTGATTTGATGTATTTCATAGTTAACTTAATACAAAGAAGACAAATCTGACAAATACTTCATTTACGCCCAAACAGGAAAATCAATATACCTACTACATATTTATATGATGAAACAAAGTAGATTAAAAAACAAGATATTTAGCGGTGTAAAAATATTCAGGGTATTCCATTTAAAAATCCACATGTTTATGTTATATTTCGCAAACCCGTCATTCATTTGTTTTTCTGACAGCACGTCAAATATTTCCATGTAGACCAAGACCATGTAGATTTAGATTCTTCATATTTTTTCGTATCTCCAAAAATTAGAGAGATAAGACATAGGTAAATTAGCAGGAATGGAAAATATCCACTTTAAGATTATTAGCAGTTGAAAGATTCGGTGAAGAGAATAGGCCACGCCTTGAGCCGCCTGTTACTGGTACAGTTACTGTTGCACCCATTACAATTGCTTTTAATTTAATTAACAAAGAATAATTAAGAAGTTGCATTTAAAAATATATACGTATATGTTGCATCTCGCAAACGAATTGTTTTCCTGACAGCATACCACAAAAATATTTCAAAAACTTATATATTTTGATTCTGCGTATTTTTGCATATCTTCAAAAATAAGAGAGAAGAGGAATGTGTGAAGGTATGGAAAACGTTCACTTTGAGATAGCAGGATAACAGATTAATAGCTGAAAGATTATGAGTGGAAGGGAACAGGCCACGCCCTGAGCCGCCTGTGATGACTGTAGTAACTGTTGCATGGTCTCAAATGACGAATGACACAGCATGAACAGCTAAACAAAAGTATTTAGGGGAGAAGCATATGCGCAGAAACGCTTTCTCTTTTAAAGGTGTAGAATTTTCAACTCTGTATAATCGATAACCCTGTACTTCGTACATAAAATACGGTTAAATGCATAATATCGTAAATAAAATAATATATGCTTTAAATATACCTCAATATATAAAATTTATTGCGCATATGTACATCAAATGTCTAAAAATAGAATGATGTATATGTTATAAGTTCCTGGTATCGCGTGCCCTGTAATTTGCCTGCCATCAAGCAAATATCAAGTAGATTAGAAAAAAAAGGCGGACGGTAAATGGCAACTCATTCTTTATACTTAAAATATAATCAAATTTTCGTACTTTACGGCCGCAACTCCACTAATAAGAACACGCTCATTTTCGTAAGCATTATAACGAGGTGAATACATCAGATAAGCTATTTATGTTTATTAAAGGAAAAAAGACGTTACGAATGAATTTAAATACGTACCTATTTATATTTTGGCCAAGGACGGAAGTCATAGAGTATGCGTCATATGTTAGCGATTAACCTTAGTAGTATTAGACGAGTCTTTATACGGGGTGATTGGTGAGTTGCAGTCATTAAAAGTTTATGGGCTTCTGATCCTTCTGATAATTATGAAAATGTGGACTTAAGAGCAGTAACACATGCCCAATTCAATGAAAATATCCGTTCTTCACTTAACCCAAATTATTCATAAATATTATAAATACAAGTATAATGGAGTGGGTACTGGAACCTTCGGCGTAGAAACAAAAAACTGGACGTTTTCCACGAAACACCGAACTACTACACTTTTCTCGATGCGCGTTTCGCCAACCAAGTTGGCATCTTCAGGAGAAGATTAAAACTAAATTCTAGCCTACACACTTGCACTATTTATACCAAATTTGTTGCCACGGTTCACTGAACCGTAACTGTCTTTGTTTATCAGAGCAAACAGTGGACTGGTGGGTATCGGACCATTGTCCTTATTCATACTATTCACTTAATGATTTCTAAACTTTCAAAAGCATCCAACTGTCTACTGTTTGTTACATTTCTAATTAATTTTAAATTATTTATATCTATCCTATGGTTGTTGTCGAAAGCATGTTGGGCAACACAAGATTTTTCAGTTCTGCCATATTTCAAATGAGCCATGTGTTCTTTAAATCTAGTCAATATAGATCTTTTTGTTTGCCCAATATACTTTTGATCACAATATTTACAACTTATTTCGTATATTCCTGACTTTTCGTTATTGTTGATTTTGTCTTTGGGGTTACCCAAAAGCGTCTGTAGTTTATTTTTAGAATTATAAACCAAATTGATATTGATATTTTTAAAAATCTTATCTAGTCCGCGGGTGAATTTAGGTTCATATGGTAATGAAGCAAATTCGAATTGTCAGTATCTCTACGAAAAGTCGTGGAATTGTACAGGGTTCTCTTAAATTTATGCTTCCTTATTAACTTATCTATTAAATGGACTGAGTAACCGTTACTCTTAGCTATATTCTTAATTAATTGTTTCTCATGTTCAAACCTCTCTTTACTGAGGGGGAAATTTAACAAACGGTGAATTAGAAAATTAAAGCTTGCCATTTTATGTTGAAAAGAGTGGTGTGAATCGTTGGGAATATATCTAAGAGTCGCGGTTTCTTTCCTATATACATCAAACTCTAACTTATTTTCACTATTTCTAATAACTAATACATCTCAAAATAGTGGAACATAATGAACAGCTGCCATTTTTAGATGTGACAAGCCTACGGAGACAGTGTTTTTTCAAGAGCCCTGGTTTTTCAGAAGGAAAAGAGTCGATTGAAGGATGAACCACGTAGCGCAAGGCCTTCATCTTCACGAACCGATGAAAATATCGATGGAATACGGAATCTTGTGCGTTCAGATCGTTGATTGACGACAAGAATGATCGGGGAAGAGTTAAATTTGAATCACACCACTGTTCATCAGATTTTGACTAACGAATTGGGGACGAGAAAAGATTTGCGCAAAAATGGTTCCAAAAAAACATTTCGCAGGAACAAAAGGACATCAGGAGAGAAAGAAGTCTTGACTTTTTGGAATCGATTAAAAATGATCCCAATTTTATGGAACTTGTCATTATTAGTGATGAGACGTGTGTGTTTGATTACGACCTGGAAATTATGTGCCAAAGCATGGAATTACACATTTCAAGCTCGTCAAGACTCAAAAAAGCAAGAATGAGCAAGTCGAAGATCAAATGAGGTCCACGAACAGTTTGTGCCTTCAGGCCAAACAGTAAATCAACACTTCTAGAGACAGGTTGTTGAAAAACTTAGAAAAACGGTCATGCCTGGAAGACCAAACATCAAGAACAACTGGAGTTGCATCACGACAATTCGTCTTGTCACGCAGCCATTTCAGTAAACGAGTTTTTAGCCAGTAAAAACATTCCTGTGGCTCCTCAGCCTCCTTAGTCGCCTGATTTGAGTCCTTGTAACTTTTTTTCACTTCCCGAGATTGAAAAATCATCTCAAGGGATGTCATTTTTGGGCCATAGAAAACATTCAAATGGCTGTAACCGACCAGCTGAAGGCTATTCCAGTATATGAGTTCCAGCACTGCTATGAGGAATGGAAGAACCTTCTTCAGCGTTGTGTGGCAACCCAAGGAAGTTATTTTGAAGGAGACACTACTGAATTGTAATTCTATTCGAATAAAAAAATTTAAAAACATCAGTCTCATTTCTTAATTTACACACCTCGTATATACAGTTTATTTGCGGTCAGAGCCTCTTTCTATTAATACAGTACAGGAAGTGAATTGTAACCTTCCGCGTAGAAACAAATTTCCACTTGAACACTTTTAACCACTTAAAATAGAAACATATTTTTTTCAATCATCGCGCGTTTCGCCAACCAGGAGGTGGATAAACCAGTTTTAATCATCTCCTGATGATGCCAATAAGGTTGTCGAAATGCGCGTTGAGCGCAAAATAAGAGTTTCGGTGTTAAGTGGTTAAAAGTATTCAAGTATGGTACAGTGTCCTCTAAACACGACATCATATACTTAATAATAGAAAAGACAAATACCTACCCTATAACAGTTAGGTATAGAGAAAGGGTAATATGATTTGAAGAGGTTTTAATGAAGACACATTTTACGTAAAAAATAAAGGGGGTGTATTTACCCCCTGTAAGTTCCGTATACTTACAGGGGGTAAATTACAGTTCCGTATGTAAGAATTGTGTTGGTTGACACTAGTCTTCTTCATTTCGTTACTAAAAGGAGGGGGTTTCGATAAGACCCTTTACCGGCCCCTCTGAATTTTTTTTATTTTAATATTGTGTTTATAGGACTACACTTAAAATTTACAAATATATATATCATCAGCCAATATTCGCTCTATTTATGTGTTTAAGGTATATGTTTGATTTACAGTTGATGAGAATGAAGTGACAAAATATACTGATTAATATTATAATTATTGTTTTTATTTTGACAAAGCAAAATTATACAAGGTGCAAAAAAACGGCACGGACAACTGACGCATGCGCAATAGCGGGGGCGGCACCTAAGCGCGCATTGGCGGAACAGTCCGCGCGTCGTTCAAACGCACAAACTCTGCTACCCAGCGCGCTTAAGTTAAGCGCGCCACGAGAGTTCAGGCACAGTTCCGCCAATGCACGCTTAGTTGCCGCCCCCCGCTATTGCGCATGCGTCAGTTGTCCGTGCCGTCTAGGAACACTGGTCGCAACGTCTCGTCTATAAGTACTAAAAGAAAATCAAAGGCTAAGTTGAAGTTTTGGAAAGAAAATATAGTAAAATCAGTCAATCAATACATTATTAAATATTATCCGAAATCCAATTCATTTATTTTTTTACCATGAGCGTAGTATAGTAACACGTCAGTGTTTATGTATGTAATAGCTTATGTATATGTGCACCATATATATGAAAATCGCTTTGTTACTCGGTTGCGCTCTATATGAAATAATTAGATAAAAATAGCATAAACTACAAAAATACGCCATATTTGTAGTTTTTGCAAGTAGCTTTGCAAGTTTTTTTAAAGTGTAGTCCTATAAACACAATATTAAAAAAAAAATCAGAGAGGCCGGTAAAGGGTCTTATCGAAACCCCTCCTTTATCGAATTGAAAGAAACAAAATTGGAAGCGATATACTTTTTGTGATATTCTTATAAGACGTCCTAAAATTCTACGTGAAATCCAAAAAATTCAACAGAATACGCCATGTTCCATTTTAAATAAAAAAGTTTCTACCGATCAAATATCTCACACATTCGGTATAACAGAAAGTGTTTGAATTTGAATTTCATTATTGAACCCCCCCAACCCCCCCCCGAATTTCCAGACCAAGATTCCAATCATAAGTGCTTAAACTCTTAATGAACATGACTCGCCAATCACCACAATCACAACATTAATTCAACTTTAATAGGGTAAAAAGTAACCTTGTGAAATATATCTGTAACGTTTTCATTTGGTGCTTAAAAACTTCGGTTTATTTTTTTTATTGTTAAAAGTATTTATTAAAATGATGATATATAAATAGGTAATACTAATTAATTAATGTGTAATAATTGATAGATATAATAATATGGATCACACAATTGGTTTAATCGCTCAGTCTTTTGATGGCATCACAGGAATAGAAAACCAAACAATACCTGTACAGATCAAGAGATTATCTTAATATAATATTGCTATTTTCCCACTGTTAATGTAAATATTATAGGCTAGAAATATTACTATGGGTTGTGAGAAACCTGTGTGAACCTGGCAACCAACTTAACGGAAACCGACTTCTCTTTTTTCATTCGATTGTACCCGGTTTGTACCCGTTTGTACCGCATTTAATTTCGTTTGTACCTTAAAGGGGAGGAAATGGCAGGGGGGTGAAAAAATGACGGGCAATTGACTTCACGCAATTGCATTTCTTCATTATGCATTCGATTGTACCCTGTTTGTACCCGTTTGTACCGCTTTTTATTTGGCCTGGAACTTAATGGGGCGGAAATGACAAGGGGTGGAAAAATTACTGGCAACTCATTTCACACAATATATATTTTTTTGGAATTCGATTGTATCCGGTTTGTACCCGTTTGTACCGCATTTTAATTGGTTTGTACCTTCAGGGAGCGCAAATAGTGCATAGATGAAAAAGTTCAAACTGCGTAACTTAGCCGCCTTTCGTCGAGTGTTCCGTTTGTACCTCTTCAAAATCGTTTGTACCGCCTTGGAAACGACATCACGCCTTCCTATAATTGATAATTTCGTTTGTACCCTCTTAAAATCGTTTGTACCTCTACGAAATCGTTTGTACCGCCTTGGAAACGATATCACGCCTTCTTGTTATTGATAGTTTCGTTTGTACCTCCTTAAAATCGTTTGTACCCCTACGAAATCGTTTGTACCGCCTTGGAAACGATATCACGCCTTCCTGTTATTGATAGTTTCGTTTGTACCTCCTTAAAATCGTTTGTTTCTCTACGAAATCGTTTGTACCCTCATGAAAACAACAGTACCCTTAGTAAGATTGCTTATTTCGTTTGTACCCTCTTAAAATCGTTTGTACCCTTACGAAATCGTTTGTACCGCCTTGGAAACGATATCACGCCTTCCTATTATTGATAGTTTCGTTTGTACCTCCTTAAAATCGTTTTTACCTCTACGAAATCGTTTGTACCCACTTGAAAACAACAGTACCCCTTAGTAAGATTGCTTATTTCGTTTGTACCCTCTTAAAATCGTTTGTACCTCTACGAGATCGTTTGTACCCACTTGAAAACAACAGTACCCCTTCGTAAGATTGATTACTTCGTTTGTACCTACTTAAAATCGTTTGTACCTCTACGAAATCGTTTGCACCGACTTGAAAACAATAGTACCCCTTTGTAAGATTGATTACTTCGTTTGTACCTACTTAAAATCGTTTGTACCTCTACGAAATCGTTTGCACCGACTTGAAAACAATAGTACCCCTTTGTAAGATTGATTACTTCATTTGTACCTACTTAAAATCGTTTGTACCTCTACGAAATCGTTTGTACCGACTTGAAAACAATAGTACCCCTTTGTAAGATTGATTACTTCGTTTGTACCTACTTACAATCGTTTGTACCTCTACGAAATCGTTTGTACCGACTTGAAAACAATAGTACCCCTTTGTAAGATCGATTACTTCGTTTGTACCTACTTACAATCGTTTGTACCTCTACGAAATCGTTTGTACCGACTTGAAAACAATAGTACCCCTTTGTAAGATCGATTACTTATGGTTACGAATGACGATTACGAATGGACCAGTTAGAGTCACAACTCGTATTTGACTCTTCCTTAGGCATATTATTGATCTCAATGCCATGGTGTTCGAACAACTTTTCACGAATGCCGTTTCGTCCTTGCGATATGTACAAATAAATGTACTTCCTACTCATTTTCGGAAGGACATTATGAGCGCGATCCCACACTGGCATACCGAAATCCAACAGAACACTCTCACCCTTTTCATTTTCCCCAAACAGATCTAAGTTTTTTACGTTGTCAAAAATTTGATCAACTGTGTACGTCGGTTGTCTAGGCATATTTGTAATTCAGTTTTGTCATAGTTCAGAATCTGTTGTTCTAATCGTAAGATTTCAATAGAGGTATAGGCCTCACCGCGCTTAAACAGCAGAAAATAAATATAAGGAAATATGAGATGCAATAGAGCAATAAACAATATAATGCTTCCTCTAATACAGTTATCCATGAAGTGGTTAATATACCTAATATACTAACCACGTAGAATAAGGAAGAGGAACATGAGTAAACTTTTCACTCGAAAAAAAAAAGCGAAAAAAAACAAGTGCTTCCCTTTCGGTTTGAAAAAAAAAATCGAAAATGCCTCTTTCAAATTTTCGTCTCAGACGTACGGAAGGGGTCGAAAAAGGGGTATTTTTTTTTCAAATTTCGACTGAGGTCGGATTCGATGGCGGATTTGTGTTTCGGACCTAAAGTTACGTCCGTATTTACTCGCCGTTCGCGCATGCGCAGTTAGAGTTTTATCTTTGGCGGCCGATAACTCGAGAACGGGACATCGTACGATTGCGAGTGACATCGCGTTCGACTTCGCCATCGCCCGCTCCGGAGGGCAGTGGAAACGGTTCCTGTCGGGGGTGGTCAGGGGACTGGCTTTTTTTCTCTTTTCTCCTGACCAGCCTGAGCGTAGGGGTACAAACGATTTTAAGAGGGTACAGACGAAATAAGCAATCTTACGAAGGGGTACTGATGTTTTCAAGTCGGTACAAACGATTTCGTAGAGAAACAAACGATTTTAAGGAAGTACAAACGGAACTATCAATAACAGGAAGGCGTGATATCGTTTCCAAGGCGGTACAAACGATTTCGTAAGGGTACAAACGATTTTAAGAGGGTACTAACGAAATAAGCAATCTTTTGAAGGGGTATTGGTGTTTTCAAGGCGGTGCAAACGATTTTAAGAGGGTACAAACGAAATAAGCAATCTTTCGAAGGAGTACTGATGTTTTCAAGGCGGTACAAACGATTTAGTAGGGGTACAAACGATTTCGTAGGGGTACAAACGATTTTAAGGAGGTACAAACGAAACTATCAATAACAGGAAGGCGTGATATCGTTTTAAAGGCGGTACAAACGATTTGGTAGGGGCACAAACGATTTTAAGTAGGTACAAACGAAGTAATCAATCTTACAGAGGGGTACTATTGTTTTCAAGTCGGTACAAACGATTTCGTAGAGGTACAAACGTTTTTAAGGAGGTACAAACGAAACTATCAATAACAGGAAGGCGTGATATCGTTTTCAAGGCGGTACAAACGATTTGGTAGGGGCACAAACGATTTTAAGTAGGTACAAACGAAGTAATCAATCTTACGAAGGGGTACTATTGTTTTCAAGTCGGTACAAACGATCTCGTAGAGGTACAAACGATTTTAAGTAGGTACAAACGAAGTAATCAATCTTACGAAGGGGTACTATTGTTTTCAAGTCGGTACAAACGATCTCGTAGAGGTACAAACGATTTTAAGAGGGTACAAACGAAATAAGCAATCTTACTAAGGGGTACTGTTGTTTTCAAGTGGGTACAAACGATTTCGTAGAGGTACAAACGATTTTGAAGAGGTACAAACGGAACACTCGACGACAGGCGGCTAAGTTACGCAGTTTGAAGTTTTTCATCTATGCACTATTTGCGCTCCCTGAAGGTACAAACCAATTAAAATGCGGTACAAACGGGTACAAACCGGATACAATCGAATTCAAAAAAAAAAAAAAATATATTGTGTGAAATGAGTTGCCAGTAATTTTTCCACCCCTTGTCATTTCCGCCCCATTAAGTTCCAGGCCAAATAAAAAGCGGTACAAACGGGTACAAACAGGGTACAATCGAATGCATAATGAAGAAATGCTATTGCGTGAAGTCAGTTGCCCGTCATTTTTTCACCCCCCTGCCATTTCCTCCCCTTTAAGGTACAAACGAAATTAAATGCGGTACAAACGGGTACAAACCGGGTACAATCGAATGAAAAAAAGAGAAGTCGGTTTCCGATAAGTTGGTTGCCAGGTTCACACAGGTTTGTGAGAAACATATTATTTTACTGGAATACTAAAAACATATTTTGACAGAATATTTTTCCATTTTTAAAATAAGGAAAATGTATCTTACGTGTTTTATGAATAATTTATTTTCACGTGACAGTGAACCTGGCAGCATAAAAATGAAGTGTCACTGTTTCATTAATTTTATTTATGTACGTAACTCGTTTGCTGACGGTCTATTTTTTTTACCTAGCTTAAAAAAGTTCATACCGAGTAAAGACACTCTATTTTTAACTTAATAGGCGAGACTATACCGTGACGGGATAATCCGCTAATCTAATATGGGCGGTAATTTAATTTTACAGTCTGACAGTAATTTTTAACGTTAAGTAGATTATTTAGGCATTTATCTATTTCCTAGCCTCCGAAATTCTAGTTAAAATAAAATATTCGAATTTTTTCATAGAGGGTTCTTCGTATTTTTTATTTCATTAACGAATAAATAAACATAACGAAAAACTGTATAACATACAGACAAGTTTATGTACACCATATCTCTAAAAGAGCGTTGTTACTCAGATACAGGGTGTTAAAGTTTTCTAAATAAATAATGTTTTTTCGAATATCTCAATGGAAACAGATTTGTGCTTGACATTTTATGTAATGGGCATAAATCATGTTCATAGTAGACTATTTACTAGAGTGTTTAAAAAAAACGACAATTTTTTGTTCTCAGAGAACATTGAAAAATCTTCAGAGTATCCCTAGAAAATGACCCTGTTAAAATATGAGTCCTTAATATTAATATTTAGCGGTGGCGATTCTCAATTTTCTATTTCCCATTTAACTAACATGGGATTTTTTTTCTGAACTTTGGAAATTTATTATTCAAGGATGAATCGCCGGACAGTGATACTCAAGATATTTTTTTGTAGGAAATTGAACGCTCTATAAAAAAGGTCTTATTGAAGATTTGCGTGAGGCAAGCCGTTTCGGAGTTATTAAGCCTCTCCTCTAAAAATGAACTGTTTAAAATAAAAATCTTATTTACATATAAATGCAACAAAATCGATTCATATCACTTAAATATCCACTATTATCAACTTTACAATAAAAATCTGTAATTTTTTAACAGAATGTAAATCAAAAAATTCTATTAATCAAGGGTGAATGATTAATTTGATTGATCAATAATACAAAAAAACTGGTATATTACAAATGAATATTAAAATTTCATTACAAATTTTGTATATTATTAACAAATAATTTATTTTGAATCTTTAAAAATTTTGTCCGTCATTCAAGAATGATTTATAATCATGAATACAAATATTTAATTTTAGTTAATTTAAATTGCTCTAGCAGTTTAAATGGAAAAGAAAAAAATAATTCATATATGACAAAATAAAATTAAATACTTTTATTCATGATTATAAGCCATTCTTAAAAGACGGAAAAAAAATTATAAAGATTCAAAATAAATTATTTGTTAATAATAAACAAAATTTATAATGAAATTTTAATATTCATTTGTAATATACCCGTATATTTTATTATTGATCAATCAAATTAATCATGCACCCTTGTTTAATAGAATTTTTTATCTACATTCTGTTAAAAATTTACAGATTTTTATTGTAAAGTTGATAATAGTGGATATATAAGTGATATAAATGGATCTTGAGTATCACTGTCCGGCGATTCTGCCTTGAGTAATAAAATTCCAAAGTTCAGAAAAAAAATTTCCCATGTTATTTAAATGGGAAATAGAAAATTGAGAATCGCCACCTCTAAATATTAATATTAAGGGCTCATATTTTAACAGGGTCATTTTTTAGGGATATTCTGAAGATTTTTTAATGTCCTTTGAGAAAAAAAATAGTCAGTTTTTTTGAAACACTCTACTATTTACAATTCAATGCCATGTTTGGATTGTAGACAGTGGCGTAGAGTGAAGTGGGTAATCTGACAAGTTAACCTCTAACTTCTACGTCAATGAATAATAAAATGGCATATTCTGATCAAAAAATGACATTTTGGAGATTCCGGACAAAAAAAGGTGCTCTTCTGCGAAGTCGATAATTTTGACAGTTTTCGAGGAATGAACTCTAGAAAGTAGACTGTACTCTAGTAAACTGTTACTGTAGAGACTGGTGATCCTGGAAAAAATATTCGTAACTTCGGAGAGAGGTATATCACAATTTTAGTCCAACCAAAACAAACTATATTTTTTGTCTTTTTTGGTCGCTGCATTGGCGGTCACACTGTCTCTCACACAAATCCCACATGTACAGGATCATCAAAAGATGATTAAAACTGATGATCTGACAGTTCGATCGGTGGCAACTGTTATCTAACATCAGATTACAAGAAGTTTTTGTTCGTGTTACCATTAACATAAAGTTAGAATCGTAATATCCCATCGTTTTTGAAGCCGGAAACGACCCTTAGTGACATTCGTTCGTTTCCCTCACACATGTTATTATAGAAAGATGCACTTTTCCACACTAGCGCGGGAAAATATTTCCATTAGATTAGACCAGGCCTCTCCAACTCTGGTGCTATTGCCGCTCCGGCCGAGCGCCGGCCAAGCACTGGGAATTAAATGCAAGAATATGATGCTGCCTGTCCCTGTCGCGCAAAGGCGGCTGTGCTGCGGACGAGTGAGAAGGCAGTGGACAGGCACCGGTGCTGCAAAGTGCAGCACCGGTGCGCGCCGGCACCGAGTGCTCGTGTTGGAGAGGCCTGGATTAGACGCACTTGTTAAGAAAATAATTATTTCCGTACTTAAGATATTCGAACATTTTTTTTTTACAAAATTTTTACATCCTGTATTTCAGTAACAACGCACTTTCAGAGGTATGTTCCCGATGTTATCGACATTCTCCCCGACATACCCTGTTTAATAGCACGCCAATGGAAGGACAAACGAAAGGTGGGGCGAAACGGTAATTCACTGGATATATCTTTTTCATTCGGTTATTCTCCTATAAAAATTTCAGTGTAGATCATATCCTATGTACTTTTTCGTACTGAATGGTATTGTGAAGTCCATTTGGCGATAGAAGTGATGCGAAAGCAGCTTAAGCACGTAGAATAGACATCCTTGGCATTATTTATTTTTACATAAAACATTACTTTACATAAATAAGTTTTATAAATAATATTTAATAAAACTTGTTTTTTTTTTGTTTGAGTCTAATAAAAAAAAAGAAACAATATAAATTTAATAGTTATTGAAAAAGGAAATGAAAACATCTCTACCTAGCAAGTGAAGAAAGTTGAGCAAAGAAGTACCTCTTTTGAGCAAATAAGTACATGATATTTAGTAACGTTCTGGGTACTTTGCGTACATTTTGGGGCTATACAAAAAAAGTTTCGAACTGTTCCTAGGAAACGGACTTCACAAGTTTACCTTAGGTGCTTATAATGATGGTAATATGGCACGAATGTTTTTCAACACCCCAAGGCTACATCACTGGAGTTACCGAGGATATCATCAGAAGATTTACAAGCTATTTCGTCAGGTACATCAGTTTGCTCCGAAAAATTTCAATCAATTGCCTGGCAAACTGTTTACAAACCCGACAAAAAAGTTTTTTGTAAATGCACTCGAAATGAGTTCAAAGAAAAATGTCGCGCAAATCAACAAATGAGGATATCCTCAATAATATCCTGGTCAGCTCTGATCCCAAGATTTCCACATTTAGATCACATTGTTTTTTTTTTCGAAATGTAATGGCAAAGAAGTTGTTCCTAGAAACCAAAACGTTGCTTTCTGTTGCCGATGTTCCGTGACCTCATTTTACTTATTTCATTCTTAAATTTTCTTCAGTTGCTAAGTAGAGATTTTGTGTTTTCTTTTTGTCAATATCTAGTTATGTATTTATTTTATATTTTATGTTTTTCCTACAGTGAAACAGAAAACAAATTTTATTAAATATCATGGGAAGTATTGTTTTTCGTAAAATAAATAAAACAATAAATGGTTATTGTAGGTTTGTTCCCGTAGAGTATCACAAACTGATTAGAACTTTTAGAACATGCGCAGTATAAAATAATCGTTCCAGCAAAGCAAAGTTCTAACTATTTACTACATGTTTGGTATTAAAGTAGCGTTGTTAGGCTGTTTGAAACATGTTTGTAATGAGAAATAATTGTTGGATACAAAAGTAAGAACATTTGATTTCAAGTATGCGAAATTAGACGCATGCGCAATTTGTTCACAGAACTTTGTATACTTCTAGGTTCTATCGACAGAAATATGAAAACATCAGAGTTTTGTTGACAATAACTTAACCGTATTTAGGTCATTTGAGTTGTTTCATGTTTCGTGATGTCTGAACATTGTACATAGAAAATTTAAAATTGCCTAACTATGGATAATATAGAATTATTTTGAATTACTAATGAAAGCGATTCAGAAGTATAAATCTTCTGAAGAAGATGCTTTTAGATTAATTCTACTTTCAGAGATATTCAAAGATAAGATAGGAAATCAATTTGTCAGTCACAGAATTAGAATCCAGTAGTGGGTTGTCTGACATCGCTGTTATTGTTGTTCCGTCAAATTTTTGTTTTAAGTACTTTCGAAATATAATTCAACTTGCGCATGCGCACTGAATACAGTTTATAACATGTTCGGAATTCGTTGCTGGAACAAACTGGGACACCATTTAACATTCCAGTCTGACATATACTGAAATTTTTGTAGGAGAATAATTGGATGAAAAAGCCATCCACTGTATCTCTCGTTTCCTCCCACTGTGGGCCAGCGGCTTTGCGAACTCTAGAAATAATACCGAGTTTTAATTCTCAGCCTAGTAATATTTTTTTTGCGAAAGAAAAGGTTAAAGAGTAAACTCAGCTGACCTTATCCCTGATCTCTTGCCTCATCTTCTCCCTCTCCTCCTCCATCTTCCTGTGCTTCTCCTTCCTGCGCTCCTCGGCCTCGCGGATCGCCTCCAGTCGTTCCCGCTCGGCCTCCTCCTCCTTCTCCTTATCGTCGCCGTCATCGCCGTCGCCTCCCACCGCTCCTGCAATCGTAAATAAGATTTTATCTAACTACTATTTTATCTAAGCGTAAGTGAGATCGTGCCCCTCGATCCGGAACACAATGTAACAATTAGGTGATATAAATTACGAGTTGTATGCGTATGGAGAATTTATCGGAAATTGCCGGGAGGTATCCGTGCAGCTAATTAAAATGAATCGTTTATTGTTGAAAGGGGCCAAGTGACATTTTTTTACAATTCTGAGGTCTGTTCAAAAAGTACCGTGAATTTCGAATTTACGTGGGCTACGTATATTCGATTTTCGATTTTTTAGTTAATGTTTAGTTAATTTGTGACAGCTATTTTGCTTGGACGTGTTTTGGCTCGTCCTCGAATTTTGCCTATTCCAAAAAGGACCCAAGAGGCACCCCATCAAGACCCATGGCGTCATGCGTCACATACATGATGCTCGATAGAGTTTTTCGCTACTCCAGATTTTGCCGTTTTGAACGAATGAGGAATTATATGAGAGTTGAATGAGGGCCGAGATGAAGGTTTAAATGAGGAATAGCTCTCATCCAGGCCCTGGCCGAGAGGGGGCGGGGGTCCGGCCGAAATTGGCCAACTCGAGGCCGGGGCTCCCGCCCAGTGACTAAGTCCAAAATTAGGAGAATTGAATGAGGGCTGGAATGAGGAATTAAATGATAGTTAAATGAGGGCCGAGATGAAGGTTTAAATAAGGGACAGCTCTCATCCAGGCCCAGGCCGGGGGGTCCCGACCAGAGAGCGTGACGTGACGCAAAACCATGACGCAGATCGCAATATTTTCCAGGGGCCCATAATAAAGACATACAATGTCAAAATGGATTAACGAATCTGTATCAAATTTTTTGTGAAAAACAAAATTAAGTGCGCGGACGCATTCCAAATGTTGACTGTGGCATATGGGTGAAGCTGCTTTGGACCAAAGCAACGTTTATCGGTGGTACAAAATGTTCTCAGAGTGCCGAGAAGATGTGAACGACGAAGAGCGTGCCAGACGCCCGAGCACGTCAAAAACAGACGAAAACATTGATAAAGTGAAGAAAATAGTATTGGCCAATCGTCGAATCAACGTTAGAGAAGTTGCTGAGGACGCAAACATATAGATTGGATCGTACCATTCGATTTTAACCAATGATTTGGGCATGAGACGGGTCGCCGCGAAATTAATCAATTTCGCAGCCAAAATTCGACTCAACATTGCTCAGGAGCTGTTGGACTCGGTCCGCGACGACCCAAATTTGCTCCAGAGGATCATAACTGGTGACGAATCATGGATTTATGGTTATTACGTGGAAACAAAAGCTCAATCATCCCAATGGAAGCTGCCGGATGAGCTAAGACCGAAAAAAGAGCGCCAAGTTAAGTCGAAGGTGACGGTTTTGATCACAGTTTTCTTTGACTGCAGGGGCGTGGTACATCATGAGTTTTTGCCACAGGGTAGTACGGTTAATAAGGAATATTACCTGAAAGTTATGCACAATTTGCGCGAAGCAATCCGCCAGAAACGCCCGGATTTGTGGAAGAACAAAAATTGGCTTTTGCACCATGATAACGCCGCTGCTCACACATCGTTGCTTGTGCGCGAATTTTTGGCCGAAAACAAAACACTAATGATGCCGCAGCCATAGTATTCCCCCGACCTGGCCCCTTGCGACTTTTTCCTGTTCCCAAAACTAAAGAGGCCCATGAAAGGACGACGCTTCGCCACGATTGAGGCGATAAAGAGGGCATCGAAGGGGGAGCTGAACAAGATCACAAAAAAATGATTTTTTAAGTGGTTCGAGGATTGGAAAAAAACGTTAGCATAAATGTATTATATCCGAGGGGAATTACTTTGAAGGGGACAAAATAGATATTGATGAATAAATAAATACTTTTTGAAAAAAACACAAAATTTCTCGATACTTTTTGAACAGACCTTATAATAAGAATTTAGCAATATTCAGGTTCATAGCATGGTTCTTAAGTTCGCTGTAGTAAATAATATTCTGAGTTTTTGACTTTGGGAGGCTACCATATTGAAAAAAATCACTTTCGCGAATATCTAATTTTCGGTATGTGAAAAAATAGCTATATTTATCTAAAAGAGTAAAAATTGCACGTGAATTTCAGGCAGTGCGCACTGTGGAAGGTCTGCTGAGGAAACCACATTAATAAAATACGCGCATATCATTCTACCTTCATGTTGGTGAAAAACAAAGAGCTATAATAATTAACTGAAAATCAAGAGAAAAATAGAATACGAGTATTTGGAAAATGGACTCCTTTGCAAAAATACTCCTCTTTATATGTATGTTATTTATATTTATATGTATGTTGCATACTCGGTAAATTATTTCACTTTAAAAAAAAATCACTTTTATTTTATGTTGCACGAACAGGATGATAACTTAATAATGACTAGAACAGAACTGTAATACAGGTAAGACAGAATTGAGATGTAGTGTTCAACATCGTTTCTTTTATATATCCGAAAATGCTGACTTCGCATTAAAGTTGTTTTTGATCTTGAAGAAAATATCAAATTACACTGCATCAGCAGTTTCGATCACATGTTTATAAAGTTTAAGTTTTAGGGCAATTTAAAGTACAAAAGATAAACATTGGTTAGAAAATAAAGTAATAAATATGTCTTAAGAATATAAATATTAAATGATCAATAGTCATAATTGTCATCAGAACTACATTTTAACATTGAACTACGTTTTACTTTGAACTTTTTCTTCTATATTTGTACATAACATGTACATATATTGGAAAATATTTGCTTGACTAAAAAAAGTTTTATACAAAATGTGGAGAAAGAACTTTTTTTATGTAACTTCGAAAATTAGATATTTGCGAAAATGTGTTTTTTTTGCTCCATTTTTCTAATATGGCGGCGCGAGCGGTAGCATCTCAAGGTCGAAAACTTATGATATTAATTACTACCTTAATCGTAAGAACTATGCCAAACCTCAACTTTCCTTGACCTTTTGCAAGGTAAGACCTACCTGTTGACTGGATTAATTGGCGGTGAAGTTTTATGTAATGCGTATGTTGTAGTTGATTCTAATCTTAGACAAAAATGTTTACTTAGTATCGACAGTTTATTTTTTTGTGCTGTTTTTTTTTTTTTTTTTTTTTTTTAAGTAGGAAGTAAAATTCGCGATAACGAAAATTAGAAATAGCGAATTCTAGATTTCAAAAACTGGTTCTGGGGCTCCCAGCGTATGAAAACATTTTATTGTTACTCTCTAGAAACAAATTAAAAAACTTAAATACTACAATTTCACAATTCAACCATATTACGTAGGAATCATCTAAACCTGGTATTATAGATGCTTTAACGATTTACCAACAGCCCCTTCAACATTTATAATTTTCATTTAATAATACCAAAAACATAAAATGAACGTTTTAAGTATGCTTTCAAATAGGGCATATCAAAGCTGGAGTGAAATAATTGAAGTCAAAATAACGTCATTCTAAAGTGTGTACGACAAAACCAGGGGCCATGACAATATTATTACTAATGACTTACCAAGAAATATAAAATTTCAATTTTAAGTATTTTGTGTTTTCTTATTTTCAAACCTTCATAATAAATAATAGTATATTGTTTGTATTAATTGAAGAATTTAAGGATTATATTTTACAAAGAAATGTTTAAAACTCATACAAAAAATAAATACATTATTCTGCATCGATATGATGTACTAAGGACAGTCCTTTGAAGATTTTACAAAAAATAGTTGATACAAGAAAAGGTTTTACATTTTTTTTGCGTTATCAAAACAAAGAAAATATCGTTTGGTCCCTTTCTACAACATTCATCAATCAACACTTCAACATATTTGATCGATTAGAAGATCCTATTAGGGCCAAACTAACAGTGTGGTAATCGGAATTTGATATTCGGATAATACGGATACGGATTAAAATAATATTCGTATTAATAATCCGAATTCGTATTAATCTTATAAAATTGTGTAAAGAAGTAGATAGTATTGTATAGAATAAAAAAAATTCACATAACTATCGTTTTTTATCGAAGCTCTAGTTACTACTGTCGCGTTGGACAGTAGTAACTAGATGAGTGGAATGGTAATAATTAAAATTATCCTTCAAATATGTTTACCGACGATCTATTAACTACCTAATAATAATTTAGCTATTTCATATTTGCTGTATAAACTAATTTTACAACACAAACACGATTGCATTAATAACACACATATAACCAAATGCGGATAAAAATAATGTATTTTGCAAAACTCTATTTGACCTCACAGCCAACTGTAATTAAATATCCATGAAATCCATGAATAAATACTTCATTATGAGTATACATTTATTAAAATATACATTTATTTTTTTACATACGTTTTACACATACATTTATTATTATATAATATACACTTATTATTGACATATAAACCTATTTTACCAATGTCTTATTTAATTTAATAAATGGTCCACTTGAACATACCTTACCTATTTTCGACCTCTTGATTTGAGTATAGACTGACTATTATTGCAGTATACCGCATCGCTTACAACCACCGTTGTTAACCCTGGCGCTTTTAACCTACACTGATCTTGAGTGCCTGTTTTTATCTCCATTCACGCGAACATGTTTCATTTACTTTTAGTTGTCATAACAATAACCCTTGAACCCAATACCGCCATAGCAGCTATAAGGTTATTGAGTTAAGGGTATGAGGTTATTGGATTTGAATGCCTTGAATTGCTGGAATGAATTTGCCTCAGATATGTTATTTCTAGTTAAATACTTAATACAGACCCCTTGGATATTGGTTATTGGGTTTAAGAATATGGGGCTTGTAGGGTTATGGAGTTCACCTTCGGTTTCTGTTGACTCCTAATCATGACAATATATATGTGTTATATGTCACCATTCA
>JAPWTK010000714.1:0-175000 GCA_029963805.1 Aromia moschata
TGATGCACTGAAACTAAATTTGGCAAAAAAAAATTCTACCGCATCAATTTTTCTCTCCACCCCCATATAACCCCCATAAACTCTTGTAGAGGAAATTTTTTTTTTTATTTATTTTTGATTTTTTTGGGTCGCTGATCACGAATCTGGTCAAGAATAAATTTCGACTTAATGACAGCTGTCAACAAGCTGTCAAATTTCACTAAAAAAGTAAAAAGTTGATATTAAATGCATATTATTAAGTTTTTTGGGTTGCTGATTACGATTCTGTGGTGATAAATAATTTTTGACATAATTCATTTTTAATTTCAGCATCGTAATCAGCAACCCAAAAAAATTTAATAATATGCATTTAATATCAACTTTTTACTTTTTAAGTGAAATTGGACAGCTTGTTGACAGCTGTCATTAAGTCGAAATTTATTATTGACTTCAGATTCGTGATCAGCGACCCAAAAAAAATTAAAATATTTTTTTTTTAAATTTCCTCTATATGGGGGGTTTATGGGGGTTATATGGGGGTGGAGAGAAAAAATTATGAGGTAGAAATTTTTTTTTGCCAAATTTGGTTTCAGTGCATCAAAATACATAGGAAATGATGGGTCTGATCGCAAAGACCGAGTTTTTTTTTTGTAGACCTGTGTTATTCATGTGCAAAATTTGAAGCACATGTAAATATCTAAATAAAGCATATGTTTGTCGTAATTTTTTTTATATCTTCTACAGTTTCATCGAATGAGCCAGTGGCGGCCGGTGGAATTTGACATGCTCGTATTTCCGTAGAGAGGGAATCATGGGATCTACACCATACTTTAGTGGGTGGTTATTAGATCTAGATAGAAGGCTATAATGGTAAAAAAATAAGGGAAAACTTTTTTCGAAAATAGAGATCTTGGAAACGGCTTGCAAAATATTTGTGAAATATCTTTTTTCATAATCTCCGAGTACCTAAATACAATTTTTTTTATATTTGTGATTTTTGCAAAATTCTTATTTTACTTAAAGATGCAACTATTGTAAAATCTTATAGGCGAAATGTTGGAATGAAATAAAAATTCAAATTACCACAACTTTTACAGATCTCAAAATGTCAAGAAAATCATAAGTATAAAAAAGACTCTATTTACTCGATGATCGTGAAAAAAATATTTCGCAAATATTTTCAGACCATTTCCAAGATCTGCCCGGAGGGAGGGGGACATTTTTGAAAAAAAATTCTCAAGATTTTTTGCCACTACAGCCTTCTACTTAGGTCTAGAACCGCCCCCTAAATTACGGTGTACGTCCCATTTGTACGCCCCATGCTTCCTTACGAAAATACGAGCATGTCAAATTCCACCGGCCGCCACTGGAATGAGTAGTAGTTAGTACATGATACACGGACACACGTAGCACATCACATTAAAGATGCTTGTATAGACAAACGAAATGTGTATAGTGGAAAGTCAACTAAAGTTTATAAAAATGTAACCAAAGAAGTAATAGTCAAAGAGAAAAATACATTTCCATTAAAAACAAGTGTTAGATTATTCAAAAATCTAAATACCCGGTTAGCACCAAAAGGTCCTAGACATACTGTATACGTATACATAGATTCACAGGTATGAATTAGGTGTCTAGACATGAACCTGTTGCACCTTTTGGTATAAAATTTATATATTATGTATATTACCTATTTTTATTTACTTATTTCATTACATATGTATATCATTTATTAATTACCTATTTTATTTATTCAATTCCAACTTTGATACTAATTTATCAAACCGCACCTAAACCTACTTTCTAGATCCGTATTCCATATTTGAAGTCGGTGATGTATAAAAGTCTGTGTCAGTGCTGAATAACTGCTTTAATACTAATGTTTGATTATTACACTCCCACGTGTACGTACGTACATACATAGATACCCATGTATATGTATGTATAACTATTAATGTAAATGTTTTTTCTTCGCTTCTCTATTTTCACTTGTGACGTCTAAATAAATATACTTACGTATTAGGTTAAGAACCAAATGAAATTCTGTGCAAAATTTTACCAGATTTTGGTGCCTATTATACCAGCTGATCCCAGTAAATACGTGCTGAAATATTAGTTATGTTACACACAGCGTCCTTACTCTTGCCATTGGCAAGTCACTGATTACGTCACCTAATAAATATATGTATGTACATATCTAAAGAAATAAATGATATGGAGCTGAGAATTTGTATATGAGAGTTTTAGAGGATGGTCTACACATCTAAAATAATGGTAACTTTCTGGCGCTTCCGACATACCAGAAGTGAATAATAACTTCGTTGTTTTAAACGACGTCATATTTCTTTATAATAAAAAATAATTGTAACCCTGTAGAAAAAAAATAACTTTCGCAGTGGTAAAAGACTATGGTTATTTTTTTTACCATGTAGGTATGAAAGGCTTAGATTACTGTCAGTAATTCTAGATATATTGAAAAAATCTACAGGGTGCTCAAAATAGAGGGTCAAACTTGAACAATTTTGTCCTCTATCGAGTTGCTTATTTTCGAAGGACAAATCTGTTCAAGTTTGACCCTTCATTTGGAGCACCCTGTGGATTTGTCCGTATATCTGTAATAATCGACAGTAAGCTGAGTCTTTTATACTTGTATGGTAGAAAGTTAACTATAAAATTTTACCACTGCTAAATTTATTAGTCCTTTTCTACATGTTTATAATTTCAATTTGTAGGTATATGTAAAGGACCCTGTATAAGAAGCCCCAGAAAAGCTTGTATCTATTTTAACTGTACGTAAAGACACACACATGAGGGTTACCATTCAAATAAATATCGGTCACGTCATTATTCATAAACAAATGACTATCAAGAATTGAATGTGATCCTAAAATGTGTGATTTGATTAAACGAAATCAACATTTAGGCAAATACTGTCGTTTTATTTAGTTTATTTAATAATTCTGCCACGCACTGTATGTTTTATCTAATTCTAAGTGATATACGGCAATACTTTAATTTTAAGTCACAAATCTGGACTAAAAGGGAAGCGATATGCAAAAATATGCTAAATCATGAACAGATAGTTAACAAGTATTAATTAAGGTGGCATCAACTGTCAAATGCGTAGGCGTCCATGACAAATCAATTAACGTTTTATTATAATTTTATTTATTTTGGGAAATTTCAAGAAATGTCTAATTCATTACCACCGAAAAATACTTTCCTTATCAAAAGTCAGAATTAATACAGAATTAAAAAAAAAACGTTTTATGATAACTTATTTCTTCTGATACAATCTAAACAAGTTACATTTTAATTTATTATATTATAATACTTATTGTACTTACTACTGTTATTTTAGAATTTTGTTACCAAGACTTTCGCAGTTTCTGTTATGATGTAAAATTAACAGCTGTCGTTCTTTAAATATATTTCAAAGTCAAGCCAGTTGACACTCCCACTATTCCAACCATTAGAACGATCATCTACTCTTAGGGTTACAATCAAGATGACTAAATTTTTGCAATTCTGCAGGAATTCCAAAAATTCTGTTGATTCTGTTGAATCGGTTTATGTAACAAAAAACACGAGTAGCCATAAGAAAAACGAAAGTTAGACGTCGGGACGCCTATCTTCAACTTTGATTGTTTGATAGAAACAGAATGTAGTTAATTCGATATCTAAAAGAAAAAAATACTAATGGCCGTAAGAAAAACAAAAGTTGAGCAGCCCAACGTCGAAATGAAAGAAATGTAAATATGTAAGCTTTAAGTAGACAACAAAATGCCATTCAACAAATTAATTTAATTTGCCAGTTATTTGAAAAATGCCAAAATAACATTTTTAGATTTTTTTCTGAATTGTTTTTTCCTGAACTGCTGAAAATTTTCAAATCTGAATACATCAGTTTCATGATCCATAAAATACTCAACTTTGCTCTAGTTTAATCTACCTCGTATCTAACGAGTCATTAAAAAACGTCATCAAATCTGGCTATGAACGACAGAGATGGAAATAGCGGTTGAATCGAAGCTCGAAGCGAAACTTTTATAAAATAAATAATGAAATTCATTTTTAAGAAAAAAAATAGAGACGTGTTTCACTTTAAATTTATAAATTAGCCATCTGAGCCAACAAATGAATCTGCTCTATATAACGTGTCAACGAATTTTGAAAATGATTTGGAGATCTATCCATATGGTCTGAAATCCACACATGAAATTCTCAGAGCGGAAGAACCTCCAATTATAAGAGTACATTTATACAAATGGTTTCTTAACCATTTTAACGAAGCTGTCTTCTAAAAAGTTATCTTTTACTGATGAGGCTTGGTTCCATATTTGGGGCTATGTTAACTCTCAGAATATGAGACTTCGGAGTGCAAACAACTCTCAATTTTATATTTAAACTCCACCAAACCCACAAAAATTAGATTGTTGGACCTATTTTTTGTAACGGAATACTGAATGAAGATATGTACCATTTAGAAATCCTAATATTTTTTGTACAAATTTTGCATGACAACGAATTGCGAGATGGTAATATTGAACAAAATGGAGTTCGTGTGCATACCACTAGGGAAACAATTAATTATATAGGCTTGTCTAAAAAATTCAATTTTTGAAACTCCCATCGGCAAAATGGAAGATCTTCAGCAACGCATTGTCAATAAAATTTAAGAAATCAATGGAACTCCGTGGATATTACAACACATTATTTTATTAACTCAAAATAAAAACTCAATTGTGTATAAATATGGGCGGTCGACATTTTCTTTGTGTCTTATTTTTTTAAGTATAGTTCAATTTCAATTAAATAATTTTAATAAATCATTTAATTTAATTTAATTATCTGTAGGTAGTTTATTTTATTTTTATTGTGCTTTTTTTATATATATCCGGACAATTCAATAAGGTAATAAGCTTAAGATTAAGAACAGAAACACGTCTTTATTTGCTTTGATGATGTGTTTTTTTAATGGCTCGTTATTACGATTCAGAAGTTACCAAAGCAATCTCATCGAAAAAATGGGCACCCTGTACACAACGTCGAATAAACTATCGTATTATACCCACATTTAATATAGGTTAACTATGTAACAATTTCAGAATAACAACGGAATAGTTTTTATACATTTCTGTACTAAATTTAAGGTTAGCAAAAAGATTAATAAAACACAAAATTGGTCAGCCACAAATAAAGAAAAAAAACAGTATTCGAATCACGAACTTTTTACAACTCCAAACTACATTTTAGTAAGAAGGCGTTTTATCAGCAACAGGCATTTAATACAGACGCCTCCAAATACATCACTTTTTTCAATACCGGAAATACACGATTCCAGAAAACTTCACCACATACGGTTATAGTAAATAGGTACATAGAACGGTACAAAAATAGAACGGTGGGTGAAATGTATGTTTTTTTACTGCAAACTGTCTAAGCATAATAATGTTAACATGTTTTTTTTTTAGTACTCTTTCTTGGCAGTAATCTACAATTTTGTATTACCGACAGAAGCTATGCAGATTTTTTTCGAGTTTAATAAAGTAAAAAAATCCATTCCCATCTTAAATTGCTATATACAATTAGTTACCGTAGTGACAACGGCACTGCATTCTAGACAGTTTCGCATTATGTACATGTTCATTTGTCAAATACTTAATGACGTGCGGGCTTCATCTGCGCACATTGAATGTGCCTGTTTGCAAATGTTAATTAGTTTTGCACAGACAAAGTAGCTATTTCGGCAAAAATGGCTGCGCACTATAATTGATATATGGCCTGTGTTAGTGTCGTCTTGCATGCACGTTCGCAAATTAATTTATTCTCCAAACAGCCGTTCAGAGAGATTACAAGGACGGGCTTGTGCATGTACTTGGGGGTACTTTTATGTAGGTTTTGAGCGAGATACTCGCTAGCACCTAGATATATAATTATTCTAGGAGAGGCCAAACATTTTTGAACCAATTATAACTATAGGAGGAGATAGATACGGACACTCGAACGAGATAGATACAGATAACTTTATATCAGTTAAAAAGTAATTTAATTTCGCGTTCAACGCTATAAGTTAATGTGGGCCATTCCATTTGAAAAAAAAAGTTATTGCTGTTGAAAAATTGTTAGTTTTGACAATTGGTATTTGCGTCATAGAATAACACACAACATTTTGCGCAATGAAAATGAAAGGGTAATTTCATGATGAATCGAACTGTTGAAACCTCACGTCTTTAACTTTTTTCGGTTTAAACGCTATTTAGAAATATTTAGAGCGCTGCCATCGCAATATTTTTCAAAAACTGTTAGATAAATCCAAAACGGTGGGTTTTAGGTACCGTGTATGGTTAATAAAGTCTTCAGGGCTTAAGAGTCTTCAGGGCTTAATTAGTGTTTTATATACCGGTCTATGTCAGTAAAGTGTTTGATCCCTTTATTTACCTGTATGTACATGTTGTGTACCTGTGTTTGAATATCCTAATACTTTTGTGGTATTTTGTTTCTTTTGTTTGTATAATAACTCCACATTGAACGAATAATTTTCTAGGCTAAATTCACTTTCAATGTAATTGAAAGTAGACCGTTATATAAAACACTAATTAAGCCCTGAAGAAGTCTGAGTACCTTAGACGAAACGTCGGCAAAATTAGTGCTTGTTTATTTGTCCACTATCCCCAAAAACAATTCCCTTGCAAACTTATATATGTATTATAGACGCTGATAGAACCTGATAACTACTAAGTCATACATAACAATGAAAGTGCTATTAAAGGGGTACCTTTTGCATCTATACCTGCAATGATAACTATAATATGGTTAAAACAAAAGAGAAACAATGGGTATCAGTCATTATTTATATTAGATACTAACACGAAATATTTTATATTAATGTAACACGAAAATAAAAACATAATGGGTGTCGATGTGTAACGGTTTTTTTTTTACCTCTGTAACCCTATGAATCTAAGAATACAATAATATTACTAGCTCAGAAGAAGCTAACAAAAGAAACTGCCTGTATTAGATATTCGTGGCATATGGGTAGAGTCCGATTATGATATGTATATAATTAAATATTGGTGAGTAGGTGTAAGAAGTAGGTAGTGAGAATTCAGTACCTTCCCATGGCCATAGGATTCTCTCACACAGACGTTACGCATCTGCGGCAGGTGAATGCCTGATTTTTTTCCAATATCCGAATCGGGCTACTGTTCTAATGTGTGTGTCTAATTAATTTACCTTCAAGAATAATGTGATTATAGGGTTGGCATATACTACGGAACGTCGATGGTTCAAGAGCCTTGCATCTGGACCTACAAAAAATGGTCAAATTTAACTTCTGCTCTGCTTTTGTTTTGTTCGTTACATTGAAAAGTAGGAAACATACAGGGATGGAAAGTAAAAATAAAAAAGATGGAGAAACAGATTTTATTTTAATACGCCAAGACTGTTACTGTCAACATATGTAGTTGCAGAATGGTACACAGGTTCATGGTTCGTGGATAACACACAGCGGTTCTTAAGTAATCGGACATCGTCCAAAATTGGACCCCAAATATAAAAAAATACGTATTTATAAAATTATCTCGTACTAAAATAGAAACAATGTGTGCAGTGTTATATGCTAAAAAAGGACGCCCCATCTGTCCTTATGTAAAAGAAGTTTCAGTCAAATTAAAAGATACTGTATCTGAAGATCACTATCTGTAGATCAGACTGCACTGATTAAAAATCTCCATGGGCCCAAGTCCCAAAAGTTAAAGATTTCCAAGATATTGAAGGTAAAAAAAATTGCAGCTAGAAAGAACAGATTGTACCATATCGTTCATTCAATAAAAAAGGGTTCCATTACAAAAAAAAAAATCACTTTCTTTCATATTACCACTACTACGTCTAATTAAAAAAAATAAGTCACATGTAAATCTCGGCTTTTAACCAAAAGATGGCAGAAAGGTACACAGTGGTATATGCAATAATCTCAGAATAATCCCAAGAATACCATTACATTTCATTTTGTCACGAGCTAAGCAGTGAAAGTTTGCCAGACCTTCAGACTTTATGACCTAATTGATTGTGAAGGTATATTGACGAGTTTAAACTCCCTCTTACATCCCACCAATGCTACCTCCCTACTCTATTCTCCACCCTACTAAACAAGTGTATTCAAACCTCGATAATCATTCAAGGTTGTCATCAAGATGTATGTAGCTCTTCCTACCTTACCAAACTAAGGCATGAGAAACAGCAATTTTCGCAGAGGGGGGGGGGTCAAAATAACTAGGCTGCTGGTTGAGGTCATTGCGCACTCTCTTGATTTCATAAGAAAATGTGTATAGAGTTGATCAGGGGGAGGGGGGGTGGGGTAAATCAGGGTAGGTTTGGGGGGGATGTAAGGGGAATCTAAATGAACATTCAGGATCCCTCAATGAGTGAACCCTGAAGGACTGCCGAGGTTTGAATGTATTTGTTTAGTAGAATAGGGACAAGAGGCGAGGGAGTAGGGGTAGCATTGATGGAATGTAAGAGGGAGCCTAAACTCGTCAATATACCTTCAAAATCAATTGGTATTCTTGGGAATACTCTGAGAATATTGAATATACCACTGTGCACATTTCAAATTCAATATCTTGGAAACCCTTAACTGTAGGGGTTGGTCACATCGGGATTTTTAATCAGTATATTCTAAAATACCATATCCTGCAATTGCATTCAATTTCACTCAAATCATAACAATTATATAACAACATGCGGTGTTCTTTTTAATTTTAAACTTAAAATTTCAATCAATAGTTATTATATCTCATGGTTGGCGAACAACGTAAGTGTAGTGTTTCATTATTAGTGGAAAGCGTGTTTAAGTTTATGTGTAAAATATCTTTAATAAAAATTATCTAAATTAATATAGGTATCCTAACGCCAATAATGCTAATTTTAATATTTTATTACCACAGGTTTCCTGCCAAATATTAACTGGTAACAATTATATTATCCTGTCTATGACAAAATTGAAGCTGTTTTAAGTTCAGAAACCACTTTAAACAACGTATTTGTTACAAACAGAAACAATAAAAAAGTCGTAAACCATTATGTTAATGGACCAAAAGTTTATCGTTCTAGGATTGAGGAAAACTACTACATGTTTTATTCTATAACCTTCTATAGTGCCTGTTACATTTCGGAACACTTCAATGGAAAGTTTGCAATTTGAGCGCATGCATTTATAATTTCAATTGAGCCTTTGACAACGCCACTGGAAATACAAAATAGTTCATTGATCGGAACTAACCAAAATGTCGAGACAATAGTTCGTAAAATATTAACATCCTTAGAAAGCGGCTGACTCATGATTGAGTTAAATGTTTCTACTTTACCCCAGTAGCTCGTATAAGCTTTAGAACCACATTCAACCCTGACTTGCTGATATTTCAAGATAAAATATAAATTTAGGCTACCTATATGTACCGCACGTTCCAGGTAGGAAAAATCAATGTGTTTTTTATCACGGCATGTGGATTATTGATTTCGACCACCTGTGTACGAAATAAATAAAACCAATTACTTGTACTTCCGTTCAAAGATTGATCTAGTATAGAATTCCGTGCAGTTTACAGTGCGAAGGTTTTCAAAATATAGAGTCAGCTCGGTTGGTAAAGTGCCATTTTTTATTTCCACATCCACGTAGTGAAGTGGTAGTATTGTATAAATGATTTTTAATTTTATTACTTATTGACCGAATAAACAGAAAATGTTCTGAATAGTCAGGATTTATAGTTTAAGAGAGAAAAAAATGGTATATCTATCTGTTAACCTTTTTTTGTGTATACGATAACTTGAGAATACATTAAGGTATCAAATTGAAATTTTAAACACTTACATGTACAGTTGGCGCCATCCAAATGTGAACGGTTTATGGTAGTCATGAAAATTATGCCTGAATTTTATCGTAGTAAATCGGACTTTGTTCAGTAGCATATCAGAAAGGTAGATAATTTAGTATATAAAATTTCAGACATATTACTTTGATCATTTTATATTAGAATAATGCCATGAGTAGAAGAATTACATGCGTAGTATTATAATAACTATATCATAACTAATAATAATATATAAAGGTTAACTCTAATATTATTCACATACGACTACTATAATTTTAAAAAATATTAACAAGGTAAAAATGAAGGAAACGATTTTCAATTCTTTAAAACATTCACAAAATAAAAAGTTTATCTAATACTAAAGTGGATTTATTTATTAATATTTTATTGCACAGCCATTTGACGCTACAATATTCTCTAATCTTCTTGGCATGGAAGCGATTAACGTTCTCATATCATATGAGTCCACCAGCTCTTCCCAAGCATTTTCAATACTTTCCCAGAGTTGGTCGCGGTTTGTCGGCCTAAAGTCTCTTTATATATATTTTTTACTAAGAAACCCCACACGTTTTCAATGGGTTCAAATCTGGACTTTTTTGCCGGCCAAGGCAAAACATTGATGTTGTGGTTATTTATCCATTCTCTTACTAGTCGTCCAGTATGAATTGGAGAATTATATCCTGTAACGAAAGTGTAGTTATTATATTTTAAAGTATACCTACTAAGTAAAATTTCTCACATGCTGAAATACAAAATTTTCAGGAAAAACTTGTCTCACTGATGGTAGCATCACGTTCTCCAAAATATTTGTATAGTGTGCGGATGTTAATCGGCCATCAATTTGCCGGCACACTCCAGGATCGTGAACGCTTATCCACGCCCAAACATTGACCGAAAAGCGGCCACTATTGGTAGTACTCAAGGTGTAATTCTCTCCAAATCTTGTATTCCTGGATCGATAAACATGTAGTCTTTCATTTTTTGGAAGATTGGAACGTCTTCTCGTCGGAAAACATGACATTGTTCCAAAATTCATTTCCTTGTAAAAATTCATTTGCAAACTGGACTCGCCTCTGTTTATGCTCTTCGGTTAGTAACATTTTGTGAGTAGCAACGCAATTCTTAAAGCCGCATTGTTTTAGACGCCTTTGTGTTGTTCTGAGAGACCCTGGAAATAATGTTTCTTCTCGAGCCTTCACAGCGGTTTCGAATGGATTATGATTGATAAATTCGACCAGAGTATTATCTTCATTCTCAGTGGAGACCTTTCCTATACCTTGTCTGATAGTCCTTTGTAGTCGCTGTTCTCCTTGCCAGCGTTTTTTAATGTAAAATATGCAACTTTTACTAACATTTAATTCAGCGGCCACTTCAGTCAACGACCAGTTTTCTTCTAATTTAGCTATAGCCCTTGCTCTTTGCGCTTCACTTAAATGCCTTGGCATGTTTAAAGTTACGATGTATGACATTATTGTCAATTATTAATATTTTGATATTTCATTACCGTCACATGTCACACATGTCATTGCATTTACGGCGACTATGATATAAAGTTTAAATTACACCATACAATTTTGCCGTTCACATTTGGATGGCGCCAACTGTTACATGACGAGGTTGGAGCCGATTTGATTTTTTTTAGAGTTTAATTTGTTGGGAGATTTGTAATACAATTTTACTTCCACATCCACATAGTAGAGTGGAAGTGTAGTATAAATATCGACTAAATATTTATTACTTATACTAAAGTTTAAGCGAAAACAAAATATCTATATCTTAGCCTGTCTGTCGATTTGTCTGTGTCTGTTAGCCAGCCTGTTTTGTGTACATGATAACTCGAGAATGGGTTAAGATATCAACTTGAAAATTGATTACACTTATGTGCCATATCGAGGTCTAGAGATGATTAGATTTTGAAATTAATTGGTTAGGCATCGCTTGATAAATGGGAATAATACACTTCCTTGTCTACTAGTAAATTGGAAATGATGCAAGCTCACAATAGGTCAAATAGTATTTTTTACACAAATTTTAGTACAACTACACAGCGGACAGAATTCTACAAGAATCGCTCTATGGTTTGTTGAAACTTTGAGTTTGAATTTCGATGGGGATCGCGTTTATTAGTTTTTTTTTGTTTGGTTGGATTAGGTCCAGGAATAAATAAGAACTATTCGATTTTTGCCAAAAAATGGCAAAAATCGAAACCAAACAAAAAAAAACTAATAGAGAAGAAGGTCGCTAAATTCCCCACAGAGATCGCGCTTATATTTTTTTTTACACTTGGATGTAAAATACCAAACCAAACCAATATCTCAAAAATGGACCAAACATAATATCTGAATCTTTTCGTAAAAATTACTCAACATAAAAATTTCCAATTAGATATATGTACGTACATTATGTACCAGCTGACAGACATTCTAGCCAGATTTCAGTTCATGAGCTAGAAAAGTTAAAATAAACTACCCCTATCGAACTATTTGAATGTTTGTTTAGACCACGTGGTAAACGAATACAGTTATGTACAGTATTAATAAAATATAATAAGTTTACATATAGTTCATATATAGTTCATGATCTTCAGATCGTTTATAAATAAAGGAATGGTAGTGGGTTCAAGTTTGAACCCCGAGGAACCTCTGAATTTAAAGAAAAATGGGTAAAAACATAAAAATCTCAAATTTGATTTACACACATCATGTATGCTGACAAGCAGCTGCGGTAAATTTCTCATCTTCAGTTGAGGCATGGCCTAGAAGAGGTTAAAATAAACCACCCTATCGGATTTCGATATAGAACTTTTTGAAAGTTTGTTTGGGTCCGGTGTAAATGAATACATTGTCCTCTATAGTGTTAATAGAAGAATATATTTTTTATATATTTATATTAAGTTTGTAATCATCGAAAAACATATAGTTCATGATTGTACGATCGTTTATAAACAAAAGTAATAAGAGAGGGCTCAAGTTTGAATCCCGAAGAACCTCCAAAATATGTGAAAAAAATGTGTTGGTAATGATTCCACAGGCAACGGTTTTTTCATTTCATGTCATAAAACACATAGGTAGAATTAGTGTTTAACTTTCTTAACCTAAATAAAATTGATTCGATGCATTGAAATTATTTACTATTCAAGAAAGTTTTCTTAGGAATGGATAAGTATTATTCAGAACTTCTATCTATCTATATAGCTATCTCGGAAAATATAGTGAAAGTTGCATGCGTGCTAAGATTATTAATGAAATTTATATATTTCCGAAATATTTCAGCGTTTCCTAACCGATACCCAAATAACTTACAAATTACTTGTCCAAAAATAACCATTATTTATTACCTCGCAATCGATGTTGTATATTTTCGGCTTGCTAACGTGTCAAATCGGATACATCGAAAGATTTATGACCAAAGGATAATACATTAATTAGTGTCAGAGCGAAAACGTCTAAAATTCCCGTTTTTTAATAGGAGCACCAACGCATATCCTTGTCCGTACGTTATCCGAGGGCAAACAGCAGTAGGTAAATGATTAACCATTAGCCATATTAAAACCGTATTCTATTTTCACTTATTGTTTGCTCGGCCACAGAGGCGGAATTAACTGAATCAGTACAGGAGTTTGTATTCTCTCGGCAGCCAGCTAACGAACGCCTGGATTACGTCCATCATTTCAGTACATATTGTTTATGCCATAAATCACGTATCCTTCTCGTTAAGTAAATACGCGATCGTTATTACTGTTGCGTTATTAAACTATATCGTTTAAAGTACGACGAAACACATAATTTATACAAAAATTTAAATATCGAAATTTACATGTTTTGAAGCTTTAATTAAAGCATCCCAAATAATTATGTGACATGTATTCATACTTTGTTGTTTAAATTCAGCCTTAATGAAATTCTCAGAGGTAATTTTTTCACACCACCCACATATATTCTTTCTTTAGAGAAAAAATAATCTGTGGATATACAGGGTGTCCCCGGATTGAGTTACCTATAGGTGAAATGTCAAAAAAAATATTTCGACAAAGAGTCATTCTTCATAAAAACGTTTGCTTGTCTTGAAACGTCCAGAAAGTTTGTTGTTTGTTCAATTTAACATACAGGGTGTTCAAAAATAGCAAAAATTAAATAATAATGAAGAGTACCTTAAATATTAACGTTATGTCAAAAAGTTATTAAGAAAAATTGTTTGCAATTCAATTTAATACTCAAATATGAAAGCATGGCCTACTAGTCAATATTAGGTATTTTGAAGAGATTCCGCAATTTTTATCATTGTTATAGTGTTACACGTTTGAAGTTTAGCAATTTAAAAAATATATGTTTACTAAAGGCGTAGACATAATAAGAATTCGTACACCCCAAAAAATATTATTTAAACATTTATTTTGAAGAAACAGCACGTCCAGATAATTATTTAGTCAATCAACACTGTAGTTAATAGGTTGTCTTTAAAATGTATCTTATTAAATGTAATGGTATCGGTAATATTTCTTATCGTCATGCAATTGAATTGTTTCATGAAAAATATCCAGAAGTCGAAATTAGCCGTCGAAGTTTAAACAAGTTAGTACAAAAATTTGATTTAACTGGTGATGTAGTGCGGAAAAAAATCAAAAAATGTCCATGATGACGATGATGCAGCTACAATTCTAGTTTTAAATTCAGTCGAAGAAAATCCAAAACTATCACTAAGAAAGAGATCTGTACAAATTGATATTAGCAAGATATACATTCAAAGGATTTTGGGCGAAAATAAGTAAAATTTTCACACCGAAAATAATACACACGTTGGAAGTTGGTGATGATGCACGTCGATTGGATTTCTGTTTAGAAATAGGAGCGAGGCTTACTGTAAATATGCATTTTCACAAGATTATAATCGTTTCCGATGAAAGCACTTTTTCTACCAAAGGAGTGGTATCGTCGCAGTATTGTCGTTTTTGGGCACAAGAAAATCCGTCTTTTTCAGATACTTCTAGAAGTCAAAATTTCAAAAAAGTGAATGTTTGGTGTGCAATTACTTTCAATCGAATAATTAGTTTGATTAGTTTGATAATCAGAATAAGTTTTTTTATAGAAAATTTAAATCAAAATTAATACTTGGAGATGCTAAACACATTTTTCTGCGGTGACGGGTGTTACATTTGTACGCATTCTAACTGTTATAATTCCTAAATTAGAACAAAATTGTCTGCGTTTTGAGTATAATTCAATTCATTTCAATGATATTTTAATTAAAACAAACAGGTATTAGAAATTACTCAGGCGTTTAGATGCAATAATAGGTTTAAGCCCATGTGACGGGTGTTACTTGTACTTTTGCAAAATATACTACCTTGTTGGCTAAACATTAGAATTCAGCTAAATTAGACGTTTTTGTAACAAAATGAATAGCTAAGTAGAGAGATAAATGATCTTCATTTCTGATAATTGTAAGAGATTTGTGGATATATTGTTTTTTACATTTTTTTTGCAAGCAAAACTTGTGACGGGTGTTATAAGATTTGTGACGGGTGTTACGAGTGCAAATTAAACAAAAGCTTATGTACACTTTGAGGTTTTATTTATTAATACAAGTATAGACTATTAAAACTAGTATTACAAGATTTTAGTTATTTTCTGTTCTATAATTTTTATTGTTTTTTCGGGGTTCCTTTTGCTTCTTCTCTTCTTTTCTATGTCTTGGGTTCTCATATGTTTATCGGCGAAAATATTGATGAATTTCTTTTGAATTATGCAAATTGAGAATATAATACCTTTTAATTTTCTATTTTCACATATATTCGCAAATTATTTTTTTTGCTCCTTGGTATCGATTACCGCGGAATGGACTATAATTCCCTCCAACAGAGAAGTTATAGGCCCAAAATGTTTCAAGACGTTTTTTTTTTTATAGATTTTTGGAATATTCATGTTACTAACTACATAATGTCATAAAAATGCGAATTACGTTTGTTGAACGATGTGGCATGGTGAAAATATGTTTTTACTTTGTATCTAATAAAATAAATTACATTGAAGTGCGCGTGTGTACCACTTTTTTGGCGATAAGACCGCTTTAATCTTTTTGGGGTTTTTAATGTCCATATTTTAACATCCGCTAACCACATCGCAGACTTTATTAGGTTATATCAGCGATAAGCCGATAACGCTATTTTATTAGAGGTCATATTTTCGTTAATAATAGGAGCTTTATAAGTTTAACTTTAATGTAAATTTTCCAAATGTGAAATATTTGCACTTAAAATTAAATTCTAGTACATTTTTTTCTACTAGATATATAGTTTTAATATCTGGATTGGATCTAATGTGTGTGAATTTGGCAACCCATTTTTTTGGCATGCCTTTTTTTATTGCTACACAATCGATTTTGTAGAAGATACCAACACACCAAAAATCGAATTTTAAAAAAAACCTTTTTGAGATCTATTTTTTAATATTTGAATCAAGTCAAATGTGCCATCTTATTCAAAAATACAGTATATTTGTGTCTAACAGTATACTTGTGTCTAACAGTATATTTTGACCTAAAAATAGTTTAAGCTTGATAACATTTGCAAAGGTGTTTTTAATGGTCCACACTATTAATGCTTCTTTACATTTTTTGTAACATTTCTGCATTTAATTTTGAGAAAACTTAAATGTAGTTCTAAACAATAATTAAGTGTGATATTGAACTTTCAATTTCAAGTAAATTGCATTTAGCGAATCTATACCGGGTCATATAAAAGTACCAGAACATCTAAATACCTCGATAGGGGTGGGTTTTCGGAGAAAATTGTTGATCTAATCGCTATCTAATGGTAACATCGCATTTGACTTTGACTATGATCTTGAAGGTCATTTAAAGGTCAACTTGAAAAGCTTAAATAGAAATGCACAGTTTTGACGCCGTCAATAGAAAGAGCGGAAAATTTTTCGTACAGGTATAACCTTGTGAGGTTATTAGAATAAGTAATAACTTTAACTTAGTGATAACCAATGGTGACGATTAATAATTTTTGGTTATTAATAATTATATAGGCTAAACGGTAGTCAAAATCAGGTACCTAGTACGGTTCGAATAACGTAAAATCACTTTGCTAGGTTTTTATAAGCTAAGTTTAATATTTTTTTTGCAGTAAGAGAAAAATCCTAGAATTATGGTTATAATAATTTTCAGTTTTATTATGGTCATATTTGAACGTAAAATTTTCAGTTCTTTCCATTTCTGGCGTCAAGACTATAGGTATACTTCCAGTTAAAATTTTGAGATTTACCTTGAAATGATCTCAGTCATATTCAAGGTCAAAGATGATATTACCATTAGATCGTCAGGAAGAAATTGTACTGCATTACACGATTTCTACGAAAATAAGCTTTCAGCTCGTTTCTGTGCTTCTTCTTACTTTGACCTTGATTTGATCTTTAAGGGTCAAAGTGTTTTTATACACAAAGTCATGTCTGAACATAAAATTTTCCGCTCTTTCCATTTCCGGCGTCAAAACTATGCACTTCAATTTAAGATTTTCAAGTTGACCTTGAAATGACATTGAAGGTTATAGTCAAGGTCAAAGGCGATATCACCATTAGATAGCTAGAAAAAACGTTTCAACGATTTTCTCCGAAAATCCACTCGTATCGAGTTATTCAGTTGTTCTGTTACTTTTATATGACCCGGTATAGAAATACAATTATTTGATTTTATAACCGATAAAAAAAGAAACTGAATGGGTGTTTGCAATCTCAAAAGATCGCATTTCCCATCAGCAAACCTATAGAACTTCCAAAAAAGAACACAACGGTTTACCAAATTCGTACGCGCTGCCAACCTCAAAGGGATCACTGCTGCATTGATCCTCCTTTTTTAACAAGCTGCTTTGATTTTAAGAGAATAATTTTGTAAGGACGATTTTTCATGTGGCCTGTTTTTGACCTGCGCCGCCTTTTTAAGTGAAAAGACCTATTGTGTTTTTTAAACCCGTGTTTTGTGTTTAGATAAACACACAAAGGATATAAAGATAACAAAAGATACATCAAAAACCCTTTCGGGTATATGGAATATCTCATTAAATTATTTAAATTGGATGGTCTTTTGCTAGTCACTATACATGCGGATCTATCTGCACTGTTGAAAAATGTAGAGTTTTATCAAGAGCAGTTTTATCAATATACTAGAATCTCGGGTGCAATTATTAAGTTTAATAGAGAATTTTGAAACGAAAGGGGGCTGCAAACCACTTATCTTTTATCTATAAATAGCACTGAACATATCATAATCATAACATAGTATAAAACAAAGTCGCTTCCCGCTGTCTGTCCCTATATACCTATGTATGCTTAGATCTTTAAAACTACGCAACGGATTTAGATGCGATTTTTTTTAATAGATAGAGTGATTCAAGAGGAAGGTTTATATGTATAATACATGCATAATATAGTAGAGAAACACTGATAATTTTAGAGGTTTCTAATGTGATGTCGTAAACCGTGCGAAGCCGGGGCGGGTCGCTAGTGATAAATAATGTATTATCTGTTTCAGCAGAATACAAATGATAAAAAAAGTTATTGGTGTCAGTCCAATCATTCACTATACTATTGTATACCGGCAGCAGCTGAAAAACGCTACTATAAACTGTCTGTTTAGGATAAATATGCCAAACAGCAACAGGAAAGTCCATTGTGTACTATTTTGACATCCAAATTTCTAGGAATTTAAAATGTTTAGTTTACATTTTTAAAAAATGACTCCACAGAACTAGATATTACACAGGCCCACAAAAAAATTTAAATTTTTTGACTATGGATAAGAACATAGTTTTTCCCTATATTTTTTTACGCTGAATACAAATCCGGTGTCCGTTTAACCGTAGCACGTCAGGATCAAGGTCATTTCAAGGTCAAATCGCGAAATAAACGCTTAAAAGAGAATAAATCCATATATCTTTATGTTTCTGGGATCGGTGAATTAGAATCTGATGTTATTCTTACCATATCACGCGACCAGAGCACTCCAAGATCAAATCACTAAACACTAAACACAAAAGTTTGTATCTGTATGTTTTTAAAGTTGCTGAATCAAAATCTGAAACCCATGATAGAAAACCGTAAATGGTCTCATTTTCATCATGTACCTTAGGCTGTGTTAGGGAAATGTGGTTAAGGATTTTAGGTTTCGTGAATGTATTGCTATTATTTGTGAAGCGAACCTTACTGAATATCGTCTAACTACATAGTAATCATCTTACTGAAAATCAGTGAGTGAGTCATTGAATAAACGTGTTTAGACTCTACAACCAGACACACACTTTTACGTGTGTGCGCTAATGCACGCGTGTGTATAAAAGCGTGTGTGCGTGAGTGTGTACTTGCGTGCGTATGTAAGTGCATGTGTGCGTGACTGTATGCATGTGCGTGCATATAGAATGCCTCGTGCCCGGATTTGGACTCAGCGGATTTGGACTCAGTGCTGGACGGACACCGGATTTGGATTCAGCGACTCCAGAAACATAAAGATATATGGGTTTATTATCTTTTAAGCCATCATTTCGCGATTTGACCTTGAAATGACCTTGATCCTGACGTGCTACGGTTCAATGGACACCGGACTTTGATTCAGCGTCAAAAAATATATGGAAAAACAATGTTCTTATCCATAGTCAATAATTTTTATTTTTTTGTGGGCCTGTGTTATTCTTCTAGAAATGGTTACAACTGTCAAAGATAAAGAATACATAGGCCTAGGCCTAGGACACACAACCAAGCCCTGTGACAAATTCCAATTGCCTCAGGCGGCATGGTAACCCGCGCGGATGGTAACCCTCTGAATAATCTACTCATCCGGCGCTTTACCACCAGAGCTATCTCCACAGGTAAAATAATATACTTAAAATATGCACAAACTACCCTAAATCATATTATCAAAAAATCAAGTAATGATTGTGTTCCCATGCCAAATTTCATGGACACACTGTAGTTTATAGAGGCTACTCCTGTTAGAAAGAGGAGTAAATACATTCTTATGTTGATTGTTGTTGTCAATTAATTCATGATAATCTGTTACAAAAAAATAGGACTGTCATTAAAAAAAATATCGAAAACGATACCTGGAAAACAAAAGACGCCATGGATATGGAATTTATTAAAAAAATGTATTTTAAAAAAAACAAAAAGAACCCGTACTTGCCCTAAATTTTTTTCTAATAAAAAAGATTGACTCACGAAGCTACGCACGTGAGGCCATGGAATATTCTATGTCTTTGGACGCATACTCGATAGAGTTTTTTCCCTACCCCAGATTTTGCCCCTTCAGGTTAGGCAAACCATCAAGACCCATGACGTCATGCGTCACATACATGATGCTCAATAGAGTTTTTCCCTACCCCAGATTTTGTCCCTTCAGGTTAGGCCAACCGTCTTTACCAAGCGTGACGTGACGCAAAACCATGACGCAGATCGCAATATTTTCCAGGGGCAATCCCATAATAAAGACATAGAATGTCAAAATGAGGAGAATTGAATGAGGGCTGGAATGAGGAATTATATGAGAGTTAAGTGAGGGCCGAGATGAAGGTTTAAATGAGGGATAGCTCTCATACAGGCCCAGGCCGGGGGGGGGGGGGGGGGGTCCGGCCGAAATTGGCTAACTTGAGGCCGGAGCTCCTGCCCAGAGACTAAGTCCAAAATGAGGAGAATTGTATGAGGGCTGGAATGAGGGAACGAATGAGGAATTATATGAGAGTTAAATGAGGGACGAGATGAAGGTTTAAATGAGGGATAGCTCTCATACAGGCCCAGGCCAGGGGGGGTCCGGCCGAAATTGGATAACTTGAGTCCGGAGCTCCCGCCCAGAGACTAAGTCCAAAATGAGGAGAATTGTATGAGGGCTGGTATGAGGGAACGAATGAGGAATTATATGAGAGTTAAATAACGGCCGAGATGAAGGTTTAAATGAGGGATAGCTCTCTTCCAGGCCCAGGCCGGGGGGGGGGGGGTGCGTGTCGTGACGCATGACGCAATATTTTCCAGGGGCAATCCCATAATAAAGACATAGAATGTCAAAAGAAATATCGAATTTACTCATACTTTACCGAATTCTATGTATTTTTGTTTCGGAGTCTGTTATTATACCAGAGCCTACTACCAAGAAAATGGCAGTGTGATTGGCGAAATGGCTAATTTAACATACAGTTTTCTTTCTGCAGATACCAAGTATTCAATTCAATAATTCGAGTAGATCAGTTGTTTACATGCAAAGGACGTCCGTGTTTATAAATACATATGTAACTACTGCTCCAGTCCTAATTAGCCATTCCGTTTTCTGTCACATCGTGGTGACCAAAAGGTATTAAAGGTTAATGATGCACGGTAAAAACGCACTTTTCTAATCCTGTTCATCATCTAACAACTTCCCTATATTAATCTCCGCACCATCGAGATAAAGCCATATTTATAATCTTAATGTTGTGATGTTTACGTCATCCAAACACTAAATAGTTTTTAGTATGCATCATCGAACTTCACACTTCATAAGTTCTGTCATTGCAGGTTATCTTAACACATGTTAGCTGTCGTTGCCCTCGTCATAGCTTGGGGTGTCGTTCTATCGAAAATAACACGACTTCTACTCTTAATTATCATCTTTTTTAGAGCCTGCGAGACGCGTCGACTTCTATTTCTTGTCGTATTTGTTGTTTTGGGCAGGGCGATATTTCTCGCACTTGGTTTACGCAGCTAATATTTTTTAAGGACTACTTTGCCACATAACGAAGTCATTTAAATTTTAATTAGAGATCAGGAAAGGTTTTCCTTTACGTTGGGTGATTGATTCCGATGAATCTGATTGATTTTGTATGATTTTTCGTTCTATAGATCTCCATTAATGATAATATAGGCCAAGAGGTATGTGTTTAGGGTTGGACGTTTTCCACATGGGCCCTAATTTTTATTGTTGTCTCTGGAATATCAGAAGGAACGATAATATCACTACACGCGAGTTTAAATAGTTGTGGAAATGTTGTTATTAATTTGTTATTATTTCAATTTGCTTAACAGAAAATTGAAAAATAAACTCCAAAATACTATTTTTTTCTTTTCTTATTTATACAAAAAACCCATTCGTAATGGAGAAGAGTTGAAGAGATAAAAAATCTTATGCAATTAGATTTTACATAAGGCGTGATATGTTACAAATTAAAAAAATGCGTTATATGCAGAAATACCAATAATTGGAAGAAAAATTCAAAATTACAAACTATTTTCGACTATTCAGATTACACTTACGACCTTTAGATCGTGGCTCAGAAAATTATTTGATATGATAAAACAACACACCAAATTGCAGCAATAGATAATTTTTCTACGATAATTTTGCAATCCAATCCTTGCGAAAAAAAAAACACATTTTTTCCAAACCTCTTAGAGCCGTCAATAAAGCCTTGAGCAACCAGTATTTTCAGAACGCTCTTTCTTAAATGAAAGAGCGTTCAGACATTTGACATAGTTTTGAAAATTTTATATCCGTTTATTAGGAGGACCTAAGAAATATTTTAGTTATATTTTCTTCTGCTTATGGATCATTTAAATAACTTATAATTTAAACACCTTCAAAACTGAATTTACAAGTTCAAAACAACGACGCGTTCTCAAAGTGAGATTATTTTGGCTTCTAATGAACCACGAATTTTGATGTTTTTTTTTTAATGGATGTTTCAAGTGGATTAATTCCAATATATTAACGAGAATGGCAAATTACAGGATAATAACTAATAGGTACAATATTTCATTGTACCTATTAGTGTTTGTTCCAGTTTTCTAGTCATACATACATACATTTTCATTGATATGCAAAACTATCATCAATCATAATACCTAAAATTTAATAATTAAACATTTATCTCCCTTTAACGTTTCTCTAAAATAAGTAGATCTAGAGTTATCTACAAGAAAAGGAAAACAGCAGATTTTTTGAAGTTTTTTTTTTTACATTTTGCTTAAAACAAATTTTGTACAACTTTCCCAACTAACTGTCATTTATTTCTTGTGGTATCCAGAGGCATTCCAATATAAATTAGTGTTTTTTTCCAGTTTTTTTTTTTCAATAAATAATAACGCATTTTTTCTATGACGCCTAGTTTCTAACCGTCATACATACATACATTTTCATTGATATGTAAAACTATCATCAATCATAATACCTAAAATTTAATAACTAAACATTTATCTCCCTTTAACTTTTCTCTAAAATAAGTAGATCTAGAGTTATCTACAAGAAAAGGAAAACAGCAGATATTTTGAAGTTTTTTTTTTACATTTTGCTTAAAACAAATTTTGTACAACTTTCCCAACTAACGCGTGTCATTTATTTCTTGTGGTATCCAGAGGCATTCCGATATAAATTAGGGCTCAAAAAAAAAACAATACCGCTTGATCTAATGTTCTAGTGAACATCAAAAATATTTTTGTAAAGTAATATTTTTATAGAGTCGTCACAGGTGGCTCAAGCCCTATCCTTTCCACACTAAATTTTCCGCTCATAATTTACAATCTCGAAGCGAACGTTTTTTATACCTATAAACAAGATATCCTAATAGTAATAAAAACTATTTGAGGAATATTTTCCAAACCATAGTCTTTTCAATTTTTATTCAATATCATAATTTAATGTCAAATTTCATTTTAATGCTCCACATTTGCTAATTAATTTTCTATAATGTGTTTTATTTTATTTTTTTATATGCCAGTATGAGCATTTAGTTCAATACAAAAAATATTCCAGCAATTCTTTTTGAAAAGCTAAAATTGAGAAACAGAAAAACCCTTTTGTCCTATTTTTATGGTAAGTAAAATATTTAAAATCCTATTTTCATGTTTTATTGCGTAATTGCAGCAATATAGTATGTAGTGTATTAAACGTAATTCGTAAAAGTAATTTGCCATATGTGATGCAACCTGTGAAAAGGTACCAGATGTCAGAAAAGTGCAATTTGCGCTACAGGCCAAAACGCAGTTTCAAGTCGAAAAATGTATCGCCCATACTAGCAACCTGCAGGATCTGTAGGTACATATTCGCAGGACATCATACCAAAATTTCAGCTGGATTGGAGCAATAGAAGACGAGATATCGATTTTTTCGTGTAGTTCTATTCCAAAACTGTGTTATTCTCAAAATTACGATTTTACATATTGAAACTTTACCTGCTTTCAGTTTGAGCTATATTAACGCTAGAGACTTCATTTTTTTTTAATGAAGCGAAATTTATGCTCTATCGAAATCTGACCCCCACCCAAAAACAGTGTTTCCGACATCTGGTACCTTTTCACAGGTTGCATCACATATAACATTAATATTCAGGTATATACAAGTGAACTTAATGTATCATAAATTTATATGCTTTTAATGTAATTCAATAATGCAAGCTCACACCTGTGATGTTTGTAAAATTTAATGTTGGAAATGGGTATTTACTTTATAAGAGGCTGAAGGTGAAACACTAGAAATGTAGAATAAATAAACATGTAAACATTTCATACTGGAGGATAATTGAAACCTTCGCTTCGGTGTTAGAAACTAATATAATTCATATTTGAAAACTTATCACCAAAACATTTTTTTTGCACTCAACGCTTGCGTTTCGGCAACCATGTTGTCATCATCAGTAGATATAAAGAATATTTATTGACATTCAATAAAGAATAATTCATACATTAACGACAAATAACGTATTTCAAAATAAAGCGATTTAGAAAATTTACGTTGGTACAATTATTTATTAGTAAGTTAGGTATGGATCTGAGAAAATATGTTGTTTCATTTTTTGACTATTTTTTTTTGATAATCGTAGGTACCTACTCATAGGTATATCAGAAAGGAGGATTTTAGGGTAAATACAAAATATTTGTTTTTTTTTACAGTAAAAAAGATCTGTGTTCTGACCGTCTGTTATACCGTACCCTATCTATTATATGTTTTTACAGATGTAATAATCAGTAAGTACTACATATTTTTAAGCAGAGATTTTTGAAATGAATGGAATATTTTGAACTAGTTCGAATTGATTTAAAAAAGGAATGCTTGTTGCATGGTCTTCCAAAGAAGACTGCTTGTAAAATAAATATATCATTTGTTAAATATATGTCATATAAAATGTAATAGAATAAATCAGAACATTTAACTTTCTGAATAAACTATTTGTCGTTAAATATTGATATGAAACACATTTTCTCAGACTAATTACTTTTTAAGGAAGCAACATTGTACCAAGGAAAGTTGATTTAAATCACCAAATTGTCTGTTGTTGTTGCCCCTTTTTTTACATTGAAAACCCTGTATGTTTTTTTTTGTTTCAGTACAATAACTCAAAACTATTTTTTAGAACGTACAAAATGTAATAGAAATCCAGGAGTCTTGTCTCACGCTAAGTTTATTACCTAGATGGCTGCATAACCGATTCCCCTTGATTATTATCACATGCAGCGTAAACGCATGATTTATTTTAATAATAACAAACATTTTCTGAAATCCAAAGTACCACAACGTCAACACGTTTTTTATACGCAATAAATAATTCTATCTGGGAACACATGGAGTTAAGCAAGTCTATTTATTTTAATCTTAGAAGTCTAACGGGGGCTGGAGCTAATGAGATAAAATTTGGTTAGGGAGAAACCGTTGGATCTCTGCCTTTTAAGTATGCTAATAATACTACATTATGAATATTAAGGTGGCGCAATTAAGGTTTTATTACGGAAAAATATTTAGCTCTTATATGAATTATTATAGTTTTAACATGATACAAGTCTTTAAATATTTATTTTAAATTTATAAGCAGACCTATCACATCTTTATACAGGGTGTTTAAAAAAGACGCGGCAATATTTAAGCGGGTGATTGCACGCATTGCATTCTATAAAAAAAGTTGCTACAAACATAAGTCCGCAAACGCTTCGTTACCGATCTACAGGATGTTGAAGTTTAATTTTAAAAACATTAAAAATTAGTCAGTGATGTACATTCTTTTATCAATAAATTGGGTTAAAGTGCCCCCCTGACTTAATAATTTTAATATTCTAAAATCAGCCCCTTAATATTTCTACAAGCAACAAACAATAATTTGAATTTCTAAATTAAAACAGCATCAGATTTAGGTGCGTACTAAAATGGTTTTTTTTTTTTTTACTCAAAAACGGTGCGTCGTGCAATAAAATCTGAAGAAAATTTTTTTCATCATATTTAAACAAGGAATTGAAAAATAATTTTTAGTTTTAGAAAAATCAGCTGCCTCCTATTTTTTCCTTTCAAAATAGCCAGTGACATGCCGAAACGCGCGCCACTGGTAAGACTAAAAAAATCATTTTGTATTGCAAAGTCTGCGTCTCTCATAGCTATTGACATGCCTAAAATTTCATTTTGGAGAAATCTAATTCTCACCGTTTTTAAAGTTTATAGAAACTTTTTTTTATAGAACGACCTGGGCAATCACCCCCTTAAATATCGCCGCGTCTTTTTTAAACACCCTGTATATTATTTGAGAGTAGACTAATTGAAGGAAAATAATGTCGTGGTTTGAGATGTGGAATGGAACTCTATTTCTTCAATCCCACCGCCTGCAATAGCATTCGCAACAAATTTCGGATCTTTAGGCTACATCCACACCAAAGCAACATAGAGAAACGTTTGCGTTTCTGTTGCGTGTTTATTAATTAAAATGTTCCGAAAAATTCCAGCGAGTTGCTTCTTGTTGCCGCATCAAAAATAAATGTTGAGCAATGTTCCATGTTTCAATTAGAAGCGACATTACGTACTATCAATTCCATTAGTATCAAAGAAAAAGAAGGAACCCTTGTAAACAATTTTTTTTGCAACGTTGTGTTACTTTGGTGGAGACAGGTTGTAATTAGTTGCTGTTTGTATAGTTTGAAGTGAATAAGTGCGTAGAAATTAATTGGGTATAAATTCCAGATTTATTAACGTGTCATAAGAATCGGCATCATATGGTAAGCGTTTGATGGCCGATGTTGATGGTGTTTAATATTGGTATCAGATTTTGAAATAATTGGCTTAACGCGACACGGTAACCATTCCAGATCAGAACTTGATATCCGTGTAAAGATTTGTACGTAGTTATATAGAGACATCCAAAAAAAAAACGTCATCAACTCTGGCTATGAACGAGAGAGATGGAAATAGGGGTCGTGTCTAAGCTTTTCGGTTATGTCAAACTTTTGACAAGTGACTGTCACAATTTGTAAAATAAACAATGGCTGTCATATGATGTGACAGTCTTGACAAGTAAATAAGGTTATAAATTCGATCAAGAATAGAAATACGTCTTTTTTCTCGGCCAACTTTGATGACGTTTTTTTTTGGATGTCTCCATATGTATGTATGTCCTACTAAGTCATCTTCAAGAAGTTTAATAACTGTTATCCGGCATACTGATTTCTCTCTCAAAGACTAAATATAACCCCATATTTGCGCTCCCTTTCCTTGTTTCCACTTAAAATTATGTAAGCTGCTGCTGCTAGTAAAACACTCGTCTACTCTTCATCGATTGATATTTTTAAACTTTGTCGATGTAATGGAGATTCTCTGTTCCATCTGTTCGTGGAACAAAGTGAAACATGGTAATTTCTTGTTGCTTCGATGGAGATAAAATGTTTATTTCTATTGCTTTCTCTTTCGATACTTTGTAAATAACGGCAACATACACCAACAAAAAAGTTTCTCTATATGTTGCTTTGGTGTGGATGTGTCTTTAGGTTGCTATTCATTTTTCAAATACTAGAAGTGGACTGAGACGGGTTTATGACAAAATTATGATTAAATTGTAGAATTACATCATTTCATCAATTACAACAAGTGATCGTCGTAATTGACGAACTCACTATCTGCAGATAGGGAGGTGTTTCGGTTCTAAGAAGCTTAAAATTCATACAGAAATTGATTCCTAATTAAACAAATGGTTATACGTAACATGTAATCACAAATTTTGAAAATATCCCAATTCTTGGTTTTTTTAAAAATAAACTCAATTTGACTTATTCGATTACTTAGAAACTTATACAAATTTGCTCCTAAGCCTTAATTTAAGTTCAAATGAATGAAAGTCGAATTAAGTCTGCATACAAATCCTGGAGTGGGTACTGGAACCTTCGGCATAACTGCATAAAAAATAAAAATGTTCAACAATCCAGATCAGTAAAAATGTACGGATTCAAAAACTAAGAAATCGTATCTAGATGCTAAGAAAATCATTCAAAGCCATTGTTTGTGCAAATCAGTTAATAAATTATCGAAAATCGCAATATTTGTGTATAGTATTCGAATTAAATTGAAATTAAAAGCCATTTTTAAATCTACTGGAAATCGACGTGGAACAAACATTTAGTTTCTTGGTTATATATCACCGAGTACTACACACATGCTAAAGTCAGATATTGATTTTTTTCCCAAGAATATGTAATTTTTTTACCACTTTTTCTGTAACTGTCACCATTGTCTTTCTTTTATTTTTTATCATCAAATTAACCAATTGAAATGTATAGTACTTCATTGTAATAATGCAAGTAAAATTGTAGATTATCCTAGCTTTGAACATAGTTAAAACGATACCTTGTATTTATCCATTAACACATAACTTGGTGTAAACATGCGATACCGTGCAAGTGTGAACAAGGGCAATCGAATGAATTACATCAGGACTGTAAATTATTAAACGTATTGCGACCACTTTTAACGCTTATAAATAATTCTTGAGCTATCATCCATTGTCGTTTATGTTATTTCCTTTTGTTTTGCTTGAGGAACATAATGGAATAAAGCTACTTGTGATATTGGAGTAAATATTCTTTTAAAGCAATAAATGTTGTTTTAGTCTAGTTCTTTTAAAAACCTTTTTTAACTCTTTCCATTTAATATTTAACGGTTATCAAGGTTAATATATTCATATTAAACTCGTTTTATGGTCCTATTTAAACTGAGAATATAATTAGTAAAAACTTTTAGTAGATATATGTCACTTTAAGGGAGAGGTTTTCTATCCCTTTATACAATATAAAGAAATGTTCGAGTGCGAGTCTCATGACTACTAAACGCGTTATTCATTGTCTTAAAATTTTTTTGCAACGACATAGAAAATTAAATACAAAAACTATTACTAATACGAAACTATTAAATGCGAAAACTACACAGAATCAACTTACTAACTTATGTACACAACAGGTACCTCCCTATCTCATTTTTTTTTTCAATTACATATATGCAATAAAATTGCAGCTGGCTGAATAATTCAAGACATTTTCAAAACGATATCTCTATTCTTCTTTTATTCTACCTTTTCTATGAAAAAAAAGTTTAATTTTTTTTTTTTGAAAATCGTAACCATAAAGACCTCTTAAGCGCCTGTCACTTAAAATAGCTAAAAAATAAGTATACCCATATGAACCAATGAGTCACAATAACATCGACTTGTATCGTATTTAAGGCTGTCAATACTAGAGTAACAGTTTCGGCAATTCAGTAAAGCCCGAGTACCAAATATGTGACGTGGATTAGATTAGTATATGTTTTTATTATATTTATTATTATATTTTTTTAAAAAAAACATCGAAAAACGACTGCGGGTATGATTTTGGGCGACTGGATGAACTAAAAAAAATGGCGAATTATTCCTTGTTGAAGTGGCTATATCAAAAAATAATAAAATGGCCGCCATTTTTCGAAAAAAAACAATTTTTGAGGGTGGAAAATCGGGTAAAAACGGAAAATTTTTTACCAATCAAAACGATTCTAGTTCATGCGATAGCCATAAATGTATACAATAATATGTTCAAAAATCAGAGCAATTGGTCAAGTAGTTTTTCTTAAATCGGGTCCGCAACCCTAAAAAACATGGTTTCTAGAAAATCGCGTTTCAATTTTGTTGAGGAAATTTTTAAAGAAAAACTATATACCCTTTTAATCTGCCATGCCCGGGCCTTACATCCTGCTCATGCTTGTTTTGCAGCATAATTTTTTCTTCTCTCCGACCTAAAGCAGATGTTAAAAACAGATGGGGAGTCGAGATTATCGAAGCACAGCCGAGCGTCGAAAAATGCTCTCTCACAACGTCTCACTGTATACGCTTAAAAATAATTTTAGAATTAAGATATCGCTCTAAAACCTTTTGTATCATGTTTTTGAAGATATTTATTAGTAAAATCCGTAAAAAAAATCGATTTTTTGAAAATTTGTAACCAGAAAGACCCCTTAACTCCTGAAGATACATATAGACTAGTTATTGATAATTTATGGACTCTCAACTGGCAGTACGGACACGTTATAACATCGGTTACATTGTGTATGATGTTCTGTGTCTTGTGATTATGGTTCCTTTCCCGGTTAGTTACGCTACAATAATCACCATCACAATGTATAAAAGACCTGTTTAACATTTCGGAACGCACTAATAGTAGTATCCTGGAGCCGCCCCTGGTAAAACACGGATCGATTATTAATCTCCGAGCTCTAGTGATTAAACACATAATTTTAACAGTCTTCCCGATTTTATAGGAAACCCTCAAGAACACTTCATAGCAGTTTATACACAGTAAAAATTACTTTCTCTTTAAAAATAGGGAGAATTGTCGAATTTTCACAGTGTGTACATTTTCATATTTTCCGCTTGCCAAAAATAAATCCGGGACACAAGGGCAATTATGTTTTTAACGCCTCTAATAAAAAGCACCAACAACTGAGATTAACTAAAAAGGAACCGCCGTTGTAAAAAAGCAGCCATGAAATTTGCCCCTGCCCACATCAAAGTATAATTCCTATGCGCTTGTTTACTTTAAACATTATATAGAGGGTGCGGAACCCTTTGCATTGCAGCCCTTTTCTTTATTTGGATAGTTTCAAACTTTAAACGGTATAACAAAGGCGTATTTACTTCCGTGATATGAAATTACATTATGCATTATCATTTTTTTAACAAGGTAGCTAACCAGATATATTAGGTACACAGATACTTTACCTCTTTTTTTGTTCGAGGTAAACATTATATTGTAGATACTGTGGGTAGGTAGGTCGAGGTAAATGTTATGTTATATTACGTAAACAAGCTGAGCTGTAAAAAGTCGCAGTGTCTACAATCCATAATAAACCGAAAAATCAAATTATTTATATTACAATAAGATAAATTAATATATATCTACATATATCTATAAATTGTGTACAGATTTGATAGAAAATCTTCGGAATTGTCGTGATCGGAATCTTTTTTTTTGCCAGTTATTTAATAATGTACATTGGTTTGACTACTATGAGTTGCAAATGTATTGTGCCCCCACGTTGACCGTTTGCAGAAAAAACTTCTAGACCCAATTAAACCATTTTTTCACATATGACTCCTTGTACTGTTCACCACAACATATTGGAATATTAAATAGATGCATGCTATACTTTCCGAGATATGGATTGAAAATTTAAAAATTCTACCGAAAATGGCACTGATTTCGGGTAAACAATATTTGTAAATTAATTTCCACAAAACACGTTTTCCGATTTACTTCAAAGTAAAAAAAAAAAAAAAACATAAAATGAACCCTCTTTTATATATATGATTTTTTACGAAGAGAAATATCTTTTAGTTAATGAGTTATTAAATAAATTATGTCTAGGCATAGGAAAGTTTGGCATAACGCATGTCAAACTACATTTAACTATCCAGCGCTCCCGCAACGGGATAGGTGTCCTACCGCGCATTACCCTAGTCCTGGCACTTTGCTGGTCACGGCCAGTGAATACACGCGTATATAATTTACAATGCGCTTAAATATGATTTATGTTTTAATTGTCATAGATTTTTATAGTGCCGACCCTACGTTATAGCACACATTTCCGGACCCTAATTATGTCATACTGACATCTTCGTTAATATTAAGAATATAATAAAAACATTTTTTTTGTAATAATAATTGCAAAATAAATAACGATGCTGTAAAAATAACTTTGGTTTTATCATATCATTAGCAAAAGTTAAAATTCAGAATATTTACTACAGAAAACCAAAATTTAACTCTGAATTAGCACAACTATTAAAGCTGACTTTTTATTGATTGGGTGTAGTTCTAGCAACATCGATTTGCCTAACAGCATGTGGCTCGTTGTTTTTTTTTTTTTTTCTTAAATACTATGGCCTTTTTTGTGTTAATTTTTATAGGACAAGGTTGAAAATATTGAGGAGCAATTATTGTTATAAAAAAATATATTTTTGAAGACCTCAGTTCAGGACACTGAGACACTGAGTTACTATTTTTTTTATTTTAATGGAAACCTTTATATCCTGAGAAACATGATTTGAACAGTGCGAAGTAAACATATATTTCTATCAATATTTGAATCAAGTATTTCTTTATTTAACGAAGTTATGAGTAATTAAACTTAATATTTTCGAGCATAATAATTCATAACTTGAAAAGGGGATAAAATATAAAGTTGAAATTTGTAGGTTATTTTAATAAGTGCCTCAGTAAAATCAATTTAATTGATTTTAATTTTTAAAAAATAATTTAATTTTTAAAAAATAATTTAATTTTTTCAAAATTGTTGACTGCTCAGTTTTTCGCAATTCACATTGAAAATTAGGGCTCAATACATATGTGATGTGTAGTAGGTTGATTTACTATTGTTGCCAATTTGTAAAATTTGCAAGATTTTACTGTTTTTAAGACCTGAAAGCCGCTAAATAAATCATTGCTCAGCAACTTATTCCTCCATGTTGTTCGTTAAATCCAGACTACTAATTCTACCTAGTGACTATTTCTAGATCTAGATGATTGATTTTCAGATAGGTGTTGATTTACAAGGAACAAATTAGTCTATTTTAAATGTTCTCTTTACGAAATGAACGTTACAAATTAATAACGAGAAAACTACTGCACCAGTTGACATTCTGACAGGATAATGAAAAATGAATGAGTTGGATAATTAGTCACTTAATCTCATCGAGGAGTGGAACTCGAAATATTTCTGTAAGACATGCTTATGTGATGTGTCTCTTATTTGTGCCAGGAGAATTCAAAACCAAAGGTTGTTTCATTAGGTCGTTAAAAAACTCTTCTTTTATTTTCTATATGCAAAAACAGAGGAGCTATATAAATACAGAATGTATACAGGGTGACTGATGATAAAATGTACAAATACTGGGTGATGATTGGTACATCTCCTGAATTCCTTGGTGATGCAATCTTAAAAATAGCCGATTTTTGGCTGCTCGGGGGGAACGCATGTAGCCCAGAAAAAATGATTGAATATGGTCAAAAAATATATGAAATTACTCCTTAATATATCATATGTTTGGGGGAAAGTCTATTTCACCCCTAAATATAAAAAAAAACTTGTAAACTGCTATAGCCCATATATTTTGACTTTAATAGAACTTTTTTGACCCAGGTAAGATGATTAAAACTGGTTCAAAAATAGTAAAAGAAGTATTCAGTACATCAATCTGACTGGAAAATTGTCTCTTTTCACTCCTACAAAATAAAAACAACCCTTAAACTGATAAAAATAGCTCATTTTTGTCTTTTGCTTGAAAATACTTATAAACTAGAAAAAATTATATTCGGGATGATTTAAAAATAAAATAACAAATTTTTAAAATACTAAGAGACTAAGTTAATGTCAATTTCACCCTTAAAGTCTTAAGAAAACACTATTTTTTTTCTTTCATCGGATAATGTTTATAGTCCACAGTACGTGACCCTTTTCTGCTGCAGAGTTTGTGCATTTGAACGACGCGCGGACTGTTTGCCAATGCGCGCTCAGTATTTGGTATAATGTATACATGCGTAGCCCCACTGACAAAACCCCTGAATACCACGGATGGCTTACGATCGATGGAAAATTCGAATTTAACTAGTTCGACGGCCCTCAAAGTCCATCTTTTCAAGATATTTCATGTGACGTCCGAGGTAGGTACTTTATTAATAGTTATTTTATTTTATTAATTATACTACAAGTACTAAAAATGTAAAATATATTTTTTTACAGATTCTGACGATAATGATAATTGTCAAGAGGACGACGATGACAGAAGTAGTATAGATGAGGGATCCTGCGATGATTCAGATTATTTTCATAGATTAGATTAGAATTTTGTAATATTTTTACTTTTATAATTAAAAAAAAAACAAAACAAGAAATAAAATCCGCATAATTTAAAAATAATGAGATGAAACAAAAATTTAAGGGGGGTAGGGTTTATTCGAATCGTTTATTCGAAAAGGAAATTTTTTTTCGTGAAAAATCGAATTCTTTTTGACGTTTTCGTAAATTTGCTGCCAATCACTTATTTCTTCATATTTTTTAATTAAAAAATTCACAGAAAACTTCAAACGTTACTTTATTATAACTAATTACCAAAATCAATTTACTAAACGTTTCGTCAAAAAAATCATGAGAATTTTTTTACAGGGAATAAACCCTACCCCCGCTTTAAGTAATAATGTTATTTTTTATTATTTTTGTAGGACTAGCGACACATGCTTCTTTTCGTGTAGGACAATGTTGTAGTTCGGTAACTGACTTACTAAACTTTCATTTGCTATCATTGTCCTACAGTTATCAATCAAACAAATGTCTTCATGAACTCGACAACTTTCGAGCATAGGACTAAGGAATTATGCCACTGGATTTGTAGTGACGATACTACCATTGCATTACACAATTATTTTGTAAGCAGCAGTAAAAAATGCAGTCGGTTATTAATCATTTTTTTGACCTGCTCGTTTTAACATGTTGGTGGTGTAGGACCCTTGTAGGTCAAATTTGTAGGACAAACGTTTTTCCGAGTATTTTGTATGAATATCTTCGAATTCAACTAGGAAACTAATTGTTATTAATCAAACTTATATTATCATGCAGTTGACACGTTTGCCACTTTAACTCTTCGTAAAATGCCACTGTTGAGAATTGTCATTGACAGGTTGTGGGCATCTCATCAAACTGAAGCTACTTACGAAAAATCAGCCCGTTATTAATCATTCCAAAAAAAGGGTCATGTACTGTGGACTATTAGCACAAATTGCTAAAAATACATTTCCCAATTAGTATAGATACATATACAACATGCTAAATCCTAAATGCTATGAATAATGTAAACAGATACGTTCCAGGAATATTCCTAATATGTCTCAGTAATATTTTTATATTTTTTTTGTTTTTGTCTATTTTTTTTATTTTTTTTATTTCCCTTTGTAGTAAATGTGCAAAGTAAAGATATTTTTTTTAATTTTCAAAATATTTAAAAAATTATTAAATTGCTAATCATTATTATAGTTTATATTTCAAATCTTGTAAAAAAAAAACAGAAACATTTTCTGCCATATATTTATAATAACATCAATACTTAGACTAATAGTCGTCTCTTGCTATATAAATATTTTTATATTATTTGTACTCATATTCACTAACAAATTCCGAACACTATATCAAACAGCATCGAGCAGCATTTCGATTCCAATTATTGTTTAGCTTCAATTTTTAAGGAATAGTCCAGATTTAAGAATTTGTTCTTTAAAAAACCATTGGAAAGCTCATTAATTTTTTTTAAGGAAACACACAGCAAGATTCCCTTTCCCAAGTTTTCCAATATACCTACTCATTTTTTGAAATGATTAATGAGTAGTTATGATTCAAATCAACGTAGCCCAGATAGCAGGGGAAGAAAAAGGGAACAGAAGCAAGGAGCAGAAAAAATATGAAAGAAGAGAGGGAAATTACGTGCCGAGAAGAGAGGAGGAATCGAGACGGTTTTCCAGGAAAATTAAACAGTTCCCTTGAACAGGAAAATGAAAGACAACAGACCAGAAGCTGTCTATTATTAGAACTGTGGGACCCATGTAGACCTAGTGAAAATTCCGTGAAATGAAAGAGGGTGCATGGATCACGCAAGTTAGTGCGAAGCCTTGGTTGGGAATCCGATGCTGCCTCTTCCCCTGCTATCTAGACTACGTTCATTTACATTTGAAATGCGATTTCTTCTACCTGATACGAAATTTTTCAAAAAATGAGTATACAATTGGAAATCTTATTAAAAAGGAAAGTTTTTGTGAAATGTGCACACTTTTGAGAGACAAAAAAATAAATAAATCGTTTGATCAAACAACTGATTAAAACGATAGTTCGGAACACTCTTGACACTCGTGAACAATGGCATGGTGCAGAGTCGTCTTGGAAAATAGAGAAAAATTGTTAAAAAAAATAAAAACCACTGTCCATAAAACAGTTAGGTACTCAACTAGCAGAAAAACAAAGCAGGTTCTGTTTGTAAACACCACGCAAAGCCACCTTTGATAATTCGTGACTAATACCTACATACGAAGAACCTTTCCAGTGAATATAAAAAAAATATTAGGTGTTAACTTTTACTTGGCCACTACTACCATACTAGTCATATCGATTTGGTGTAATATAAAAAAAAATCATAAGAGAATAAGAATAACAAGTCAACTTTCGAGAACAACCAGAGATTTTAATGGTCAAGATTCAATTTAGATTGAATTTCATTTGAGCACAACTTCAGCATGTCGGTTTTTAATCAAATCGTTAATACCACTCGAAGTGTTTTGATTCTCGATCAGACTGAAATAGCTAATGGAGTGTCACCTCGTCCTGAGCATGGAATAGTATGATACAAGTAATTGTCTGCTTTGGGATCGATCCATTTTAGCTTCTATTTTTATAATACTCCCCTTTTACTACATACATACATACAGGTCCAGGAAAATAAACCCACACCAATAAGGAATTGGTGGAACTTATAAATATAATATAAGAATAGAATAGGAACAATTGTTCAACGTGTATGTTTACCATGCATGCTTATTCAGAAAATAAATTATGAAGAGTTAATTATTAGGGTCCGGAAATGTGTATCATAACGTAGGGTCGGCACTATAAAGCTCTAACTAAAAAATGGTAATTAAAGTATGAACAGAATTTTTTAAGCCCCTTGTAAATTATATACGAGTGTATTTCTTACCCCTGCGTACTTACGCCACTGAACGATCCCACCAAGGCGCCGAGACTCGCGTATGCGCGATAGTACGTGGGTCCCGCGCTGGAACGCTGGATAGTTAAATGCAGTGTACCATGCGTGAGAGCAAACTTTCCTAACCCTGATGCTGAAAGAACGACCAGATGCTTCCCTGGACCAATATGAGAACTTATGTAATCTCTACGTATGCGACTACAAACCATGCAGAACAAAAATACAGAGTACGCTTATAAATGAAGCATGAAATGTTTAGTGGTTTATTCAAATGTACATACAGGATTGGAATGTCCAAGATTTCAAAGCCGAGCATCATTAAGATAGAACAGAATAAACTCTTGACAGATAGAGGAACTGACAGAGAAATATTATATCCATAGTTGCCAGGCTGACATGTCATTTTAAAACTTTTATGGGCGTTATTCTCTGTCTTTCGTGATAGGGTAGCAATAAAATATGTAGGCGGGACGCCCCGCCCATAAATTATAATGCGCACATGTGAATTGAATTATTATATCGTTATTGGTCTACGGAAAATAAGCACTTGAGTATTCCTTGCGTACGCAGTTGGTATTTTAGGCGATTCCATCGTTGGGCCATTTTTTATAAACGGTTCCTTAAATGCAAACAAATATTTAAAAAAAAACTGGACGTTTTCTACGAAACACCGAACTACTACACTTTTCTCGACGCGCGTTTCGCCCACCAAGTTGGCATCTTCAGGAGAAGATTAAAACTGGCTTACTAAGCCCATCTGGCCACACAAGGGCTAAAACCATTTCACAATTACACATCTTAACTGTGGACTCTAGTAAATTAAGGTTATTTTATCTCTCGTTGCAACTTATGTGCAGTTTTTTGGCGCACTGTGTTATCGGTGGTCATTCAAGCGTGGAATAATATACTATGGGAAGAATTTTAGTCTAGCGACATGGCGATATTGGTGCGTAAACGGGGTAGGTAATAGGGAGGAGTTCAAAAGTACTTAGTAGATGGTCTGATTTGCAATTTGTTCTGAGACATGTTGTGTATGTAAGCGTGAGATACTGAGTTGGATAGACAATTTTCTTTCTGTTGATTACTTATTGTTGATGTGTTTTAAACTTCTAGTCTAATCAGTCCTGGAGTAAATTGATTCTTTTTTTATATCAACTGAAGGAAATCAACTTATAAATAACTAACATACAAGTTTAAAAGTCACTGAACAAATGAAAAGTCGTCACACAAATCAGTTGCCATCGGAACCGAAAAACTTAATTAGGATCTATGACAACGAAAAAAAATATTTTCTTGGTTCCGACCGATTGATGAACGAAAATTTCTGAACTTCAAATGAAAGGCTTAAAACCAACTGTCAAATACGGCGGTGGTTCGTTGATAACTTGGGCAAGTAACCAAAAAATTAATTTTTTGATTCCGACCGATTGACGAACGAAAATTTCTGAAAATCAAATGAAATACATAAAACTAACTGTCAAACACATTGGTGGTTCGTTGATGACTTGGGAAAGTATGGCAAGCGGTGGTGGTGGTGGTGGAAACCTGTTTTTATAGATGAATTGATGGACAAGATGGTAGGTATATTCAAACATTCTATACAAAAATCTCTCACCAAGTTCTGCAAAATTAGAGCTACAAGGAAACTATCACTTTCAGCTTGACACAGACCAGAAATTATTGAACGGCTGGTGTATAACACAACAGCAGCTTTGTATGCCACCTCAGAGCTCCTACGTTAACCTAATTGAACAATTTGTGATCTGAAATGGAATCACGGCCATGTAAATAAGTAAATACATGATAAAGGGAAAATCTTGGAAATTTGGATTGATACATCCCCTTTCATCACTCAAAACCTAGTGGATATTATGTTAATCCTTTTAAAAACCATAATATTGCTACCAAAGATGAATTTGCAAAATATTAAATCGTAATTTAATTTTTATTTCTATTAATAAATATGTAGGATACAAATAATTTTTGACCTAATTTTTGTCTTCATTCAAAGGATAGTTTTTATTCTTCTTATCTTTGCTCAGTGACTTCCAAACTTGTATGTTTCGTTGCTTAAGACTTAATACATTTATCCTTAAAAAATATTACTTCATCCTACTTTCTATCATTAGGATTTTTCACAATAATTTATTCTTTGGATATGGGTACGAATAATTTTGTGGCCCATTGTACATCCATATATATATAGGTAGATTTGTTTTTGCAGCAATTTCCAACGATTTGAAATCTTTAGACGCTTGCGCACTACAAATTTTGCGTTCTGGCAGCCTGCGTTGCAATGTCAGATAATTTTATATTCTGACAGAATTTCCAACTGTTAGTAAACGGTTTGCTAACGGTCCGAGCAGTTTCAGGATTGTTTACAAATCATGAATCCGACGCATGCGCGCTTGTGTTATTTTGTCAGTGTTCTGTGATTTTATTGATCTAACCTATTCTTTGATCTACTATTTACGACATAATTTACTATATAGTTTTGTACCAGCCATCCCTGTTATAGAAGCAATCCTATAAAATTCGTACCCTCCCAAAACACGAAACGGCGGCACTAAAAATAACAAATATTATGTTAGGTTGGATTTCGCCGAGCGCTGTGAGCGCTTTAAAACTTTGGGGAAATCTTTTAAACACAAAGTTCCTTGTCATAACCGGTCACGTTCTAGCAACACAAATAACAATGTTAAAAAAAATGTCAATATGTCATGTCAAATGTCATCAAAAAACAGACTAGCCCAAACAAAGCGTTCCTCTCCACGTGCACGTGCATCTAACCTATTCCAAGCGCAATCTTGGTATCAGTGGAAATAGTATGAATGGAATCTCGTAGATTTCGTTGTTGTCTTTTAACACTCAGGGCTGAAACAGCCATGGGTTCCACTTGCCCCTAATGTCCACTTACCCCGGCTTACCTGTTAATGAATTAACAAAATTACTGGGCATATAAAAACATTTACCCTATTAGGGGTTGATTTTGTATTTTCTAGGGGTTGTATTTAAAAACGAACATCAAAAATACTGATTTTTTTATTTAAAAATATGAATGTATCCATAAGTGGTTTAAGAAATAGCAGTTTAAATCTAAATTCCATAAATTTCCCGAGGTTTTTAACAAATTTTAATAGGGAAACCTAGTTTAATAGCTCAAATTCTCTAACATCCAATAGGTATTTTCCGTTGGTCTCGGATGGCAAAAAATGCCATTTTTTTAACATTGTTCTTTTCAAACCATTTGATAACAGTTTCCAACCGCACGTGCTTGTTACGTACGGTTTGCAAACTATCAGAAAATCACTGCCAAAACAAACCTACTTGTACTTAAAAATTTGTTTATTTTCCGTCAGATTAACAGTATTTTCATAGACTTAAGCTTATTAGTCAATTATTCATTCAATCGTAAATGTTCCCCTCAAAAAAAAAAAAAAAAACATGCGTCCGACTGGTGCCACGTGACCGAATACTTCGGATAATGCGAATTCGAGAACAGAACACGCACGACCACGGGGCACACACGCACACTTGATACGCCGACATGGCAGACATCGAACGAACTTTGCAGTCGGCGACGGAGTCGTCGCACGCAACGCCAGAGAACGGCAGTCAGCCATTCGCTTTTTAAGGAAGTACTTAACGTAATTACGGGTTCGTGTTCGGTCTGGGCGCTTGCGGCCAACGCCGCCGCTGATAGTTATTATCTATTTCCAGAATAAAATGCGATAGGCCCGCCGATTAGGCCTATTATACTCATTTCACGCGTAGCGGTTTCCACGAATTATTGCATTCGCCGCGTACGCGGCGTTGACATTATCGGTTGTATAACGTATTAAATCCCCATTTGCCATTGCGCAAGCATAGACGTCACTAAAACGGGCCATACATTTTTCACGAGAAGAAATGTAAGGGGCAGCGTTGCCAACTCAAAATGTGTCAAGGTAGGAGATTGGATTTTAAAAGTTGGTAGTTTCCAACAAATCCTGCTATGAAAAGTTGGTAGATCTACTACCTTTATTTTTCAAGTATTTTAGAGATCCTCGAGTAAAAATCTGGTATTCTGAATTTATATTTCGATCGATTGGAATTATTTTGAATACAGGTCGTCAGTATTCAAAATAAGAATGGAAATGTAAAAAATTGAAGAACGAATCATAGGTCCATCATATCATAATATAATAATTCCTGATATATAAGTAATTAGTTAATTTAAGTATACAAGCATACTTTAATTCCAGTGCAGTTTATATGTAGGTATATTATTTAAAGTACCTAATTGATTTACTTGGTCGGATACTGTATGTACATATTATCATTATTCGTTTCAATTTATGCGGCAGCTTAGGTTCGATACTTTCTGAGAACTACTTTTTTTCAATTTTTTTAAAGTAAAAGTGGTTTTAATTAAACTTTGATAAAATTAAATAAAACAATCTTAAAATATAAGAATGGAACCCATTAGATGTTTAAAAGTACCTATTAAATATGTTCGAACCCAGAACCGTAGCTTTAAAAAAAGAACTGTACCATTATAACGTTATAGCGGACCAGAGTTGATAAAGAATCGTGGATATTATACAAATTGAGCTTGCATTTAAGTGAGCTTGTATATTGAATTTAAATATTTATATTAATATTAACTCAAGGTTTGGTATGACCTATCAAGACGTATTTTTCGATGTTTAACTTTTATTTTAAAGAAGTGTTACTATTACTACTAATTATAAGAAATAAGAATTAGGATGAATAAATTAGAGACAAAAACAATTAAAACAATAAATTCAAATATTCGTCCACTCCACACTGCTAACTCTCAATGACTAAAACCTAAGAGTTATCATAGATTTGTCCCTAAGAGAAACCGTTTAACTCATTATTAGGTTGGTACAATGAAATAAATGTAAAAAGTTACTAAATATCCCTATAATTTATCGCTTACTAGAATCGATAATTGGTAACATCAAACGCCGCCATGATGTAAAAAGTAAATAAAATATTTTCATATACCATAGATATATGAATATTTTGATAGTTGCACAATAACCTGGAGCGCCATCTATTATCCATTACATTCACTAAATACATCAATGGCTAAAAAATAAATAGAAAGGTTGGTGCAATAAAAAATATAAATCAATATTATCATTTTTATGGAGATATGATTTAAATTTTCGAAAAATTCAAAAAGTAGGTAGATTTTTGGTGCAAGATAGTAGATTTGGGCGAGACACTAAAAGTAGGTAGATCTACCGAAAAGTAGGTAGAGTTGGTAACGCTGGTAAGGGGCTACGCGGTTAAAGCCACTGCAGGTAGTTGGGCATGCAGATGGTTTGCCGGCAAATCAAGGATTAACTCCTAGTAATCAGTGTAATGCACTGGCCAGTGTACTGATTAGTGCACTGGCCTATTGCCAGTGTGTAATGTACTGGCCAGTGTACTGGCTGTTGCACTGGCTCTGTTCTAGTGTAGGGTAGCATGGGGCTAAAATGTCATTTTTGTCTATAAGCCCTTATAAAACATAAAAAAGTAGTAAATCAAATTTTCCATGAACTTGTATACGGTAACTATTGTACTTTGTCTCGGGATAATTACTAATAATATCATAGTATTTAATAAAGAGATATAATCGCATTTTAAACAAAAAGTCATTTGACACCTCTAGCCCCGCAGAAGGGGCTTAAAGTTACATCCGTTGGGGCATAAAGTGACAACTAATTTTTAACAATATATTTGCTGGTAAATAAAGTTATAGGTATTCTTCGTCGTCAAACATACATACATATATACAGTGTAGAAGAGCCAAATGGAATAAATTGCGACGTAAAATGTCACCCCTAAATTCAACCCCCTTCAGGTGACAGCCCCTAAATTTTCAAATTGGAAGTAGGGGCTTGTGATACTTCATTTGAAAGGTTTTATCATTCTCTATTCAAAACTGATATGGTTTTAAATTTTATTGCAGAAATTAACAAAAAAAAAAAGAAGAAAAAGTTTCTCTAGCGTAGGAATTTCGTTAAATTATTATTATATAATTTTTATATTATTTTCTAAAAAAAAATGCATAATAATGGAGCCACTGAATTTATTCCATTTGTTCCACACTGTATTTTTACATGTACATAAAATGTGTTACAAAACCCTGGTCTGGACGGCGCGGGTATGTAGATCTTCAGGGGGGTTCGTAGAAATAAAAGTACTTCGTAGTCAAACACCCATGTGTCATCACCAGTAATGACCCATTCCATAAAATGGGGATCATTTTCAATCGACTCCAAAAAGTCAATACACCTTTCTCTTCTGATGAACCATTTTTGCGCAGATTTTTCTCATACCCAATTCGTTAGTCAAAATCTGAATTCTTTTCGTCAACCGACGATCTGAACGCACAAGATCCCGCATTCTATCGACATTTTCATCGGTTCTTGAAGATGAAGGAATATATTGTAAGGGGAACACTCCGTGTTAACTACGGTAAGGTGAGAACGAAAACGAATATGGCAACATTTATCATAGTTCAACCTATTCCCTCACGGCTCCCGGTGACCGTTTTGTCCTTCAGGAACAAAAACTTTACTATTACAATAAAATAGGTATCGCCAACTAGAAGTATCAAGGCAGACTACACAAATAGGAAAAATAAACCTCCATTATCTTAATAACGGTGCACTTTGGTTAAAAGTTAATCGTCGTCGTTATTACAATAATTAATACAGATATAAAAAGGTGATGCAACGTTGTGAGAACATTTCTGATGACCCCCCCCCCAGTCCTTGCATTATCTCCACTTTTCACCTAGTTTACTTTTCGAAAATGATTCACATGTCAAACAAAAACATACGTCATCAGAACTGGACAATTCGGAATCTTGCAGAACTTTTCTTTTCACTGATTTCTTTTTCTTTCTATCTACCTGTTTACATCTGTTTTTCTTTGATCTTTTTTTTATCTTCAGCAAGTGCATTTTTCTTAGGCGTATCTGTAATTACGGAAGGTTTGTTATTAGCTATTGGGAAAAAAGTTCTATTGAAGGAACTTTTTACAGGATGAACCTAACTATATAGATTTATTCTAGCGACATGGGATGTAAACGTAGTGGGCATTAAGGGAAGAGTCAAGAAGCACTAGTGGGTGGTCTTATTTGCAGTTCCTTTTTAAATGTAGCGTATGTAAAGTTCACTGTATTTATTAAGCTATGTGAATTTGAAACTTTTGAAATGTGAAGTATTCTTGATGAAGCTCCTTGTCACATTTCGCGAGTAGCGGTTGTTTACTTGAATGAGCATTACACTGAGCGTTGATAGGTCGAGGAAGGCCACACGTTTGGTCAGCCAGGCCCTCAGACCTCAATACTTTGGATTATAACATGTGGGGTTGGATGAAATGAAAGTGGAAACGCTCGAGGCTTTACTTCAAAGCATTTTTAACTCTGTATAAAGAATATAATATGGCCCTAATACAATATTTCTGGAACGCCGTGAGTTCTTCGCAAGATACCTCGTATAATAGAAATATGAAATACCAGCATTTTTCACCTTGGTGTTATTTTTATGAAGTCATGGTTCATGCTTTAACTTTACTCAACACGCGAAACTATTACACACACTAATGCCCTGTAACAAGGCGGTTAATTCTCTTAGTCATGACTCGAACCCGCTGATTCAGTGTATAGCTCAGACTCCCACAATCTGCTACTACAAATTAGATGTCATTACTAACCAGAGACCACATTAATTAACCTCAGCAAAAATCGCTTTAATGCAAAATCGTCATATGGCGCATGAACCAACTACAGTATCTTTATCTATAAAAATCGTAAAAAGATTTAAAAAGTACTAGTAGCAAAAAATCTAGCAGCTTTGGGGTAGACTTGCCCATATACTAAATGTGCTATAAAGACATTTATTATTTTTATTATTAGTATCTACTTTTTTATATGATAAATTCAATTTTTAATCCAGTAAAATATACATCTTATATAAACAAAAGGTGACCTCAAATTTTACTCGTTTGTCGAACACAACTACTTTATTCTTTAGTTTTCGATAGTTTAATTTCTGTTTAATTCGTTTGGTGCCTCCGCTTTCTCATTTATATATCTGTGGTTTTAATGTTCTGATTATTAGTAGATTTATCTATCATAAACTGTATTACATGAGAATTTAGTATAAAAAGGGTTGAAACAAATTAAAATACACAGAAAAAATATTTGTAAAATTACATAATATAACATTGGCCATAAACGTCCTACGTTAGGTAATGGAAAATTAGACTGTAAACATCAGCGTAAAAATACAGTAGGTACTAATTTATGTTAATGTGAACTTGGAACGTTTATTTACATTATATATTTTGTATAACGTAAATATTCGAGCACGAGTAAATATAATATGGGAGGAGCTTTAGCTAGCAACATGAAGATGTAGGTGCATAAACGCGGTAGGGACTGAAAAAGGAGTGCAAAAGCACTTAGTAGGTCGCTTATTTGCAATTCCTTCTGATGCATAGTGTATGTATGTGTACATAGTCTGATTTTGCGCTGTCTTAAGACAATCTAGACCACTTACATCCTTCACTTCTGCCAAATTTTTCCTGTGTTTAGTACAACAGACAATGAAAACCAGGGAAATGGCACTGTATCTAGACGACAATGAGCTACCATTTTTACAGTTATTCCATATCCATCTCTGATTCAGACCAGTATCAGTATGCAATTCCACTCGTTTTCCATTTATTTCAAACATCACGAAATTATTCTACATGGGTTAAGGGGGCTTTCCCGCTTTTTTCGCTGGAAAAAAATTGGCTGTTTTTTTTGGGAATTTTTTTGAAGAAAGTATAAAACGGATTGAGACAATTTTTTTTTAATTAAAAGGTACATTTATGAAGGTTACATTTAATTTTTTTTTTAACTTTTTAAATCAAAATGGCGGCCGTCGATTCATGTTCTAATGCAGCGACTTCAGGCGGACATGTCTCATGTAAATGAAATTTTTCTACGACGTTATTAATCTGAAATCAAAAAATGAAACATTTTTACAAAATATAGGGTTGTTGTTAGTGTTTATCATAGGGGTTTTTTTGAAATTCAAATTTTACGCGATTTGGTGCAACTTTGAAAAAAAAAATACGATTTTCACCTTAAATTTCTACCTTTAAATTGTTATAAAAAATCTAATTTTTGTAATATCAAAAAAAATCCTATGTTGATCACTAGTGGCATCATTTGTGAATATTTTAAAAGCAAAATCATAAAAATCGGTTTATTGGTGTTCGAGAAAAATTTCATTCCAGTTTCAAAAACGTTGTTGTGAGAAAAACGCGTTTAAAGTTTTTTTTACGTTTTTTTTTTCATATAACTATGAATTTTTTTAACTTACATGTCGTCATCAATTCCCGGCCCGTACAGGACACCCTCCTCTGCCTTGTAGACCTCATTTTAGCTTCACGTCAGACAGCGTCACGCATTTTTTCCACTGAATCCGCATTTCGCCGAATACGGATAATAAGTAACAGACCGTAATAAGTTGTCAATTCGCCTGTTACTTTGATGGTCAGTTTTCCTGGACCTCTTCCACCGAATCCCTTGTTTGTTTTCTTCGCATTATGGAGCCTGGTTCCCATGCGTTTCTCCACGTGACCGACGCATTCCGTTTTCATTACTTTCGGATCGTTGTTGTACGGGTCCAAATCCAAAATCGCCTTACTGTCCCCGTTGCCAATATACTGAGCATATTTTGCATTATGCTTTTCTCATGATCGTTGAAACACTTCCTTTACACTGTCCACCTCCATTTTCCGTGCGCGACTCTTTTCAAGCGCCGTAACCGCCGTCACTAATCCGGCTGTAACTCGAAATCTAATACGCGGATCACTTTAAAATTTCAGGACAATAAATTTGAATGTATAACGCATCGATTTCAGTAAAAAACAAAAAAACTATTTTTTGAATCCGAAAAGCGGGAAAGCCCCCTTAACTTAAAAAAAGATATGCATAAATGAAATTAGAAATAAATTAAAATTGAATTAATTATTTAAATTTTGTAATATACCTACATATAAATATGTACACTATCATCAGAAATTGACTTGTTTTAGTAAAACTTGGAAGCGAGCCCCCCTAGAAAGTAACGTTGATTGCGCCAATGTGTCCACATAAATGGGCGTACCGACAGTGGGCGGCACTGTATCCCGGCGAAATAAATAATTCAGGATAATGGATAAATGAATTCGAACAATATTTTGCGAGTGATATTCACGTTGGGAATATTCCTGAATAATTTATTGAGTGCTTACAGTTTCTGTTTGAAAAAGATTATTTATTAAAATTTACGGACTAATCTATTATGTATGTATTTCCGAAATCATTGTTTTCTATATCTGTAGAATCTGCAATTGCAAGTATATCTACAGCTGTAAAATACATATACGAGGGGGGGCCCAAAAGTAACGTGAATTGGACTGTGGTTGGGAGGGGGAGAGGGGGAACCCATTGTTCGACCAGCTGTCCGTTAGGGACACGTCTCCTTAGTTAGTGTGCGAAGTTCTGTCGCTGTGAGTCCATCGGTTCGCCCGTGGGAATTTTTGTAGTGAAACAACTTTTTCCATTCCGCCGAAAACGTGATGGAAATCAGCATCGGAAACTATTGTAATGCTTAAGACTGCTTATGGGGATGCTGCTCTAAGTAAAACTAGAGTCTACGAGTGGTTTTCATGTTTTAAAAATGGAGAAATGTCAATTGAAGACCAACCCCGTTCAAGACGCCCCTCAACGTCAAGAAGTGACGAAAACGTCGATAAAATCAATGCTCTCGTTCGTGAAGACCGTCGCCGAACCATTGATCAACTCTGTGAGATGTCTGGGATATCATGGAGTTTAATTCATCTTTTGTCGCCGGAGTGCCGCGAATGACGCGGCGTCGCGTTCGAAACGACCAGACGGTCCATCGCCTCTCAGTAGAGAACCGACGAGAGATCTGACCGACTGCGATTTTCGACGCGTGCGCCGGTGCCGCTAGCGATATAAATTAGTTCAAGATGGCGATAAAGTAAAGTGAATCCATCATCCGTCAAGTGAATCCAATTCAATTCATGGAGTTCAATCAAGCTCGCCAAGTGAAGTCAAACATCAAGACAATGCTCATTTGTTTCTTCGATTGGGGAGGTATTGTGCACGTGGATTTCGTTCCCCCGGGTCAAACTGTTAACTAGAAGTTCTATTTGGAGGTTTTGAAAAGATGGAGGGAGAGTATCCGGAAGAAAAGGGCAGATCTTTGGCGCACAAGCGACTGGTGCTTCCATCATGACAACGCGCCGGTCCACACCGCGCTCTCCGTAAAGCAGTTTTTGACCAAAAACGGCATGACACCAATTGTCCACCCTCCCTACTCACCGAATCTAGCCCCTGTGATTTCCTTCTGTTCCCCAGACTCAAAAGGGACATGAGAGGAAAGCGTTTTGCCACTGTGGAGGAGGTAAAACAAAAATCGCTGGAAGACACCTAAACAACATCCCGATAAGTGAATTTAAAAAAATGTTTTGAACAATGGAAGGATCGTTTGCAGAGGTGCGTTGTGGTCAAGGGAGAATACTTTGAAAGTGATCAATGAATTTGGTGTAAAAATATTAAGAAATAAAGACGTTATGACGAAATTCCCGTTTTTTTTTTGGGTCCCCCCTCGTATGTTAACTTTTTGAACTAAATATTGGTAAGAAGACACAAAAACTCCCTTCAAATTCGTTTATTATACTTTAACAATGCTATGAATCTATGTTCGATATGTCTCAGCTACTACTCGACTGCCCGCGCATCTTTTCCCTTCCTCCTCGTGCGCGTTCGGCCGTCCTGTCGACTAGGGACTCGGCTCGGCTTCGGTGAGGTGAGGGAGATAATGTACCAACACGGCCATCCTGAAAGCGGAACGTCCTCGTTCTGTATCATCTGAAATTCAAAATATTTGCACAGACGACTGTCGTCGATACAAGCACTTTAGCATCAGTTAGCATTACACAAGACCAATACAAAAGAAGTTATACTCGACACTGTCAATAATATAGGTGGGGCTGCCACCTTTACAGGTATAGTGGGGCTGCCACTATCCTCACCATCTAAACTACTTTAGGTGGGGCTGCCACCGTTCAGGTATAGTGGGGCTGCCACTATCCTCGACGCTTTTTGCAGACCAATTCATGTTAGAACAAATTTGTAACTTATAACAAGTGGACAATCAAAATAAATTCGTACAGTGACTAATCAAAGCAACATTTGTTTCAAAACATTTAGACGGTCGCTGTCACGGCTGTCACGGCTGTAAACTAATAAATAAACAAGCCCATGGTAACCCAAAGACAATTGGGTTAGGTTATGGTCAAATATTATTGAGCACGCTTTGAAACAAAGTTTATAAACATCCAAACATGTTATATTACGTTCACACTCACGTGTAAGTTATTTGCTGACTGGCCAAGGGCGCAGTTGTTCATGGGCAGCCACTGTCAGTCATTGTCCCCGTTTTTGCAACACGTACCTTTCGTTTTGCAATACTTTCTGGATGGTCTAGGGCCCTTTAAATTTAGCCTTGTGTTTCCCGCCGCCAGCTAATTGGGAATCTTCGACAGCAGGAATGCTCTTGGTGCGGCGTGCGTCATACTCGCTCAGCAATTTTAATAACTCACGTTCAGAAGCTGGTTTTTGCAGTTGTATTGCTGATCGTGCTTCAGAATGATTCAGACCAAACTCAACCATGCTTAAAATTGTGATCCACGGCAGTTTATCGTGAAATCGTTTGATGGATCGTAGTTTTTTGTAGACCGTAATCGCACAGTGATTCATATTCTTGACTTTTGAGAGTAGCAGCAGTATAAGCACGCGTACCCGGGGTTTCTTTATCGGGAAAGGCAATGCTTAAATCATTACAGAAGTTCTCCCAAGTCCGGCTAAGTGGTCTCCAGTTACAATAAAAATGATAAGCGCTGCCTCGTAATGCTTCGCCAGCTTTTGTAATCATTACGAGGTCACATATGTTGAGCTCATTCTTGAGCCTTGTGACATCTTATAACCATTCGTCGATGGAATGGAGTATGCTTTTGGTCGGTTCATACGTAGTTACTTTAAAAGACGTTTGCGCATGCACCGACTCAAGCGCGTCTATGCTTCCTTCGCCCATGTTGGGTAGTGGCGTTGAAGCTGATGATTGGGGCGTCGCCATATTGGATTGACGAGTCAATTCAGTTAGTTGTTGCGGCTGCGTTGTTTTTAAAGTAATTAAGGCCTCTTGCCATGATACCTTTGCCCTCTTTGGCTCGTGCCTCCACTAGATCTTCTTCGACGTTTGCTGGTAGTATGTCCTCCTCGGAATCTGAACTCTCATGGCGGGCACCAACGCTTCCATTGTTCTCTTTGTTCTCCATGGCTGTGAGCTGTGAAGTTTAACAAAAAAGCACTCCGAATCACTCAAATACTACACAGGAAGGATCCCACTTCTGATGTCAACTTTTTGAACTAAATATTGGTAAGAAGACACAAAAACTCAAATTCGTTTATTTTACTTTAAAAGTGCTATGAATCTATGTTCGATATGTCTCAGCTACTACTCGACTGCCCGCGCATCTTTTCCCTTCCTCCTCATTATGTCGTGCGCGTTTGGCCGTCCTGTCGACTAGGGACTTGTCTCGGCTTCGGTGGGGTGAGGGAGAGAATATGCCAACATACATATATGGCTATATATTGAAGTGCTTTATAAAATTATATTTGCTCATTTAAGTTGAATATTTCTAATTCTTTGGTAACAATATAGATTTCAACAATAGCTTGCGCCTCTGATTGAACGTGGTCGACAATATTGACATTTTTTGCCAAATATGAATCCGATTTTCCATTTTCTAGTAGCCATACATTGCGTAAAACATATTTACAGAAGACATATCAAGGAGTCATGTTAAATATCAAAGAAGACATACATAATAAATTTATGTGGCTAACAGTGGACGAAACAACAGATTTTGCGGTAATAAGGTAGGTAATGCCCCCGATATTGATAGCTAAAACAGCGGCTAGAAGTATAGAAATAGTAGCAATATGTGTATTGTCCTCTATAGATGTAAAAAATAATAATGTACTGACGTTAGTGACAATAAAAAACTCTTAGCGACACAAACAACTGTGTGAATTTCGTGAAAATAATGTGTTGTGTCGTCCTCTATACACTTTTAACTTCAGTAGATGTGGAACGATCATTTTTCCTCTACAACTATATATACAGGCCAAATCGCTCACGTTTAAAGAGAATAAACGCAGAAAGACTACTGGTCGTGGCAACGTACGCTCAAGCAATGCGGACAGTAGGTGTTTCTGAATGACACAAGCAATAGGTATGTACACACATTAACATATTTTACACTTGTCTTTTTGATCTCCCATATGTCATCTTCCGTCAATAACATGACGGATTACGACTCCGGCCCTGTGTTACAACACATGTTCGGAACCCTATTCATTACCCTCATTTCACAAATAAATAATAGTTATGTTACAAAATGGTTATCAAATTTAATGGTTACCGCAAAAATGCTAGTTTTCAATTCTAACTGATGTCACGAAACTAAGTTAGCTTAGTCCAAAAATACTAACCAATACATTCATGTCATACTGCGGTAAAATCGTATTACTTTTAAACCGAATACCGCGACGTAGTATGTGCCTGCGGGAATGAAATATGTGCGATAAAACCGAATAGGAACCAAACGAGACGTTTAAATAAATTTAATTAGGGCCTTTGTGGTGCCGGCACGGAGGGAGTGTCGGAGCGGAATCTATATAAAAATGTTCGTCAAAATAGAACAAAAAAGTCCTCCACAGGAACCGCCATTAGTTATACACACGTGTACTTCAACGCCTACTATTAAATGAATATGTTACTCTTTCCAGTTACAATTGCATATAAATTTTGAGATTATTTATGGGCAGCATATAAATCACGACGACGCCGACGGCAGACGGGAAAAACCGAAATAGAAATAATTAAATGAGAATAATAAAAACGTAGGTAGTGCAACATATTGTATACCTGCCATATGTATGGTATAATGTTTCTACTTTTGTTAACCAAACATTGTATAAAACATGTGTCATACACTTTTGCATATTATGCATATATTAGACATGTTTGCATTTTTAATATGTTAAACAATAGGTATTGAATGAACTCTGGTGCAATGAACTCACTGCTTTTCAAATGAAATTATACATTTTTAATTTCACCAATTTAGCTTATTTATATGGAACTAAAAAAAATATAAGAAGAAACCATCGTGATTCACTATTCCTTGACAAAGAAACTGTGGTAAGGAATATTCCAATAATTTATGTTAATTTGTACTTGCCTTGTGCCTTTCTTTCCATTTTTTAAATTTTCGATTCTTGCAAAATTCAGCTGCACTACACTTATCACCTAATGTGCGTAGGTATTTAGATGTAGCCTTTCTAGAATGTCGTACGACGAAGTGTTGAATGGCTTCTAAGGTTGCCTCATATCACACCTTGTGTGACTTTTTTCTAGGGTCATCTAAAACTACAATCTACAGACAAGAGGCAAGGTCTGATGAGTTATTTCTATAGTTAAATATATATATTTACGACTAGGGTACCTACCTAAATTGTAAAATATACAATTTCACTTGAAAAAAAGTGACGATTTATATAATTATTTTTGACATATCAAAATAATTCAAATTTCCATTTTACTATAAATAAACAGGTTTTTCGCACAAAAAATAAATATGTAGGTTTCTTGTATAAGTTTGAGTCATTTTCTCTTATAACATCAACAAAAGTTACCTAACAAATGGGCGTAGCTACGATTTTGGTTGGTTTTGGTTTGGGTTCGCGAATTGGAATTATAAAACTGAAAATTTTATAATAAATTTTTAAATAAATAGTTCAGTCAAATTTAATATTAAGCGCGTATGCTAAATTTGAAGAAAAAAATTAAACACACTAGAAATACCATATTTTTTGTCATAGTTCGTTTATGAAATGTAGATATGTCTCACTTTTATATGAAATATGCGTAACATTTACGTTTAATAAATAACTGAAGTTATTACCTCCAAAGTTAAAGAAAAGTAGGTAATACATAGTTCAATAATAAAAACACTAGAATAATAATTTATCTGAGGAAATTTTCAGAACGGTAAATAAGATGCTTTACTCGCTAGGTCGTTCCCCTGCAATGACTAGGGTTCGGAAAGTGTGCTATAACGCAGGGTCGGACACAAAATCAATCATGTTATTGTTGGAAGATGACATATGAGAGATCAAAAAGACATGAGTAAAAATTAAATCAAAATAAACTGTTTCAAGTGAGTCTGTGATTAGTATGTGTGAGTCTATATGATCAATAAGATTGAGTCCATGAGTCTATATTCACCACTATTCACGGGCATCGAAGGTTTAGTACAGAAAGGATAAGGTTTAAAAGAAATTGTGCGTATGTTGGCGCTAATGATCAGTTGAAAATGTCATTCAACAAAACTGAACTCTCGTTCTCACATTTCAAACACTATTCAATGTCATTGAATCAATCCCAATGACTAAAAATGTTAACCTGGTGTTCACTTCCATTGAAATAAGAATTCATTGATCGATGTCGTTGAAATGCTGACCTTATTGTTCAATTTATTTTCAGTTGCATAGATTCTTGATCTATTGATCACTGAAGTCGACTACTGAGAACCCAGCTAACTGATTTTTGGATATATTAAAAAGAGAAGATATTCGCAACAACTTCGTCCGCGATCACACTGTATACCTGCCTAACCGAAAAGATTAGATGCGAGCGTTCTACTGATACGAATTCCTGCTCGATGAGGACGAGGTCGACTCCGCGATGAATGGTTATGGCCCGTCGTTACTGGCGTTAGACGAGCCGACTCTCGGGTTATCTGCAGCCTCAGAAATGCGTTATTATTCCCCCCGTTTATCCCCGATACCGTTTCGCGTCCGGGATGTAGGTCGCACTCACGTATGTACGTAACGGTCCCATATCCGTAATGGCCCATCCGAAAAAAAATTTAGCGAGATTTAATGGGGTCATACGAGGACTCCGTGGGTTGATTGAATTTTAAGTTTGCCGATCTGGTCGTTCGAGTAACCCCAGTTTAATTTTATTCTTTAATAACATGTACAAAAAATAATAAAGGCAATGGCATTTCCGTTGTTTGTTTGTTAAAGGATGAATACATTCATAATAATCATGTGAGCCAGGATTCCGGCGAGTCGCAACGGGGTTGGACTCAGGTCGCTATTATTACAAAGTGATAGTGCGCATTAAATATTTCTTAATTAGAATGCGGAAATGAACCGCACATGATTGGATTACCAGGGGGGATACTATCGCGGCATGCTGTTCGGCGTAATATATTCGAGGTAAATAATATTATGAAGTGTTTTCTAAATGAACTATCACTTGTATTAATAGTGAGCAAACTAGAACGAAATTGAACGTATTTCATATTAAGGACGATATACACGTTCAAGCATATTGAGCAAAATACTTGTGTGACGTCAATATTGTGCAATATATTGTGCGTCTTGACTGTTTACGCAATCAGATTTCATACTTTTGCGATGTTGGTAATAAATGCGTGTAAAGCGCAATAACTAGAGCTGGTGCGTACAAATTCAATCGTATTGTGCAATGAATGTCGAATGTGTACCAGTTAAGGTCTACTTCAAACATATCCCGTCCTTACTACTACACAACTCAAGAAAGTCTGTTTTCCAGGAAAGCCAGATAAAGAATCTGTTTAGTAAACTTTTGTTTAGTAAAAGTAAATTTACTTATAGTCCTTCTATTTTTAATTGAAACTGATAAATACGCCTGGGGAACAAAAACTGCGGTACAACTTTATGATTCCATGGATGTGCATATATCTTTTATAAATTCGAAAATTGTGAAATAATTTTTTTCATTCAAATCAATATAGGAGATTAAAATTAGTCTGCATACAAAACTCTTAATATTTGTAATATAATTTGCTGTAAATAATGCTCATTTAGCCAGACAATCTCAAAAAATTGTCTGTGTTAATAAACCTAGTTAACGTTGTAAAAATTTTATGGCACAGTGGACCGAAAAAGTATTTAAGGAATGTATTAGATAATAGAAAGCACAATAGTATACTGGATCGGCATTCCAGTTGCCGGCACGGCACGGGCGCCTCTTCAAAATTTTAAATTTAAATATTAGTAATATACATAAAGTTGTTTTAATGTATAAATATTTTTTCCAGCAATTTTAAACGCTTTATTTTAATGCTAACTAATAAATGTATATCTATGTATTTTTTTTTAAAGATTTCCAAACTAGCTTTCTAAGAACGTCACGAACTAATAGTTTATTGAAGTATGAAGTACACTTGTATAGTGAGCTTAGCAATTTTAGAAAATATATCTGACAACCTTGCTTTTTTCTACCTATTTTCAATTGAGAATGGAAATTGAGAATACTTTTGTTGGAATTATTTTTTTTCAATAAATTCAGCTAAATGCGGCAGATTATATTTATCTAGAAAACGTATTAATACTTTATAAATAAAATATGTTTATGGTTTACTTATATTTTATATATATACAGGCTGTCTGATAAAAAACGCCGCGAGCCATAACTCCATTATTTGTAGCCTGATGTTAAAAAACAAAAAACCAGATCAAATGGCTCTAAAGGAACTATAAGTGAGACTACTGCAGTATTGTTCAACTTTTTTTTTTTCTGAAACGCGATAGTCAACTTTTTTTTCAAATGGCAATATAGGATTTTTTTTTGTAAATTATCATGCACAGTTTTCTAAATCCAACGATGTATAACAAATTGACTTGTGTGAAACATTTATTGCTGAAAAAGTGCCAAAATGTTTGTCATTATCGCAATCGGCGTCCTACCGGCTAACTGATACCAAACGTAGTTGGACTAATCTAATCACGTATGCAGTGGAAAACAAAAAATAATACAAAAAAGCAAATAAATGTCATTTCAGCGTCCGCGTCCCAGCCTTTTTTCTCATTCTACTTTATGTCATTTCTGCATTAGGTTATTTTTTGTGAAATAAGCTTAGCAGAAAAAAAAATGAATGTTTCACAAAAGTCAATTTGTTATACATCGTTGGATTCAGAAAACAAATTTGCATAGTAATTTACAAAAAAATCCTATATTGCCATTTAAAAAAAAGTTGACTATCGCGTTTCAAAAAAAAAAAAGTTGAAATCACTGCAGTAGTATCCCTTATAGTTCATTTAGAGCCATTTCATCTGTTTTTTTGGTTTTTAACATCAGGCTACAAATAACGGAGTTATGGCTCGCGGCGTTTTTTATCAGACAGCCTGTATATAAGAATTTTATAATATATAAGAAGCATCAATAAAACTATTGAGTATATTATAGATACCAATAATATCTTTAACTTTTCTCCTGTTTTCAGTTAATAAAATTGTATATTCCAAAGAAATAATAGATGACTGAAAAATATATCTTCAGTTAAAGGACAGTAATAGGTAGCTCAAAAATAAAAACAGTAAATTATTTTTTAGAATACCTAATATTTAGGGCGGTAAATATGAAAAATAATTTCTCGCTACGTCGTTCCATGTTGCAATGCTCTGTATATGATGGCCTAAGCGAGTTTCAGTAATTGTATATTATCAACAAATTCTTACAAAAGTAGTTTTACAGTTTTTATTTACAATGTAATTTACGGCAACAGTCATTATTTTCGAAATAAAATTGAAGAGCAATTCATTTCTTTTTTTATTTGTCCTTTTCTACCGCATACTTATATCACAAAATGGCATTCAAATGAAGCGTCCGTTATTCCCGCAATGATTGAGACGTTAAACGAATACCCTGTCAACAATGAACCATGAAACGATTTACAACTACTACAGGTCAAAGTGAGGTTATAGAGCAAGGCTAATAATATTAATTTAGCTTAGTCTGAGAGATATTGTTTAATGATGTAACTTTTATAAAACGATACAACTTTTATGTTGACAAAGAAAAATTTCAAATGATATAGTCTAGAATAGTATGTCTTTATCCACTTGGATCTTCCTTTTTTTCTTTGTATTTATTGTGGAGCAAATCAAGTCTTACATCTTCTAGAGCATCATCTCAAAGAGCAAATAAATAAAGGGTAACAGATTCATAAATTAGAGTTTAAGATGGTTTCACGGAGTTTTATAGAGTTCGTTTAAGGGGTTAGGTGGGTTTCAGAGGTTCAAAAAAAGGGTATTTTTATTATATTTTTTTAATATATACAATCATATATTTTATTTAAACAATTCAGCATGTCAAAGATACATATTTAAACAGTGTTTTGTGAAATTTTTATTTAAAAATTCCGAAAACTCAGCCATTGGTACCTCATCTCCCTTGACGTCTCAAAAAAAATGCTCTTACCGTGGACAGCATAACTCATTATTGGTTCGTCCAAAATCAAAAAACCAAAAATATTTCGTTAGTACATGGATAAATTTCGTTATTGGACGAAGGAAAAAAAATAAAATAAAAATTGAATTTTTTGACAGACTTTGAACAAAAAAACATATTTTTTGGTCAAATTTTCGCCATGTATTGGCTTGAAAAAAATTAGTTGTAATATTAAAAAAAAATCGTTCGTTCAATGACTAGATAATGTTATTTCAAAGATGTGTGTAAAATTTGAACAAAATCGCTTCATAACTTTTCGAGAAATCGTGTCCACCGACTTAAAAAATTGAGTTTTGAGATAAACGCGTTTAAGGTTTTAAATTGAAATAACATGCAAAAAATTTTTTTTTAACTTACATAGAATCATCGATTCCGGCACCATAAAGCTGGCAAACGTAAACAAACATGGAGAAAGCGAGTAATCAACTGTCACACGACTAGGGGGCGCATTCTTATCTGAAATCGACAATACCTGCGAAGCGCGCTGCACTGACGTGGCCTGATGGGCGGAACTTCCGAAGAGTCTATCTCTTAGAATTCTACTCGGATCGATTTGAAATTTTAGGAGAATATTTTAAACATATTGTACTATTTAATAAGACAAAAAAAAATCGATTTTGTGAAATTTTCAAACCCACCTAACCCCTTAAGGGTTGACACTTTCACTTCCTCCTATATTCAAATACACACTTGAACACTTTTAATCGCTTAACAAAGCACTTTTTTGAAGAAAAAAACTTTCTCGAGGAAAGTTGGTTTTCGAAGAAAGGGCAACACCCCCCCCTAAGTGAAAAAAGTTACTTTAGTCACGAGTTAGCATAAAAAAAATCTACGTCAGTATCGTTCTGAATTATTTTTGTAGACTTCAATTTCAAGTACGTTGATTATAACGTTCATGCTTTCTAAGTCTAAAATTTTTCTTCAAAATAGGCGAGTAACGAGTAGCGAGTATGTTCTTCGGGTTTTTCTGGTAGCGGATTCATTGAAGCAAAATTAGGCGTTTATACAGTTTTCTCCGGAATATATACAAGAATATTGCTGCCCTCGCTGTCCATTTTGACAATTAGTTAAAAGTAACTAGTAACTAGTTCTTTTTTACGCGTCCTAAAAATGACATATTCGAAATTACGAAAAACGGCTACTAAATACTTAGTCAAGATCTAGAAATAAGTGAAAGAATGACAGTGTGTAAGGTACTTTTTTTTTTTAATTCAACGCAATGAAAAAATGAACCGCTATGAAATTTATGATAGTCCTGAAGCAATGTGGATATAATATTTTTCACATTTGGTACACAGTTTTTTGACACGTTGTTTGATTCAGCAAGCCTTTGGAGAGGACTACATGAGCCGAAGACAGTAGCACGAGTATTGCAGGCGTTTCAAGGAGGGCAGAATGTTGACCGATGGACTCCATCAGATGGACAATTTTCTACATCAACAAATGACGAACTTGTGGACTCCATTCGTGAGATTTGTCGCTAATAACGGTAAGAATGGGGTTGACATGTTCATCAGTTCTTGACTTCGAAAGTCGTTCAGCTCTTGGATCTTCATTGGTCAACATTCTTTCCTCCTTGAAACACCTGTCTTTGGCTCATACAGTTCTCCCCGAAGGACTGCTGAGTCAAACCCCTTGTTCATTCAGTAGATGTTTTGGCGAATTTACCGCAAAATTTCACACTCACATGTCGCTCCTGAAACGTTTTGGTGTTAATGTAAAATCGACTACCGGTCGCTACACGTTTACCAATGCATCTGCATCTCTAGCGAGATAGCTTCAATATAAAAATTTGGCCAGATTTTGAATAGATCTTTTATAAAAAAAAGGAAACCACTATTTTTTTTTTAAATTTGCCACTGCATTGGCATGCCAATCAGCATATCAGCCATCCCTCAATATTATATAAACTTAAAAAGACAAGTTCAAATAGGTACTTTATTAGTTTTATCATTTGACCACTGTATAGTGCTTTGTCCCAATGTTGCGTTTTCTCAACGTTATGTATTATACAGGGTGAGACAAAAGTCCAGGTACGGCAGAATAACTCGGCGGGAGTGCATTTTAAGAGAAAATTTTAAATATAAAAGTTTTATGATTTTTTCCTGGCTGTTTAACGGTGACCTTGGATTTGACCTTGACCATGACATTAAAGGTTATTTAAAGATCAAAACAATTTTATTAAATGGGACTACAATTTTGACTAAAATTGTACGTTCAGATATGGCCTTCAATTTTTGTATGGAAACTTCTGTAGCGAAATTTCACTATTTCGCTTTGCTATCGCGTTTGGTGATAATAACTTGGAACATAAGCTTTGTGTGAACATATCTGGACGTAAAATTCAGATATGGCGTTGAGTGACCTCCTCCATTTGACCTTGGGGATCCCCACAAGGTTAAACTGCGAAAATCCGCTACTTCAGACTAGCTTGAAAATGTCATGTCGTCGTAAACATGTTCTTTTCTTTACAATTTCTCTAGTTTTATTTGGTGTTGACCATGTACTCAGTTATTACCGTATACCCAGCTGGTGAAGGAAAGGTGATGTGTGCACCCAGTCAATTAAGGCAAGGTAAGTTTATAACTGTTCATAGTTATTGTCGCCAACTTCTGTAGCGCATTTTTGTAGTTTGACATTGTGGGGATCCCTAAGGTCAAAGGATGGGGTCATTGAAGGCCATATCCGAACGTAAAATTTTCCGCTATCTCTATTTCCGGCGTCAAAAGTATGGAGTCCCATTGTCCCAAAATTGTCTTAACCTTTAAATAACCTTTAAGGTCGTGGTCAAAGTCAAATCCAAGGTCACCGTTAAAAAAAATGTATTTAACATTTTCCCTAAAATGCACTCCCGCCGAGTTATTCTGCCATACCGGGACTTTTGGCTCCCCCCTGTATATGTATATTTGAAAGGTAAGTGTTTTTCGCCAAAATTCACTTATTTTATATTTACTTCTATCCAATATTGAGAATGTAATTGCTTACTCTAAAAAATGTTATCGATGGGCTAAATTATATATTAATGCAGTACCCATTCCAGCTAGCCACAGAAATTTAGAATTTACTGAGAAAAAAATATTATTTTTCTTATGTTGCGTTAACGCAACCATGGATGTAAATGGGTTAAGTGTGAATTTGTTTCTACACCGAAGGTTCCGCTCCTTCTCTTTGATCCTCCTGTATATTTGGCGTGGGATTACGAACCGGATTCTCTCTTTTATTTTTCCTCCCTTCCAGTAGCATTAATTGGAATTTTCTTTCGTTCGGTAAATAAGTGATAGCCCCACATCGGTAAATCACCCGGAGGAACATAATATAAGCTAAAGGTTATAAATTATCGAATTAGATAAAGTTTATAAGAGCCCGACCGGTTCGGCCCACTGGAAGAGGAAATATATCCTTTTTTTTTCAGCTTGTTTAGCTTTTTATCGTTTATCGTTTTATGCGATCGGAATACCAAGTAATGCCCGAAAACCAACAAAGCGCATCAAGTGTTTCACTCGATTGTCTTTGTTCTTTTTTGCAGATTATCAGCTTAATCGTATAAGAGATGATGTGGAAAGCGGAATTTGTTTTTCTGGAAAGCTGGAAAAACTATTAGAGTGCGTACAAATTGGAGTTTCTGAATGTGAATCTGTGATATGTGGTTTTTAGGTCTAAAACTAACTTGTTTCAGAAAGTAAAAATTAAAATGTCCTCTAATAGTAGGAGAGCTGGTAGACATTTTTGGGAAGGTATTTGAGGCAATGTGAAAAGTTTTTCAAAACTTCCTTTAGTGATACCTAAATACAAAAATGCAGACCTGGCTGATGGGTTAGGGGGGCTTAAGCGACCATTAAATTTTTCAAGAAGCGAAATAATTTTTGAAAAAATGTTCTTGAGGCACATTGAGATTTTAACATTTTAAAATTTAATATTTAAAAGAGTTGAAAAATCAAAAAGCCAGATCATTTAACCGGGTCAAAAAGCTTGCCACACGTTTCCAAAATTAATTATTTTTCAAAAAAAATCAAAAAATGTATTTGAGGCACTGAAATTTTTTGTAGGGTATTATTCGTGACTAAAAATAGTTATTTACAAAAAGACAGGTCGTTTCGGTGGGACATGTTACCCGCCAGGTGAGTGAGAATGTTCAACGTGAGTGGGAGTGAGTAGTGCGGTGCGCAAGTTGAAATGGGAGAGAACGCGTATATCGGCAGCTGTCTCCCGCAAAATCACGTAATTATGAGCATTCGTGAGGTCGTTTGTAAGAATTTTGGAGTATTTAAAACGTTCTTAGTCGTAATTTTGTTATTTTAAAACTTTTAGACTACGAATAACTAACATTATTTATGGGTATATTAAATAAAAAAAAAAAAACAAAAAAAAAACAAAACAAAATAATACCATACCTTGTGGGGAAAGAGGCACATCAGAATTTCTAGATGAAGTGTCATAATATTTTTTTCATTAAAGCTGGGAAATTTTTGTAACATGGGTATGATAACCGTCTTTTAAGTTGGAATTGGTTGGTAAAATAATGTAGTGTCTTTTGTGCAAATAACACACACTTTTTTTCCACAATTATCACTATCCATTGCAAATAATTGTCGAAAAAAGAGGACTTTTATAAAAACACGTGTTAGATAAATACGTTGCAGTATACGACAGAACGTTTTAAATACTCCAAAATTCTTACAAACGACCCCACGAATGCTCTTACAGCTGCCGATATACGCGTTCTCTCCCATTTCAACTTGCGCACCACATTAATCACTCCCACTCACATTGAACATTCTCACTCACCTGGCGGGTAAAATGTCCCACCGAAACGACCTGTCTTATTGTAAATAATTATTTTTAGTCACGAATAATACCCTACAAAAATTTCAAAGTGCCTCAAGTACATTTTTGGATTTTTTTTGAAAAATAATTAATTTTGCAAACGTCTGGCAAACTTTTTGACCCGGTTAAATGATCTGGATTTTTTGATTTTCCAACTCTTTATATATTAAATTTTAAAATGTTAAAATCTCAATGTGCCTCATGAAACATTTTTTTTTTTCAAAAATTATTTCGCTTCTTGAAAAATTTAATGGTCGCTTAAGCCCCCTAACCCATCAGCCAGGTCTGTATTTTTGTATTTAGGTAACACTAAAGGAAGTTTTGAGCAACTTTTCACATTGCCTCAAATACCTTCCCAAAAATGTCTAAAAGCTCAGACTATAATATCCTCCACTTTTCTACAAAAAAATTATGAGTATATATGTATTTAATGTATTTTCCGAAAATAGAACGACAGAAAAATGTATCCACTGATCTTTTTCTTCAACTTTTCACATTGCCTCAAATACCTTCCCAAAAATGTCTAAAAGCTCAGACTATAATATCCTCCACTTTTCTACAAAAAAAATTATGAGTATATATGTATTTAATGTATTTTCCGAAAATAGAACGACAGAAAAATGTATCCACTGATCTTTTTCTTCAATTTTACTATCCAAATAACCGAGATATAAAATGAAGTACACGGTGACTGTTTTATCTTGACCAGCCCATTTTTATTAGTAAACGGCTAAAGGAATTTGTAATCTGCAAAAATATTTTGTTTCTATCATCTGAGACTAGAACTTATCACGTATTGAAGAAAGAAAACAGCACGACTTTTTGAACTTTTTTTTCAGAAATATACCAGTTTTGGCTTTGAAAAGATGTAATTTAGAATTTATTTTCCAAATACCATATTTTAATATTTTCCATTTCTTAAAAAGTTATGTCCAATACGTATGATTTATACTGCATTCTTTTATTGCAAAATATTTGGGTATGGTGGTGTAGTTTACTGTAATTTCCACTTATTTTTCTTTGTGTGCCAGTTTAACTGATCGAATTTGATATGCTTTGTTGAGTTCTTTGGTTCCAAGTTCATTTCCTCCCAATTTGTATTACTGAAACGAATTCAAAGAATATTAAAAGTACATGATATACGTATAAAGTGTACAAGCAAACGATGTAAAACATCGGAAATTTTTGCCAGTGATACTCTTGATGTCACAGAATAAATCCACAAGATCTGAACATGGATTTATCGAAACTTCCTATCCTATCATATATCCAGAAGTGTTTGTCAAAATTTTTATATCTCGTTTCTTAATGTAGATTTTTCAAGTTTTCCCACATGATTGATGTTCGCTTTTTTGAAAGAAACTAAACAACTAAACAAATAAAGCACTTGCTCTAATTTCACTATATACTTATTCAGGCACTATAGATTTCGATATATTAATTTCGATTTCTTAATCGAAATATATTAATTTCGATTTCTCAACAAAGAAACTGAATTTCCACATCGGGAATCATCCCCTCCAAGTTATCCCTTTTCGTCCATAATAATTACACAGGTCTACAAAATAAAAAAAAAAAACTCTGTCTTTGCAGTCAGATCCATCAATTCCTATGTATTTTGATGCACTGAAACCAAATTTGGCAAAAAAAATATTTCTACAGCATCAGTTTTTTTCTACACCCTCATATAACCCTCATAAATTTTAATAGAGGAAATTTTTCGAAAAAAATTTCTTAACTATTTTTTATGACCTTTATTTTAGTTTTTTGGGTCGTTGATAACGAATCTGAAGTTAAGAATAAATTTCGACTTAATGACAGCTGTCAAATTTCACTAAAAAAGTAAAAAATTTATATTAAATGCATATTCCTACGTTTTTTAGGATGCTCATTACTATTTTGTTGTAGATGTTATATTTGTGAAGGAGCTGCTTAGATCTTTTTATTTATATCTATTTTGTTCTTTTTTCATATTTTGGTTTTTTGTAACTGTTATACCGGGTGGACCATTTGAACCTTTAATAGGAAATAACTCGGCGGGTAAGCGAAGAAATAAAAAAAGTTGTATACAGAAGTTGTTGGGCAAGGAGGGGGAAGTACGACCGTAACCTTTTTGACCTCGACGTTGACCTTGAGGGTTATTTGAAGGTCAAAACACGTTTAAAATTTGTCGGTTTTTAAGGTTATTTCAAGGTCAAAGTGATTTATCAAGCGTGAAACCCTACTTTTGATACTCTGATTTGAAATGTTTAACGTCAAGGTCATTGGTATCAGGAAGTGACCTTATTCGACCCTGACAACTTTAATCAGAAAAATGTTACTGTTTCCAATCTCTATCCCGAGCTAGCCCTCGTTTTTGAACAATTTTCGAAAATTTTACTTTTATTCGACCTTGCCATGACCTTGTTGACAAGTACCATTTTGGACGTAAAAGTTCCTGCTTTTCAAATCCGGGGTCAAAAATAGTTGTTTCCATTTGAAAAAGTTGTTTTGGCCTTCAAATAACCCTCAAGGTCAACGTCGAGGTCAAAAAGGTTACGGTCGTACTTCCCCCTCCTTGCCCAATAACTTCTGTATACAACTTTTTTTATTTTTTCGCTTACCGGCCGAGTTATTTCCTATTAAAGGTTAAAATGGTCCACCCGGTATAACAGTTACAAAAACCAAAACAAAAAAAAAGAACAAAATATATATAAATAAAAAGATGTAAGAAGCTCCTTCACAAATATAACAACATCTACAACAAAACAGTAATGAGCATCCTAAAAAACGTAGAAAAATGCATTTAATATCAACTTTTTACTTTTTAGTGAAATTTGACAGCTGTCATTACGTCGAAATTTATTCTTGACTTCAGATTCGTGATTAGCGACCCAAAAAACCAAAATAGAGGTCATAAAAAATAGTTAAAGAAATTTTTTCGAAAAATTTCCTGTATTAGAGTTTATAAGGGTTATATGGGGGTGTAGAAAAAAACTGATGCGGTAGAATTTTTTTTTGCCAAATTTGGTTTCAGTGCATCAAAATACATAGGAAATGATGGGTTTGATTGCAAAGACAGAACTTTTTTTTATTTTGTAGACCTGTGTTATTATTCCTATTCTCCGGCTATTAAAGTGAGTACCTAGTCGATCATTAAATATTTTTGTCCTAAATGTAATAGTATACTAAACACAAATTACAGATGGATGGGAGTAGAATTCAACCAATAAATCATAAAATTCGTGGCAATTGCAAAGCTAGAGATTTTCATTAAAAAATTTGCAACCGCAATAAATTACATGCACATCAATGTACGCAACAATCGGTAAATGTCCCGTAATAAAGTTCCGATGTTTTTGGGCAATTTCGCGTTAGTGACGTTATCAGCTACTGACGTAAGCAGATAAATTTATAGAAGCCCGTTGGTTGACGATTTAAGCATACACAATCGACAGACGACCTAATTTGTTTATCAAATAAATGATCAGAACTGGGTACAGAACGTTGACATCCACAATTTACCTAAAAACAGCAACTGCTACATTTTCGTGTTAGAGATATGGTTTCAATATAGGAGGATGATGCACGAGTGGCGTATTACATGTTTTGGCAGACTCAAAGATACCTAATATGGAGCTGAAAATTTGTATCTAAGGATTTGATGATGCTCTCCGCGCGACTTTAAATAACATGCCCTTTTACCTAAGGTAAGATATTCATGTGATGTGTCGGTTTATAGGTTTTTAAGGTAGGATAATTAAAATATTTCATTAATAAACCTCTAGTTACTTCCTTATGCAGATTGAACTGGCGGTGAAAAATCAAAGGCCGGTAGAAGGTTAAATATGTTTAAGAAATTAAGTTAGTCATGAAAATCAAAAAGGCAAATTGGTTCACACCAAGAAGTTTAAGGAATATAAATGAATAGAAGTTGACTTGGTCAAACAGAACAAGAAGGACATTTAAGGTAGTAGTTAAGTATATCAATGGTAATAAAGGAGGGTAATGAGGTCTAAAGGGACAAGTAGGATAAAAGGCGGTCAAAGTCAAGGAGGCCAGAGATATATATTGATTCACATCTAAAAGTACAAGACGGATGAAGTATTGAATGACAAGAAGGACAAGTAGTTAATGAGAAAAAGGAAGACAAATGGAAGTCAAGACAGTCAATTAGGACAATGATCTAGTTGACAAACAAGGGGAATAAGTTTAAAGAGGACAAAAAAAGACAAGGGAGTTAAAGAGGACAAAGAGGACAAACGGTGAAGAGAACAAGAAGGTTAAAGAGAACAATAGGAGGGCAAGAGAACAAGAATATTAAGGAGGACAAAAGTAAAACAAAAAGAGGACAAACAGAGGATCAATGGGGACAAAAAGAAGAAAGGGGGTTCATGAGAAAACAATGAGTAACAATCTTTTGTGGCAAAAATTGTATGTAAATTAAAATTTAAACAATAAAAAGCTGATAACATAAGAAACGATTTTTATTGATTACAAGTCAACATATACAAGAAAACGAAATAAAAAAAATCACAACAAAAAAAAAACATTATGTGAAATTACAACATTGACAGTGAAAACTGAAGATAGAATTGAAAAATTCTAGGCAATATCTTGAATTTCCTTTGCTGTTATGCAAAATAGAGAAAGCTAATTAAAATGGTATTTCTTCGGGTTAGATTGTGTATCGGTATCCTCAGGCCGGTGCAGACACCGGTGTCTACCGGTGTTTTTGGAAAAAATAAAGCGTAGAAAAGTTTAAAATATTGCAGGAGTTGTTTTCTTCAGAAAAAAAGCGCTACATTTAGGCTATTAAATGTTGAAAATACAAAACCTGTATAATATACTCCATTGGCAAATCCACCATCTACAGATCCCAACTGCTACTTCTACAGTTATATTTTTATAACATTTGAGATATATGGTCGAAATATTCACAACCTACAAACAAAAAAATCTGATGAAACATAGAGTAAGGATTGACCAGTAAGTTGCTTTATGGTCTTACTGTGGTACGGGAATTGGTACTTCTAACCAACTTTATCGACCAGTGTAAACCAGAAGACATCCTACAATTAGGTAAACAATTTTTGTCCGTGAAATAACTGTTACCGTGAATTAACTGTGTTAATAACTGATTTCTTGCTTCTTCACCTCAATTTCCTAATTATTTTATTTGTATCTCATATACGATTTTAACAGAAGCCGAGCTCGTTTCACAAGGAGCACTAACCTCCAGCACTAAGAAACTCCAGTTCTTAATATAACTCCTGAAACAATAAAGATAATGATTTCCCGTTTAAAAACCCCTTAAACGTTATAAAACCATTAAAAACATCAAGAACGGGTTGTAAACGTATACTTCGTGTTTAACGAAGTGCTGCTGGTAGGAGACTCTAAACTGAAATAAAAACAGATGGCCCAATACGTATATTTTTTCCTTTCTAGCAAGACCGGCCTAATTTAATCCGGAACATTATTTGAAGGCACAGCCCATTTACTTTTATTTCCTCTGCTGCTAAAATTGCCGTAGCGATGCCCGGATTCAATAAAGTAAAGAAACTGCCCATCATCAATGGCTTTTACTGTTATTGCCTCACGCTTTTTCTTGTATACCTAATGACACAACAGTACGCTGCAATTAAATAGTGGCACAGCTTTTCCTTTACGTTGAACTTAGATAATGAGATGATGGAAAAAGGAGCCCGATTGGTTGGGAACATATACAGGGTGTTAATTAAGTATGTACACAAACTTCAAGGAATGAAACTTTGATTGATTTTAAGATAAAAAGTTCCTATAAATATACAAATACATAGGTCCTAAACGGATTAGTTTTAAAAATACGGGAAGTTGATTTTTTGTATTCCAAGCAGGTTTTCCTTTATTAATTAGAAAATGCCAAGTCGGATCAAATTGAAAGGACAATGTTAAAAATAGCCGATTTCTGGCTGCTCGGGGTGAACGCATGTTGCCCAGAAAAATTGATTGATTGTTGTCAAAAAAACATGAAATATGACCCCCGAATACTTCAAATGGCTGGGGAAATGTCAACTTCACCCCTAAAACTGTAAAAACCACCTCAAAACCGCTAAAAATAGATCATTTTCGGTTTTGGTCAGATAACTCATATAAACCACAAATAACAGTTGGGTATGGTTTAAAAATAACAACATTAAGTCTTCAAAATATGAAATCGATGAGAAAATGTCGATTTCACCCTAAAAAATATAAAAACTACTCCCAAATGTCTTATTTCCGATTCCTAAAAATTGCTGATCTCGGGCGTATCTGACGCTTGAAACCCAGCAAAAATTATTGGATATGGTCAAAAAATATATGAAATTACTCCTTAATATATCACATGTTTGGGGGGAAAGTCCATTTCACCCCTAATTATAAAAAAAAACTTGTAAACTGCTGTAGTCCACATCTTTTGACTTTAATAGAATAACTTTTTTGACCCAGGTAAAATGATTAAAACTGGTTCAAAAATAGTAAAAAATAGTATTCAGTACATCAATCTGACTGGAGTTGTCTCTTTTCACCCCTAAAAAATAAAAACAACACTTAAACTGCTAAAAATAGCTCATTTTGGTCTACTGCATGAAAATACTTATAAACTAGAAAAAATGAGATTCAGGATGATTTAAAAATAAAATAACAAGTTTTTAAAATATCAAGTGACTGAGTTAATATCAATTTTACCCCGATATCACCGATCAAAATATTTAAACTACTTCTAGACTGCTAAAAGTAATTCATTTATTGCTTCTGTCAAGGTACACATACACATGACCCAGAAACATTGATTGGGATTGGTTTCAAAAGAAGATTTAATGTTATTATTTTTAAACCATCCCCAACTGTTATTTGTGGTTTATATGAGTTATCTGACCAAAACGGTTTTGGGGTGGTTTATGCAGTTTTAGGGGTGAATTTGGCATTTCTCCAGCCATCTGTAGTCTGTATTCAGGGGTCATAGTCCATGTTTTTTGACAGCAATCAATCATTTTTTCTGGGCTACATGCGTTCCCCATGAGCAGCCAAAAATCTGCTGTTTTTAACATTGTCCTTTGGTGGACAATTTTAATGCATTTAAACAAAAGGGTACTTTTAAACAAAAGACTATTTTTATCATTTTATCAACGGCGTGCGCAGGGATAACCTCTGTGGTTATCTTTTATATAACATTTAAAATTTCAAACAAAACACATCCCTCGATATTTTGCGATTAAATTAGCCGTTTTTGACAAAAATAAAAAAAAAACTTTGGAGTCCTAATTTTCAACTAATTTCCGTAGAAGTGTTAAACTTTTACGGAATTTTTTAAAATATATTGAATTTTTTTAAATTAAAGCTTGGTACCAATTAACCGCTATTTAAAGACTACATTTTGAAAGCATTTAATTATTTTTAATTCGATCATAACTTTCTCAAGATTTTTCAAAAAAAAAAGACACGTTACTGACTAAATTAAAAAAAAAAACGAACGTGCGTCGAAAAGAATTGAATTGCGGACGTACAGAATATTGAAATAATGATTAAAACACCTGATTAGAAAAACTTTTTAGAAAAAACATTGGATTTTTATTATTTTTTAATTAATATTAATAGTAATTTCATTAAAATTAAACCATTTTGCTCAAACTAAACAGTAAGTTTCTATCGAAAGATAGACTCTATTGAAAATATCTGGTGTATTTTTGATTATCAACCAAATATCAACTATTCTATTTCGTAGGTATTCTTCATTTTGAACAGGAGTTTTGTACACTAATCATTTAAGGGGTCCACATAACAAGTAATCCAGAGGATTCATATCGTGTGATCGAGGAGACCATGGTTGTGGGCCTCTTCTTCCAATCCAACGATTAAGATAATTTTCATTCAAAAATTGACGAGCAGCTAGACTGAAGTGTGGTGGAGCACCGTCGTGCATGTACCACATGCGTCTTTTTCCCTAATTGGAACTTCCTCTAAAAGTTCAGGTAGAACGTACTCTAAAAACCTTTGGTATTGCTCCCCAAGTCTAGGAGGAAGAAAATGGAGCTCAATCAGGTAGTTACCCACAATTCCAACCCAAATGTTGACGGAAGTTTTTCTTGGAAATTATTTTCTATCGTGGCGTGTGGATTATTTTCGGCCTATGCATGGTTATTATTATTATTATCAAAAAAAGCTTCATCCGTAAACAACACTTGACTCAAAAGGTTACTCTTAGATGCAAATCTCTCAGCACTAGAGCTTGCACACGTTGCATGTGAAAGTGATATAACTACTGGTCTCTTAAAATCGAATTAATCTCTAATTAGTTAATGTATAATTAATCTAGTTGTTGTCTAATTCGTCCGTAATTTTTCGTGTACTGGTTTCAAGGTTTCTCTTAATTTCATTTAGGACAGATTCTTCAATCTGAACAGTTCTTACCATTGCGAATCGTATTGTGATAACGGGTTTTCTCTTAAAACTTCCTGTTTCGGCAAGTCGTGCCTGGAGCCTTATAAAAGTTCTTACATTAGGTACTACGAGTTGAGGATATCGTTCATGATAGTTACCATCGGCCATTCCATAACAGAAATGCATGTCTGCTATTTCACTATTAGTAAATAGGACAATTTGGACGGAAAATCTTAACCAAAATCTAACAATATAGACATCCGAATAAAAAATATAGACATCCGACAAAAAAACGTCATCAACTCTGGCTATGAACAAGAGAGATGGAAATACCGGTCATGTCTAAGCTTTTAGGTTATGTCAAACATTTGACAATTGACTGTCACAATTTGTAAAATAAACAATGACTGTCATATGATGTGACAGTCTTGACAAATAAGGTTATAAATTCGATTAAGTCTTTTTTTTCTCGGCCAACTTTGATGAAGTTTTTTTGGATGGCTCTATAGTTCAGGTGGTCATTTTCAGCACGTGTAGTCTAGGAAAAAGTTACTGTTTAGTTTGAGGAAAATGTTTTAATTTTCATTTACTGAAATTACTATTAATATTAATTAAAAAATAATAAAAGTCCAACGTTTTTTTCTAAAAAGTTGTAAAGGTGTCTTAATCATTACTTACTTCAATACCCTGTACGTCTGAAATTCAATTATTTTCGAAGCACATTCGTATTTTTTTTTTTTAATTTAGTCAGTAACGTGTCGTTTTTTTCTTGAAAAATCTTGAGAAAGTTATGGTCGAATTAAAAATAATTAAATGCTTCAAAAATGTAGTCTTTAAATAGCGGTTAATGGGTACCAAGCTTTAATTTAAAAAAATAAAATAAATTTTAAAAAAATTCCGTAAAAAAGTACTGTAAAACACTTCTATGGAAATTAGGACTCCAAAGTTTTTTTTCATTTTTCACAAAAACGGCTAATTCAACCACAAAATGTCGAGAGATGTCTTTTATTTAGAATTAAACGTTGGAAGAAAACCGTATTAGATTTTTAAAACATAAGTAAGTGACGTACTATTTTTTTCTTCAATTAACCCACGGAGGCTATCCTTGCGCACGTCGTTGGTAAAATGATAAAAATAGTCTTTTGCTTAAAAGTACCCTCTTAATGCATTAAAAGTATCCACCAAATTTCAATTTGATACGACTTGGCATTTACTAATTATTATTAAAGGAAAACCTGCTTCGAATACAAAATTCAACATCCCGTATTTTTTAAAACGAAGCAATTTGGGACCTATATTTATAGGAACTTTTTTGTCTTAAAATCAATCAAAGTTTCATTCCTTGAAGCTTGTGTACATACTTAATTAACACCCTGTATATCCGTGTACCGATAGAGGAGTATGTATGTTTGAAGACAAGTTGTTAGTACACAAGCTGTTTTAATTAATGTAGTTACAACAATATAGTAAATTTGTCTTAATGAAGTTTATTTTTGTTTTTTGTTTCTGTATTGAATTTAATATTTATACCTGCATACACTTCTTTTAAAGAAAATTTAAAAACTCAAAAGCTTGTATTTAATTACTCTGTTCTGCATGAAATACCCGCCAAACTAATGTGTTATTTCGATAATTTCTACCGATGTAACCTTTACACTGACTTGTAAATTGCCGTATGCATCACGTAGCAAAATCTAGAAAATATATAAAATCTTTCCTATAAACCTACCGAGTGGCTATTGTTTATTGACTCTTCGAAGACAAGGCTGAAATAAATTTTATTGTTCAATGGAAACGAACAACCATCTGTTCCCGTGGGTTGTGCTGTAAATATGAAATAAACGTACGAGAACATACGTATATTACTTCAAAGCCTAAAATACGAAGATCCTAAATGGCATATCTGTTCCGATCTAAAAATTGTTGCACTACTTACAGGACTGCAGAGTGGCTACACCAAATATTGTTGTTTTTTATGCGAATGGGATAGCAGAGCCGAAAACTAAAGTCGTTGTTAAAGAATTAAGCCGTTAATTAAACTGTCGTTAAAGAATTAAGCCGTTAATTAAACTGTCGTTAAAGAATTAAGTCGTTACGTGAAAACGTTGTGCCCGGTCTGCAAAATGTCCTTAATGAACCCTTAGTAAAGCGACAGAAAATTAATTTACCTCATCTGCACATAAAACTAGGGCTTACAAAAAATTTTGTTAAAGCCTTAAATACAGACGTAAATGTTTTTCTTTATTTGAGACGGAAATTCGGGAGTATAAGTGAGACAAAGCTTAAAGAAGGAATGTTCATTGGGCCGCAATACGAGAATTTTTAAAGACTTTCGAGAAAATAGGGCATGGACTGCCTTCAAAAATATATGTAACAATTTTTTAGGTAACAAGAAATCGGAGACCTACAAAGATCTAGTTGAAGAACTTATCCAATCTTATAAAACATTATATTGCAATATGTCACTTAGCTTCACTTCCATTTGGAAGTCTTCTCTGACAATTTAGGTGGTTTTAGACAAACACGGTGAAAGATTTCTCCAGCAAATTGCTCAAATGGAGAGGAGTTGTAGTGGAAAATAGACCCCAAACATGTTAGCAAACTACTGTTGGGCCCTCAAAAATAATTTATTGATTGTATTTATTGATTGTTTCGATACAAAATGAAGTATGTTTTGTAAAAAAAAAAAGTAATTTTTGTTTCTTTAAATCTTCGAAAATTCACTAGATTGCTTATGGTTTGGGTTTCTCATATTTTATAATATTCCCTTCTCTAAAAACTTATGGGTTATAGGTAAAAACCGAACTCATATTTGAATTCAGCACATCACAGTGGACACAAAAAAAAACAAAAAAAATATCACGAAGCGCCAAAAAATTTAAAAATGCAGAACAGTGTTATTAGAAGATTATGTTATTAAAGTAAGAGGAAAAGAAAGCTAAATCCAGACCTATACCCTTAAGTAGAACCCTTTCTTATCTTATTTATACTTATAATAACCTTTCTTATCTTATTTATAACTTTTAATATTTCCTTCTAGCAGTAAGGTGAAGTAATCTATCACTGTTCTCTTGGTATATTTACTGTCTGGAGAAATGATTATTACACTGCAAATTTTATCAGCCACGATAACAGTCTAGGCCTACGGTCATAGTCTAATGTTTAGTGACTGGTATGTTTTAATCAAATCTTTACTGGTGAAATTGTGACGTTTTTTTACGGGGCAAAGTCCTACTGAATGTTTCTGTGGGGACAATCAAGCTTTATAACAAAAAATGGCGCAGAAGTTGCGAAACAGATGACCATCTTAGAAAACATACATGAAATCGAAAAAACAAAAAATATGGCTTTAATGTTTTGCTGAATTTTACTAAACTAACTTAAAAAAAAAATTACCCTCATCCCTCCTGAATCGAGGAGGGGCGGTGGCAACATTAAAATTTCAAATATTAATCCCCATTTCTGCATTTTTGTATTCCTCAAAAAAAAAGAACTTTTCGATTCTTCAACTTTTATTGAATTATTGATTTTTATTTTTCAACAATGATAGGTGCTACATGTCTCGGAATAGGCGATTATCCTTGGAAAAACTCTTAAAAAAGAACAAAAAAAAAATAAGAAGGAAAAATTAATAGTTTAAAAAGTTCTACTTACCTACTCACAAAAAAAATTAAGCTCCGCCTTTCTCTATTGTAGTTCTGTCCGAAAAATATTTTTTCGATTGATCAACAAGGTCACCTAATCTGACGTCTTTTGTCTGATTTTTTTTCACTGGGGATATTTGAAAAACAAAACCCATGAAATTAAACTCAGCGAAATTGTCAAAACGTTCTTGGCATGTCAAAAATGAATACTGAAGTTGTAACTTTTTTTCAAATGCAGGATTTTATTTTGTTTTATTAAATACTATTTTTGTGTAATTACGTAGACTGTAATGATTTCAGATTTTTAGTGGAAAAATGTTGAACAAAAATATCAAAACCAAAGAAAATAGACCTCTATTGTGAGGTCTATTTAGCAAACTAAGGATTTGCTAAAAATTAGGTTAATAATTACAAGAATATATTATTTCTACTAGTATAGCGACTGTTTTTGTAAAAGCGTCTCTTTTTGATATGAATAAGAATATTTTGAAAACTTTGTTGGTTCCAGCAAAATAGTGGTCCTATTTTTCTGAAACCAACAAAGGTTGACATCACACCATAAGACACACATACATTGAAGCAACGAATTTTGACTTGAACCATTCTTTTTTAATGTTTAGTTAGATTCAATATTCAATACATAGGACACACATGCATATTAACAAGATAAAAAATAAATGGAAAATGAAGTGGTACATTCAAATTGTCTTCAGGTGTTTTGGCCAGTTTTTATTCAAGTTACTAATATAATACATATTATATTTTTGTTCACGTTACGTATTACTTTTTTTTACAGTAGTGTAGCTCGATTTAGGTCGATTACCCCGCAGATGTTAACTAACGTTAGAAGACATTGCTATTAACTTCTAGGATGCTGCCAAGATGCTGAGGCATGCATTTTGAAATCTGCTGCATTAATAATAATTTGTTTTTTATTTTAATGTAACGAATTTCCTACGTTGGAGAAACTTTTTTTCTTGATAATCTCAACAAGAAAATAAAAAAAAACATGGTAGTTTTGAATAGAGAATGAAAAGACCTTTCAAATGAAGTATTACAAGCCCCTACTTGCAATTTGAAAATTTAGGGGTTGTAGCTATCACCTGGAGAGGGTTGAATTTAGGGATGACATTTTTACGTCGCAATATGTCATTTTAGAATTAGAAATTGAACTGTCTGATTTTCTAAAAAAAATGCATAATAATGGAGCTACTGAATTTATTACATTTGGCTGTTCCACACTGTATATATAATGCATTTTCAATAAAATGTGTTTTGTTCAAGTTCACGCAGTTAATAATATTCACGCAAAGTTAATACAATACTCCAACTGTCAATTAACATTCTTCAATATTATAACTTTTTTTTTTAATAAAATTAGATTTTCAAATTAGAATGTTGATAAGAGGATATTGTTATTACATAAAGGAAAATCTCAAGTAGAAATTGTTTAAAACGCCTTGTAATACTTATTTTCCCACTTTATACTATTATAAAATGGGGTACGAGTTTAGTTACTTTCATCTACTATTGCCTTTTTCCACCTTTTATGCATTTTTGGCTGTTAATTTTTTTACAGAAATAGTCGCCCATTCCACCATCCCGCATAAAATGTTATTATCTCGAGAATCTTTATGTCTTCTTGAACTCTTGCGACGCTGTATGCGGAGGTCAAAGTTTACTTGATTTCAAAGCATTTAAGTAATGTTATTAAAAGAAAACTCCTTGGAAATGCCGCGTTATCTTAACCCCTTATCTTACACATTCGTAGCGACACGGACTCTGTGGATTCATAAAATGTTAGAATTCTCGCAGCAATGGTATATATATCGTATAATTAAGTAAGGTTGGCAGTTGAATTATTCGAATATAGTCGGCGGAATATTCCAAGGATACGAAAGCGAAATCCTAAGGATTCGATAATTAATTGTATAATTCCTCCTTTCAGGAGCTCTATCGGAGTCGCATCGAAACGTGATGTCCGACGAAATAACACACCATACGGTGTTAGGGAAGAGATAAGATAAAAGCTAAACATGAAAGCATAAAGATAAAGAAAATCAGTAGCGGCAGTGAAGTGCGGTTACAGGGCAGATGCTCCTAAGCTACATCAGTAATTAGGGCCCATGTTGTATTAACATACATATTATGTGGTGTTTTGTGATTCATAAATGTGGTGACTTTGTTAATACTTAGAGTCTTATACGAGGTGTGTAAATTAAGTAATGCGACTGCGAACGAGATCTAGCAAAACTGCGGAGACGGGACGTTGTACGCTGGAAGGGCGGTAGGTTAACATGTAATACACCTTCAGTAAAAATTTGAACTTGTTAGAGTCATTTGTTTGTTCTTTTTGACTGTTTTCATAAACCGGTTTTTTCTAGTGCGTTTTAAAAATGAGTGACATTACTTTTGGGCAACAGTGTGCTATCAGGTTTTTCTTCAGAGTTGGATACAGCGCAACGGATACTTTTGTAAAACTTCAACATGCCTACGGAGACAAAGTTTTTTCAAGAGCCCAGGTTTTCCGGTGGTTTAAGGCATTCTCAGAGGGACGAGAGTCGATTAAAGATGAACCACGCAGCGGAAGGCCTTCCCCTTCAAGAACCGATGAAAATGTCGATAGAATACGGGATACTGTGCGTTCAAATAGTCGGTTGATGACAAGAATGATCGGAGAAGAGTTCAATTTGATCCACACCACTGTTAATCAGATTCTGACTAGTGAATTGGGGAAGATAAAAATCTGGGCAAAAATGGTTCCAAAAAACCTTTCGCAGGAACAAAAGGATATCAGGAGAGAAAGGTGTCTTGACTTTTTGGAATCGATTGTATGATCCCCCATTTTATGGGACGTGTCATTACTGGTAGTGAGACTTGGGTGTTTGAGTACTACCCAGAAACCAAGCGCTAAAGCATGAAATGGCACACTTCAAGCTCTCCAAGAAAAACAAGTATGAGCAAGTCGAAGATCAAATGCATGCTGATTTGCTTTTTTGATAGCCAGAGAATTGTCCACAAAGAGTTTGTGCCTCTAGGCCAAACAGTATATCAATACTTTTACAGAGAGGTTCTTGAAAAACTTCGAAAAGGGTCATGCGTGTGAGACCAAACATCAAGAAGAACTGGATGTTGCATCACGACAATGCGCTTTGTCACATAAGCCATTTCAGTAAACGTGTTTTTAGCCAGTAAAAACATTCCTGTGTGTCCTGCTTTTTTGCATTTACTAGCTGGTAACTCAACCTCCTTATTCGCCTGACTTGAGTCTTTGTGACTTTTTTCTTTTCCTGAGATTAAAAAATCACCTCAGGGGACGTCATTTTGGGACCATAGAAAACATTCATAAGGCTGTAACCGACCAACTGAAGGCTATTCCAGTATATAAGTTCCAGCACTGCTATAAGGAATGGAAGAACCATTTCCAGCGCTGTGTGGCTTCCCAAGGAAGTTATTTTGAAGGAGACAATACTGAATTGTAATTCTATTCGAATAAAAAAATAAGAAAAAAGTCTCATTACTTAATTTACACACCTTGTATTCTACAGAAAGCAATATCTTTTTTGTCTTGAAATTAAGGTTTACCAAATGTAAGCGTTCGACAGGAACGCTCATTCTGAAAGTAACAGCACTATTACATTAAGATACTGTACATAAATAATAAATACTATATAATATTTTTCTATATAGGGGAGGACTCACAAGGAGAACCGCTCACTGACGACTCTGGGTCAATTGTGAGGAACCTCACGTTTGCAGGTCAGAAAACCTCATACAGATCCGCCCCCTCCTCCTGAAGGTCAGAACGAAGGACAGAATGCTGTTTAACAAGGCCCTCTGAATTTCCCTAGGTTCCAGATATGTGGAGCCAAGGTGAGCAGTTATCACAGTAGCCTAAACCGGGCAGGCAAAGAATACGGAGGGAAGTTTCCTTCTCTTCTCCACATATCCTACGAATAGATATTCAGATATGTGATGCACCCTGTGATAAGGTATCAGATGTCGGAAAGACTGTTTTCGGGTGGGGGTCAGATTTCGATAGAACATAAATTTCGCTTCATTTAAAAAAAATGAAGTCTCTAGCGTTAATATAGCTCGAACTGAAAGCAGGTAAAGTTTCAATATGTAAAATCGTAATTTTTGAGAAAAACACAATTACAGTTTTGGAACAGAACTGTACACGAAAAAAATGATATCTCGTCTTCTATTGCTCCAATCCGGTTGAAATTTTGGTATGATGTCCTGCGAATATGTACCTACTGATCCTGCAGGTACATAAATCCGGAATTCGTATTTTTCGACTTGAAACTGCGTTTTGGGTTGTAGCGCAAAATTTACTTTTCCGACATCTGGTATCTGGTCACACGAGAATTCTAAGTCGGAACCCTTAGTGAGGAGTCCTGACTGACGGAGCCCCTTCTGCGTTTCCTACTCTTTGTGGAGGCAAAATATTGTCCACTCTTCAGAGGGTTTTTGTGGTGGGTCTTCGAAGTCGGAAGAGCTAGCGCCAGCCCAAGAAAACCCATTTTTGAATATTTATTTGCCAGTGCATCAGCCCTCTCATTGCCCCTATTGAATACAACCTTTTGATTGCATCTGGCTAATTCCTGCATTCTGTTGTGGCATTTCCAGACATACCTCGAATCAACCTTTAATGTCTGACTGTCGGTATATGTGATCGTTTCGAAGGAAAAGGGACTAATGTCAAAAAATCAATTTTGTTTTTTTTGCAGTTTCATATTGTAGACTCATAGGAGAAGAAAATACCGTTTGTCCGAACTCGAAATAATGAAATACAGTATACTTTTTTGCTTTAGAACCCTTGCTGTTGTAGAAAAATTGTAAGCAAAAAAGGCATGGATCTTAAGAAAGGAGGTTAATGACTATTTTCGTGGTTTTCCTTATTTTACAGTACCAAAAGTTGTCAGAGGCTTAATGTGAGGGTTTACAACAATTTAGAGTCCGAAAATTGTTGAATAGACCTATCAACATGATACATTAGAGTTTCTACTGGCTTTGAAGAAAGGGGTTCAAATGCTTTTTTCTCGAAAGCTTGATTTTAGACATTAGTTCCCTTTCTTCCGAGCCGATTACATATATACAAATTAATCTGCCACTGACGTGGTTCTGCATACATTCAATTGCGCATGTCATTAACGCGTGAATTTCGGTTTGGAATACCGCGGCATGTTTGCCCAATGGTGGTAATCCACCATTGAGCCTACTCTTCCAGATTCCAGATTTTGGTCCTTCCTAACAAACCGACCCGTGTGCATAGCAAACGAGCCAGCTGATACTGGTTAGATCTTCTGTAATTAAGCTGTTACGCAAATAATTTGGTTTCCAAAAGAACATAAATTGTAAACTTTCTGTATGATGTTAAAACAACTGATACCTGCCATCTCTAAAAAAATTTCTTAGGCTATAAAATTTGAATTTTATGTAATATTGGAAAGAATCCTGTCTCAAGTATGTGTATATTTAATAATAGCTCATAGATGACACAACCATGGTAAACGTTAAAAAAAAAATACGAAAAAAAAAAGAGAAAATGTCTAATGGTGGAGAAGAGAATATAGACACAAGTTTTGGATATTGTGAATCAAAATGGTTATTTTGGGCAAAGAAAAACCTCAGTTTTAAGTAGGATATACATCAACGACATATTTTTCATTTAAATACTAACATTTTTAGAATACATTTGAGATTCTAAATATTTTATGTAATGGTACCATGAATAAAAATGGTGGTACACTTAGTACACCGTTGGGGTTGATTAACGAAAGGGTCAAAAATTCAACGACCACAAAGTAGGTATACCTGAATACCTATAAATATGATACATAGGCATTAAAGTTTAGTTGTTTTTTCTTTCATTAGTTTTAGTCTTAGTCATTTCCTGATGACACAAACGCGATTGGTAAAACTTCTTCGTGAAGAAAGTGTTTTGGTTTGCTTTCAAATCGAAACTTTCAGTACCACTTTAAGATCAAGAAATCACTGCATATCGAAAACTGCCAACAATTGTGAAAAATTTGACAGAATAATGTGAAATAAATGTTAGTAATCATTACAATTTTGAAATGGGAAAATAAATATCTAGATTCGGTCGTTGAGTAGTATACTGTACTAATATCTATTCGCGAGTACAAATTATTTCAAAACTACAATAAAGAAATTCTATTATAATCAGTCTCAAATATTCATAGTTTTCATAACGAAAAAGGTATACCGAACAAAAGATACCTAGCATTCTTTAAAGGCATATTTTGTAACGCCTACTACATATTAATGTCAGAGACAAGGAAGTCTTAACTTCCTTGAAATTTCACCACCTGTAGTTTTTTTTTAATGAAAATTCTTTTGTAGCAGATATTCTGAGGGTATTAAATTTCTTTAGCCCCTTACGCAAATATAGCACGATCTGCCACTGGAGACACTAACGAGTATAGACAAGACCCGCCGATTGCCGGTGGTATTGTTGGGATCCTTTCTACACGCTTTGACCGCAAAAGTCTCATGAGTTTTACAACCTTAGGCGACTCGATTTTCAAACAATGCTCATTCGGAACACGACAAACGCTCAACAACTTGTTTCGTTCTCTAATTAAAACGTTGAAAGTTCAGATGGGAACATTTTTTGTCATAAATCTTCCCCACTGAGTTAATCTAACATTTATATTTTTCCTCCACTATTTTACTCGCGAGAGTCAGGATGCCATAAATCACAAACAAAGCAATGTATACTAGGTGCTCTAGTCACGAGCGTCTCACGGTTTAAATATACATTAAATATTTAAGTGTTGGTGTACGGGGTTAGGAAAATAATGAGCGAGTGAAAAACCGGTTTAAAGGACTAAAGTATCACCATTATCACATTCCAGTTTTCTGCATTCATTTACATTAGATTGTATCTCAGAAAATCCATAATGCTCATGCTGATAAGTGTGACATATGAATTATTCTGCTTCAAAATACTTAACACTTAACGATATATTTTACTTTTAGAGATATTTGTGATGCAAGGAGGTATACGAGTATCTATAAATTAATTTACTAGCTGGTAACGTTACCTACAAATAGATGAATACGGGATAATGTTCAGTTATTAGAATATCGATCCCCAGTGAAACAATAGGTTTCTGCAAAAATATGTTTAAATATGAAATAGGTTTCTTCTAAAAGTTTTATTTTAGTGAAGCAGATTACCCATAAAGTTCGATCCCTCGTATAACAATTTTAAACAAAAATAGTATTTTTTTTTATTTACACATTATTTTGCATTATTCAATATACGAGTAAAACCATTCTCATTATTCAATATACAAGTATATACCATTTCGTTTAATATTTTATTATGAATTACATAAAATTGATAAAAAGCACCTGCTCTTGTTTCGCTCTGGATTTTTATAAAAATTACTAACGACACTATACGCTTATGTAGTCGCGTCTCGGAGAGACCGCCGCGCCATCTCGCGGATTCGCCGCGTCAATAAGTGAGTTGTGGATTTAAAATTTGCCCAATTAGACGTGTTAAACATGTGTATTATTTAAGTGATTTTGTGTAAAATTAAGTGTTATTTCTCCAAACAAAATGATAATTGAAATTACTTGTGGCTTTTTACCTGTAAATACAAGTATTTTCCGCAAAAAAAAAGCTTGAGCAAAGGGAAAAAATTGCTTGAAAGTTTTCACGTCAGTGACATGAAAGAAGTGGTTGACGGACAGAGTCGAAAATTAATTGGATTAATTCTCTGCTCTTGCTGCACGAGCACGAGCTTTTGGGTTCTCTTTTTTCCATGGAAATTATGTTGGAATATATGCCTCTTTTCGTGGATCATTAGATTTTTCTCCCCCTGAGAAATGTGCACTACAAATCCTGGTATGTTTAGTAGGAGTCCAGGGTATCTTATTAATTCTATAAGACAATTTTTCTAATTTTTTGACAATTATTTTGACAAGCATTAAACCTAACCTAAACTTACAGAATTACAGATGAACTACATTAAAGTTTTCTATTTAAAACCTGTGAATATTACTTACTCTTTACGTCGAACAGAAATGATCCATTTCTTTTTTCTTTCAGCTTCCCATGGGCGATTTGGAAATGCATAAAAGTGTAATTCCGGATTTGTGTTTCGGCGATTAGTGCAACCCGGGACGCAACAAGCTTGCCCAGTATTTTTTACACCACTTTTGTGCATTTTACGTGTTATGAAAATGAAAAATTGTTTTTGAGTCTTTGATTATCGTAGTTTATCAGCGTGATGAAGTTTGTTTACCACTTAATTTTTGACACGGTCTCACCACTACGCGGCGCCACTATAGTCACTACACAAGCGTATTAACGCAAACCTACATAATATGACAGTGATTTATTGGGCGTACACCGTCAGTGTCATTCAGCCATGTTCAGAATATGTATAAGGAGAGCAACACGTAACTTATTTTCAGCCGACAGAAAAAATATACTTAATGCAGTGAGAACTTTTATTTTGAATGAAATAATTTTAAATAATTAACGATGGAAACTGTTTGTGAAGAAAAAAAGCTTAAGGTCCCACCGAGATTTGAACTCGGATCGCTGGATTCAGAGTCCAGAGTGCTAACCATTACACCATGGGACCTTGTTGTTAGATATGTCTTGCCGCAGATTTACTATGGAATTTTCCTGAATTTCCATTGTTAACCCTAAAATCAATACATTACATATCCTATACATATCTACATATTCCCTTAAATATATCCTACTATTTGTTTTATCGATACGCAAATAAAAAAATAACTCATATGTTAAAAACGATAAGAATTGACACAATGACCACTAGGTAACATCATTTAATATATTATAAACTAATAACATAAACTAATAAAATCAACGAACAACATCATTTAAATATGTAGGTATTATTTTTGCAGTAATTTCACTTATTTGCTTACCTCAGTACCTACCTATAATGATCAGAATTATCTGTGGCAAAATATTAGAAGTGTTTTGAAATTGAAAGGGGTATGGTTTTGGGGATATACAATACAGTCTGTTAGTACTTGTTTGTGGGTGTTTGATATCTATCTGATATCTGATATCCATCGGGTATGGTCGTTTTACCTCGTACTACGTTCGTTGTGCGCAATTCTCAGGCAAAGCTATTCTTGATGTACTCTGTACCTATATCTCGCTTCTCTGCGTTATGCACATCTTCATTTCTATCACCATTTGTTGAGGTGTGGAGATGGACTGTTCTTCCGATATCTTGAGGTGGCCGATTTTCACTAGTGCTTGTTGCAGGTGTTTCTGTTGTGGTCTTCAGTGTTCTGAAGGTAAACTAGTGGCGTCATTAATCTCGGCTCTAATTATTAGAAACTAATTTAAAAATAAAATTAAAACATAGTAATAACACACTTTTGGCTTTTTTTTAATATAATTTTAATTTTTGACACATAATTGACTAAAATAACAGAAAGATAAATGAATAAATAACATACATTCTGAAATATTTTTTTTTAATTCCACAACTGTTGTTTATATTTTTTGTTTTCAAATTTTGCTAATTCATTTCTAAAAAAATTAGTTTTTGTGTACCTATTTAAAACTAACCTCTTGTTCGTGTTTCATTTTACATTTCTTTATACTCGGTAAATTTTAAATCCCAGATGCAGTTATCTCCGTTTTTCATTTATCCTTAGGATATAGAATAATTATTTGTAATAAAAGTATATAAAGACTCCCAACTCGGTCCAATGGGACCATATAAATAAGGGAAATATAGTCATCTCTTTCCACTTCAATTAACGGTCACTGGTTAGAGAAAACACTTGCAGAGTTTCTCTAATTAAATTTTGATTTCTATGATGTCAGAGGAAATTGTACTACTTCCTAGTACCCTACACAAGAAACCCATTAAAAACATTAATTATTACGTTTTCATAAGATCTATGTGCGTATTTTTGTAGGGACATATATAGCATGATACACATGTACCTGAAATCACCTTTTCGCAAACAAAGGATTTTAATCGAATAAAGGATAAAAGATATATTTAATTCTCCAAAGACGTTAATGGTGAAAATTATCCTTTAATGAGATTGGAAAGGTTTACGTGGAAGTCAAAACAGTAAAACAAACTATTGTGTTATGTTACGAGAGAATGAGATAATATGTTAAATACACAAAAAATGTCAAACAATCTCAAATATAACACCAAGAAGTCAGGAATCTATGAAATACATAAGTTTTAAATATTGTACGCAAAATTTGGTATGCTAAACAAACAGAAAAAGGATTATATAGTTAGTTCACTTAAAATAGAACAGAATATATAGACTAGAATTACACATGGTAGAACGTACATGTTGTTACTGTTGACAGCATAAATAGGGTAAATAAAAATATATTATATAATACCAAAATAGTAGTGGCATACTGTGGAAATCTTTATTATCAATACTATATTATTGCATTACATTAAAATATTGAATACAATTTGAAATATGTATTATTGTTGGGTATTAAAAACAAATGTAACGTCTAGTAATTCGTAGTTCTTTTTCGTGTTTGCAGATCAAGCACCTTCATCTTTGTACAAGTACTGTAAAGTAACTTTATTTGTTTAGAAGAAACTGGATGCCTTCAAAAACTTATTACTTGATAGATGCACTTTACGAGACAACGCTCTATACTAAGTAACACAATATGGATGTGGAAAGGTGAATATGTAAGTGTAAAACCGTGTGCATGAAACGAAGTTCTTAGAAGTACTCCGGCACGTTCCACATTTTATCCTGCGATATCGAGCTATCCGTTCAGTTTCCAGATAAGAATTTTCAGGTATTAGCTTGGTTATGGACAATTCGATTACGATTTGCACTTTCAGTGAACTAATCAAGTAGTCTACTTTATATCGAGTATCACAGACTAAACCTTCTATCTTCTACCTTCATCTAGATATTTGAGTCGAACACAAGTGAATTCGTATCGCTTCCGATGCTTCTGATGCACTGTACTTAAAAAAATCCATCGTCCATGCTATTTTAAATAACACCTTCCTTCAAGCTTGGATGCGATTCTTCATTCTCTAACCAATTATTTATTTGAAGTTGAAGTATTTTCGCAAAATAGTTTCAGGAAATATGTAGGTCATAAGAAACAAGTTGTTTCCAGAAGCAATTTAACTATCAGGTAGATCAAAGGTAAAAACAAAAATCCAATTTTTTTTCCTTGGTATTGTGCAGTCTATGCATTGTAATACTTACTGACTTTCAAACGTTAACATGGTCCATATTGTTATTAAAAATTAATTGGACAACCTTTCTTCTTGTATTAATATTATGTATTTCACTTTAAATGATTCGCTTTTCGACTTCAACACGTTTATTAATACTTTACAACTCCTCGACCATAACTGTGTAACATTCCAATCACAACTAACTGTATCTTAGCAACAACACCGCTATTTATAGTTTTTACACGTTCCATAATATTCATTCACTTACTTCTAGAATGCTAATCTGTCTTTCCATACATTTTTTTACTAACAGGTAGTGTATAAACTAAATAGACCCAATATGTAAACTATAAAACTTACTTAACCTTCCATAGCTGGCAATTTTTTTTAACATCATTACTGGCTGCGGACTGTTACTCCGCATGCCATATTGTTTAAGCAAACATATTTTTTTTGTTTATTTTCTATTGAAACATCAAAAATAAATCAAAATCTTTATTTTGCATTAAACAATAACCCATAACACTTTTTTTTTAATGAAAAGTATACAAGAATATATATTGTCATAACTAACTGCGTGACTAACTGCTAATGATATTCAAATAAACATATTCAAAGTGAGACAATGTTCAGAAGTTGACCCTTGAACCTCCGCTCGAGTTCTGCTAGAATGAGGAACATGTTTTGACCATTTAGTTGACTTATCTTTTACAACAAAATGTGGTCCCATTGAAAATTCCTCTTCTATTTCAGAATCAGCATCAGAAATTTCCTGCTCCGTGTCTGAATTCAATTCTTGTGTTTCTAATATATCCTCTTCATCATATCGTCCTCCTCTTCTTCTGCCAAACATTAGATCATAAGCTTATTCAACCGTTCCTCTTCCTTTTCTTATGAATCCATCTAAGAAATTATATAGTATAGTATATAATACACAATCAAATATTAAACTTACCTTAAAAATATTAACTTACCTTAGAAAATTCCAAAAAATTAAAAAATAATATATAGGTCAAAAATACTGGCCGCGGACTCTCGCTCCGCAACGCTCTCTAAAAGTTAAACGAATACAACCTCATACATCAAACTCTCAACTACTAGTAATAATCTTAACACTACGTACGAGGAATACCGAAAAGCTCCTATTCGGGGAGTGGAGGAGTTCGCGGTAAACTAGCAATGAAAAGTGTTGCGGAGTCGAAATCCGCGCGCCAACTATGGAAGGTTAAAATAACTGTCAGCTGTCACTAATGACACGTCACAAATGTCACAATATTTACTTTTCAATATTTTTAAATTTCATAGCATTTAAATCAGTATATAGGTATATATATATATTTTTTATCTACGGAAATTGTATTTAGCTGATATGGAAAGTGAAAATTAATAGTCAAAGCGATACAATGAACCGCAAAATAGTTGTGTCCTTTGAAACAATCTCGATGTGCTATAGGTGGCGCCCTCTATTAGTTCGTCAAATGTATGAACGAATTTGACTTTCTCTCCCTCAAAACCACCCCCGAATCTCAACTTCTTGCCATCATTCCTATTTATTCAGAATTTATTGAAAGAAAAGGAAAACAAAATTTCAACTTTGACACCCTGTATCTTGGTTATTATCAACTTTTGGACTAAGGTGTGTTTGGTTAATTACTAATATTTTGACATAAGAAATATGTGGTTTTGATGTGTACCATTAATTAGTTTAGAGGACACCCTGTATAACCGCATGAAAATTTTACATAGTTGACTATGATTAATGGGGTGATTCCAAACATAAATAGAAAAAAATAGGGTAGTATTTGAATAAACAACTTGATTGTCATAGCATCAAAGTAATTGAAGACGTAATAAACTGACTCTCGTACTCTTTTGTACTTGTGACTCTTTGCTATAATAGAGTTCTATATTCTAAACTAGCGACCCGCCCCGGCTTCGCAGGGGTGCACGCGGACTTTTTTGTAGACCTTTTTAAGGTGTACAATACTGTAGTAGATTATTTTGATCTATCTCGTAGGGTTCAGCCAGCGTTTGCAATATAAGCGCAAAAAAAATGTGTTTATATACGACATCACATTAGAAACCTCTAAAATTATCAGTGTTTCTCTACTATATTATACATGTATTATACATATAAACCTTCCTCTTGAATCACTCTATCTATTACAAAAAAAACGCATCAAAATCAGTTGCGTAGTTTTAAAGATCTAAGCATACATAGGAACAGACAGCGGGAAGCGACTTTGTTTTATACTATGTTATGATAGTAGGTCTAAAATCAGTTACTATAACACAGTATGGGATTCATGCTTCCTTTACAAATACGAGAGAAGTTCAAGAAATACGGGGGTGTCAAAAAATTGAATAATATTGAATTAAGTCTTAGGTAAGCAAAGTAAACAAGATTACTAAATTACAATTCCATTTCTACCGAAAATCTGACATAATTATTATGCTTTTTTCCTGTCAAAATGTTTTATAGAGAAAGTCAGAAAATTACATATACATGCTATTTGAAATCAGTAAGTATTTTTTTACTCAAATGTGTTAAAACATATTGAGTATAAATATACTTATGTTTCTCTGATATCTTCGTTAGGCGAAGTTCAGGTCGTTTAGTTCGTACACTTTTTTTTCAATTGTGTTTGGTAGACTAAAAGTAAAAGTAAAAACTTCATTTCATGTCTATTTTATTATTATTATTAGTATTTTACATCTCCCAATATTTTCGAATCTCTAAAAATTATGCCAAAGACTGAGATGGAAACGTTATTGACAGCCCTGTACATTATAAAAATAATACAGCTATTACAAAAGTTCTGCCAAAATGAGTTCAAATTGCGTTAACATTAATTATAATGTTGCGAAGCTAATTTAACTTAACGGGGTGCGTGTTTTTATTAGCCCGCGTAGCAAACTTTTACACATTGTTATGAAAATTAGCTTCCATAAAATTTACTGCCTGGACCAGTATTTAATGACTCGGTCTCTAAAGGATAATAATACGGAGGTTTATAAGTAAAAATAAACAGGATTCGCGAAGAAATTATGTTTAAAATCTGGATAACGCGCCAGGGTAACCCTTGCGTTACGACCTAATTAAAATTAAGTTCGCTTGTGTTTGCACGGAGCGAAATAGGATTTTATACAGTGTGCTATTCAATTTAATTTTATTCAGTACTGTGCTGCGTTACCTTGAATATGCTTTGCCTTGAATATGAAACTTGAATATGCAATATCTTGTAATTAATATGTTCTCGTTAATCTCAAAAATAATATTATGTTTTAGTGAATGGGAATCAAAAATATAATTAAATGAATCTATACAGTGCGTATTAGCTAAATGGAATAAATGCAATATATCCATCTGTAGGCACCTGTCAATAAAATGTCAAAACACGTATAGCACTTTGATTGTTGCGTATATTTGTAGCCTAACGGTTGCAAAAATAAATCACGTGATGAGCAATCTTTAAGCTGGAGATAATTGACGTCAAAATATTATTATTGAGTCCAATATGTCTGCGCTTATTGAGACTAATGTTACACATTTTAGATATACAGATAGAGGGTGTACAGAATTTTATTTCGAAATTTGTTACCATCACTCAACAGACAAACAGTATGATTTGATTTCTTCATGGTAGGGTAAAATTAGCGATTTCTAGGGACAATGTCAAAGTATGTTTCGAATTCCTAATTATTATACCAAAAAAATATAAAACTGGAATTTTTCATGTTATTGAGAAATTTAAAATATTTTTTTTTGTTCTAAAAAAAATAAATAAAAGCATTGTGAGGGATACTGTATCCCTCAACGAAAGAATTGGGTGGATGGAGTTCTGGCAGCTACCTCAGGGAAGATACAAAAGGTGACGAAAGTGCCCAATGGGGCACCCAAAGAACTTCACCAGCTACAGAACCCAGAAATCTAGATAAAGAATGGACAATCTCTAAGTAAGCCAGTAAGAGATACACATCCTGTGTGTATCTCTTAAAGTTGCGCATATCAGTGTAAGGAATATTGAGGTCAATAACAATATTTCAGCGTATACTAATCTCCAACTTAGTGACTGGACATTCATTATTTTGATTTCTGCATTCTGGAGCGAGTGACGTTTTTAGGGGATCCCATTGGGCACTTTGGGCACTTTTGACATTCTAAGTCTTTATTATGGGACCCTGGAACATATTGCGATCTGCGTCATGGTTTTGCGTCACGTCACGCTCTCTGGGCGGGACCCCCCCTGGGCCTGGATGAGAGCTATCCCTCATTAAAACCTTGATCTCGGCCCTCATTTAACTATCATTTAATTCCTCATTCCAGCCATCATTCAATTCTCCTCATTTTGGACTTAGTCCGTGGGCGGGAGCCCCGGCCTCGAGTTGGCCAATTTCTGCCGGACCCCCCCCTCTCCGTCGGCCAGGGCCTGGATGAGAGCTATTCCTCATTTAAACCTTCATCCCGGCCCTCATTCAACTCTCATATAATTCCTCATTCGTTCCCTCATTCCAGCCCTCACTCAATTCTCCTCATTTTGGACTTAGTCTCTGGGTGGGAGGTCCGGCCTCGAGTTGGCCAATTTCTTTATTATGGGATTCATGTCTTTTTTGACATTCTATGTCTTTATTATGGGATTGCCCCTGGAAAATATTGCGATCTGCGTCATGGTTTTGCGTCACGTCACGCTTGGTAAAGATGGTTTGCCTAACCTGAAGGGGCAAAATCTGGGGTAGGGAAAAACTCTATCGAGCATCATGTATGTGACGCATGACGTCATGGGTCCAAAGACATAGAATGTTCAATGACCTCACGTGCGTAGCTTCGTGAGTTTCTTTTTGTATCCTCCTTGAGGTAACTGCGAGAGCTATGACTCCATTCACCCAATTCTTTCGAAAAAAGTTCTGATGTCACTCTCTGAATCTTTAAATGACGAGACAGCTGAACAATCACAGAGTAGATGCTCGATTGTCTTCTCTTCCTGTTCACACCCTCTGCAAAGAGGCGTTTCACTTATTATCTACATCTGTGCTTCCGTAGATGTGTGTCCTGTTAGAATTACTGTTACAGTGTGCGTAAATTTTTCGTTATCATAGCTCAATATGTATTTGCGACGTCCTCGCTAGGGTGTTTTTTTCTCATGGATGTTTCCTTTGATTATTTGTAACATCGCTCCATACGGCAGGATACTATTGGGAGCAGATCCAAAAATAATTAGACTTGCCACCATTCGAACCAGTTTGTCAGCTTCTTTATTGACTTCGAACTGTGAGTTGGGTGAAACTGAGATACTGTTAGAGTTAGTCACATCCACCATTGCTCTATGACATTCTCATACTGACCCCAGCACCACCTCATAGCATTTTAGGGTCATTCCATTGGTCAGTTTTGATTAATCACCTGGTATAATGTTAATAAAACTTTTTCTGGGAGGGCTGCACGTTCATGTTTTGTATGCAGTTATGCGTCGCTGCGTAATACTTAAAAAAAGTTTCACAATATAATATAACAGACCCTAGTGGAATTAAAAAGTGATTATACTTATTTCGTTAGGCATAAGTTGATACTGAAAAGGAGGCCGGCGCGTGCACGTGTCCTGAATAAAACGAGAGACGGAGAGATCACGTCCTTATTTAACGATCGGATCACCCCGAGATACCATCGCCAGGGATCTCTCGCGTTTTACTAACTTTAACAAATTGTGTTTTCTTGTTTTGCCACTCGTATTTTCCGATTCAATCAGCCCACTACGTTTTTCGAAATAGCCTTACGACAAATGTGCCGAAAAGGGAGAAGACGGTGCCCATCTTTGTTAGCAAATTAGTTTTTTGTGTCCTCTTTCGGAGTTGTGTAACGGCGATACCGGCCAATTCCTGCGAGAAAAAAGGAACTGAACCCGTATAAAAACATGATGTATGTTAGTGGTATACAGTGGTTGGAACGAGAGGATTTAGGTCCTTTTGTTGCAGACTAATGGCAACAGTATTAGCTCACTGTTTATACCCATAGACCAAACCGATGAAGCCAAACGGAGGTCCAGGGCAAGGTTCGAGCTCGTAGGCTCATTTAATTGTTCGTAAAGTTTGCCAAGTAAAGATCTCCCGTTTGTCATTTATTTTTTATAAAGCAAAAATTATGGGTAAATGCATAGTTGTTTACTGTAAAGGCAAGAATGTGTATGTAACGTGCAATGAAGCATTCCTGTCTTTAAAATTGTAAGTTATTATAAAGGAAGTTTATTAAATTACTTGTAAATATTGTATACTAGTGGCGGCTCATGTCATGTTACAAAAATGTGGGGGTTGAAAATAAATATCTACTTATTACAAATATAGGGCGACAGAAAATATTTAGTTTTTCAAAGTTGAATCTGAAAGTTACAAATTTTATGGCTCTTGGAAATATTTATACATATATTATACTTATGTAATGTTTAATTGTTTTATTATGTTATTCATAACAATGCTATAGTAGAAGGCGTACCTATTATTACCTTATGGGAAGAGATAGTCGTCACGACGAACTTAGTTTCGTCAGCAGTTATGGTTCATAGTCAGCAATTACAGATAAATAGTCGCCTTTTGTATCTTTAGATATTTCTTTTTGGCATACACTAAACATTGCTTGTAAAATTTCATTTTCTATTATTTTTTAAATACCTTTGAAAACGTTTACTTTTTCGGAATGGTATTTTAGAGCAACATACTACTCAACACTAAAGTTAATTAATCCGCAAAAAAACTTCTGAATTAGAGGAAGACATGCACCCTTCATGTATTGTCCTCTCAATGCACGTTCAAATGCACACAATTAGTTATACTCGGCTAATGGCCAATGTAATCAATACCCCTACAAAATATTTTTTTAGTTTATCTTATTCGCCTCAAAATTCTCATTTCAACTGTGTATGACGTTGTAGCATTTGTTTCTTTACTGCCAGCTAAAATGCATTTTATTAAAAAAAAGCCTAAGTGTCCAGGACGCAATGTCTAGAATAGGGATTGCAATCCGGAAAACCGGATCCGGTATTCCGGCGGATCATAAGACGTCTATCGGATCCGGCACCAATATACCGAATCCGATCACCGGATCCGGTAAATTAAAAAAACAAATACATGAAACATGAATTTATTGACAATAAAACCGACAAGTGTACGAGCAGAAGCAGAAATGGCCTTCTCGGCCGCTGGTTACATTTGTAGCTCTGTAAGAAGTCGATTGGCAGATGATAAAATTAACACTATTTGTTTCCTACGATAATTTTTTCAAAACGAAGTGATTTTTTTTTATTATTGCTTTACTTAAAATAATAATTTAAAGTATGTTAAAAAAAAAAGAAGTTTTGAACTCGTTATTGTGACAATTGTGCCATTGATTAAACAGATTTATGGTGACTGTCATAATTATAAAAATGAAACTGCCCGGCGTGCCGAAATTACCTAATTATTGTGATCTCAGTTGATAAGCTTGATTTTAGTTAGATTTAATATAAGTTACTTATAACGAGCCAATCAAAAAAAAAACGTTAGTCGAGCAAAAAAAGACGTATTTCAATTCTTTATCTATCGTAAATTTAAACTTTATTTAATTGTCAAGGCTGTTACATCATGTGGCGGCCATCATTTATTTTACAATTGTGACAGCCACTTATCAAAAGTTTGACAACAACATTTCCCTTTGAGCTTCGACATAACCGCTGTTTCCATCTCTCTCATTCATAGCCAGATTTGACAATGTTTTTTTTTATGGATTTATAATGTAATGTAAGTTACATTACAACATATCATTGGTGCTATTTGTGAGATCTAGTAAGTGAGACTGAACTTAACCGCCCGTCATTATCTAATTATTACTAAACTAATACAACAATTACAATATGACTAGTTACACTATATCTACCTCGATATCTACTTTTATTCTTGATTCATACGTAAAACGTGTATTTTTATAAACTTTGTAATACATTCACTTGATCATCTTTTATACAGTTGATTTTGGGATGAAAAGGAAAATAGTTTTGATGGAACCAATACGGCCGGATCCGCCCGGATCCGGCCGGATCGGAAATCTGGCCGGATTCGACCGGATTGAAATTGGGGCCGGATTGTAATCCCTAGTCTAGGATCTTTTGAAACTTAGTGGGCTGTGAAATCGAAAAACAACTACTATGCCGTTATGAACATTACACTTTTTTAAACCCAGTTTATTCCTGCTACGAACACTCATACCTAACTTTTTTTTAGTTTTGAGAAAAAAGTCTGAGGACGAGTCAAAACAATTTAAAACTAAGATAGGAACACTGTATTTGTATTTTAAACTGGGTGTAAAGCTAGGTGTAAAGTACCTAACTGACTAATTTTGCCACGTAGAATTAGTATGCTATCTTCATTTTACAAAATAAAAATAAAGGTGTCCATTCATCACACTAATCTTGTACAAATTCGGACTAATGTCCTTTTGAAATAACGAGAGCAGGTTAATTCTACATGGCAAAAATGAAAGGTAGTTAGGTACCTCAAATGTTTTTCGACATTTTTCTAAAAATACTTAGTTGTTTTTGGATTACACAGCCGACTAAGCTTCAAAAGATTTTGTACATTGTACTATGGACCCTAGGCTTCTTTTAATGCACTTTAACTGTCACTAAAGAAACAAATGCTACCATGGTTAAAATGGTTAAAAAGACAATTTTAAGGCGAATAAGATAAGCTAAAAAATGTACACGATTATATTTAAAATAAAAAAGTTGGGTCGACTTCCGGTTAAACTGGAAGTTATAAAAACAGTCCGTAAGATTGAAAAAAAAAAACTTGTCAACTGTTACATGACTCCTATAAATTGCATTTTTTTTATTTTTAATTAAATAATTTAAAGACTGTCCCTCTAACAGCCTGAGCTCTCTGAGCCTGATCTCTCCTAATCCCTGGTCCCTGTCCTCCCTCATCCGAGTAACAGCTCCCCTGTAACAGTCTGAGTTAAAAGCTGTTACGTTCAAAAAAGTGAAAATTGCACATTTTTCGTATGTTGCGCCGACACTACATACATGCTTTTTAATTCGGTCATCTAAATGACAGATCAGTCAATCTTTCAATCAATCAAAAGCGCATTTTTATATTGCAACCACAAATCCTTACATTATATAGATGCCTCGATTGAATTTTCTAATAAAAGCTCGTTTTTTACAAGAAATTATCTGCACAATATGTTTGAAATAGGTCTCCCCAAACCTTTTCGTTTCAAGGTTGTCTGACAAAGGTCGGCTGCAGAGTAAAACGTAGTTTGCTTTCCAACATGCATACCTCTGATACAATTGATAGAATGATACAATTGATAATGATGATGTCATTCATGTCTGTTGATTCCTAAGTAGGTGGAATAGTACAGTTAGTGGTGTTGTTATTTACGATGTATATACAAGTATACGACGCACAGTGGGACAAAACTGTAGCGTTTCACCCCAATCACTGTAGAAATCGTAAAAATAGAGATTTTAAGATGCTTTTTGTTTTTAAATGTTCGTTATGAATTTCTCCATAAATTCCTCTAGCTGGATTTTTTATTTTGATTCTCAATATTTTAATATTTTAATCTAAAAACGTATTACTATTGCGAAATATGGGTTTTTCCGATGAAAATCAGTGTCAAGGTCTCAAATGTATACCTAAATATTTTTGACTTTTAATTTTAAAATTTCATTTTACAAATAACCAAATGAATTGTCAAATGATCTTATCCGATTTCTTTTTTTATTGTTGACAGTTGCCGAATTCATTGGGTTTACTGAAGATTTGACAGCTGCGTAAAGCGAGGAATTAAGATTTTAATAGATTGCGGAACTGTATATTTTTAAAGCACTGTATATACGTTTTTCATTTATTTGATTGAAATTAACAGTTGCCAACAGTATATGATTACAAATTATTATTAACGATGAAACTAATTATTTGTAAATCATTTTAAATTTGCTTAAAATATCTTTCATATATGTATATAAAAAAAAATTGAATATTTTCTTTTGATTTAAGATGTTTACTTTAACATTTGACAAAAATTTTGATAGCTGCCGACTAACAGTATATTTATTATTAATTTCTTAACAAGTATCCTCTTTATATATAGAAAATGAATATTTTAGCTATTTAAATTTAATTTTAATTTTAATTAAGAAAACTTAATAAATAGTTTGTTCATTGAGTTTACTGAAAAATTGACAACTGCCATTAGTATAAAGATTAAATGAATATCATTTACGGAACTAATTTATATATCAAGTTCTATATCCTTTTTTGTGAGTAAACTTTGACTATTTTGTAATAATGCAGGATACACATGATTATTTTTGAATTTGACAGATATTTTGCTAGCTGTCATCTAATATAATATATTTGATATTCATTCCTTAGCCAGTGTTCCTTAAATCCTTAGAAAATGAACTATTAAGCACTTTAAGTTTTGAAAATTATAAATAAATGGCATATTAAGTAATTTGACAGTTATTTTGACAGCTGTCATATTTAAATTTTAGTATAAATTACGCAAATAGTGTATTTTTTTAAAAATGTATGTTTTTTAATTATGCATTTTTTTCTGTATAACTTAAGAAATATGTTTGTTTTATTATATTGGACAGTCAATTTGGCAGCTGTCAAGAATAAAGAAGGAAATCGGATTTTGACTAATAATTTGACTAATCATTTGGCTATTTGTAAAATGAAATTTCACAAATAAAAAGTCAAAAATATTTATACATTTGAGACCTTGACACTGATTTTCATTGGAAAAAAAACATATTTTCCACTGAAAATCCGTTTTTAGATTAAAATAATAAAATAATGGAAATGCAAATAAAAAATCCGTCTAGAGTAATTTATGGAGAAATTCATAACGAACATTTAAAAAAAAAGCATCTTAATATCCTTATTTTTATGATATCTGGAGTGACTTGGGTGAAACACTACAGTTTTTGTCCTACTCTGCGACGCACAGTGGGAGATTTCGTGTTTTATTTTCCAAAAACCTAATATCTCGGGAACGAAACAAGATAATCCAATAATTCTTTTCGGACGTTGAAGATAAGATCATGAAAAATAGAAAAAAACTTATTAAGAAAATGCTTGTATTAAAACCTAACCTATAAAACAATAAGGAATCTCAAAAAAACTTGAAAACTTAGTGTAAAATTTCAAATATTTCGATAACAAAACAAGATGGTCTGATAAATCTCTTTTTATTAGAAAGCTAATGTTGTAAGTAAAATATGAGGATTAAAAATAATTCCTGTGTATCGAAACCTAACCTTAAAAATTATAGTAAATCTCGAAATACTTTAATACTTACAGTTAAATTTTAAGTATTTCCAAAAGTAAACAAGATAGACTTGTCAATCTTTCTTAACAATGAAGCTGGAAGAGTAAGTGATACATATATAAAGACTATGAATGATTCCTGTGTATTAAAACCTAACGTATAATATTACAGAGAATCTTGAAATACTTGAATAATTACGGTAGAATTTTAAATATCTCGATGACAAAACAAGATAGTCTGATAAATGTTTTACTATAATAAAGCTCATCTAGTCGTCATCATATATTATATAAAGATAATATATAATTTCTGTGTATCAAAACCTAACCTAAATAAAATTATACCTAAAGAATCTCAAAAAAACTTGAAACCTTAGTGTTAAATTTCAAATATCTCGATAACAAAACAAAATAGTTCGATAAATATCTTTTATTTATAAAGCCAATGTTGTAAGTAATTATAAATAACACAGGTCTACAAAACAAAATGTTCTGTCTTTGCATCAGACCCATCATTTTCTAGTATTTTGATAACTGAAATCAAATAAAAAAAAATCTACCGCATCATTTTCTCTCCACCCCATAACTTATTGAGTAAATAAATATATATATTGGTTTTTTCGGTCGCTGATCACGAATCTGACGTAAGAATAAACTTCGACTTGATGACAGCTGTAACAAGCTGTCAAATTTCATTAAAAGTAAAAAATATGCATTTAATATCAACTTTTTCTTTTAGCACGAATACCCTTACCCATACAGAAGCGACAGAGTTCCCTTTGATCTTGGGGAACATATTTTTGACAGTTCTGCCAGTTATTAGTACACTAGGAAAAAGTTGTTTTTGTACACTAATCAAAATGTTCAATTAATAAGTGAATTGTAACATAAGTAAAAAGTCTATGTCTATATAAGTTTTGTTAAGAATACACTTGGCTTAATTATATTAGAACGGCAATAGAGTAATTAGGTACTTTTCAGGTATTTTATTTGTATAAATATTTTGCTTCATATTTAATAATTTCATAATATCATAATTAATTTAGATTAAAAAAATTAATATTACTACATGTTACTTTTTACATGTAGTAATATTAATTTGTAAATTGTAATTGTAAACAATTTGTAAATGTAAATTATGAAAATTATTATTTTTGAGGGTATTCTGTGTAAATATAATTTACCAAAAATATATAATCTATATGCTTCACTGGTTGTACTGCAATGGCACAGTCCCGGTAGGTATCCACAGGTATTTCTAAACTGTTGCTTGGACCTTAAAATTAAAATAAATAAAGAATAATAGGTTACCAGTTTTCGATAATATTTTGAGCAGTATGGCTAATAATAATAATAGGAAATTAATAAACAATGAATAATAAATGAAAATTTGCCTTTTGGTCATTATTATTACTCAAAAGTTAAATGAAAACAAAAAAAAATATTGCAGAAGGACGAAATGCTAAATATTTTTTTTAGTTACTAGAAAAATTTACCGCTAAGTCCACTGCAAGAAATTCTAAATTAAAAATAGAGAAACCAAATAGTTTTTGATGTAGACACAAAGATAAGCAAAAAAATAAAAAATATGTATCGTGCATATAATAAGTATGTCTATATCTCAAAAACCGAAGCATTCATAAATTTTGTTTTATGAAAACCAATTCTACTTAAAAATTGTATTAGAAAAGTATTCGAAACCTAAATACTTGATATTAAATTAAAATTCAAACATTTTGATACATAACGCATATCTACACATAGGAAATTATTTTGTTTAAACGTATTCGTTACCTTGTACACATGTAGATGTTGGGACATGTAAAATTTTTAGGAAAGCTTGCTCAAATAGACGTTTGAGTTGCCCTCTAGAAATATATTTCTCTTCGAAGTGTTCCTCGCACAAAGATAATTTGTATGATACGTCTGGATTTATATTACATAAATCATCCCTATTACAGCTTTAATCCAAACAGCAGCCCTAAAATATAATCTTATAATCATATATTCTTATAGGTAATAAATTTTTGTAGTCTCCAACTTTACATACTTTTGGGGATCCATTGGAAACGAAAAAAAAAACTTGTATTTCCATCACTTTGGGAAAAGCATGGACGATAGGCACCTATTTCTTTAGCTTTCTTGGCAGAATCCATTCTCATTAATAAGTTTTGTTGGATGTTGGATGTATATACCCAATCGCGATCGTAAAAACGTCTGTTACTTTCACCGGCACTGGCTAAGTGATTATAATATAAATAGTAGTCACTAATCTGAGTAATCACATAAACACAATCAGTAATATCACAAGAAACTGTACTATATTTGAAAATAGTTAAAAATCAACACAAAAATTAAATTTAAAGAAATTATTTTTTGGCAGAATAAAAAGTAAACATTTAGACGTCAACTAAGATAAAATTACGTACGTTACTTTATTAAAAGCCAGCCAGAATATTCCGGTCCTCGAAATCGGCTAGCTGTCGCTTTTGGTAGGTATTCTGTGCTTTTTATCAAATTTACAGTATGTATTAAGTCGAAATTTATTCTTGACTTCAGATTCGTAAGTCGCACCCAAAAAAACAATATATATTTTTTTAATTCCTCAATAAGAGTTTATGGGGGTTATTGGGGGAGAGAAAATTGATGATTAGAATTTTTTGCCAAATTTGGTTTCAGTATCAAAATACATGGAATGGGTCTGATGGCGACAGAACCTGTGTAATTACTGTGTATGCCCATAATCGAAATATTTATATAAGTATTTCGAGATTTTCTATTATTTTATAGGTTAGGTTTTGATACACAGATATCATTTATAGTCTTTATATATTACTTACTTTTCAGCTTTATTATTAAAACGATTTACTTGATATGATCTTGTTTTCTTTGGAGATATTTAAAATTTAACCGTAAGTATTAAAGTATTTCAAGATTTCCTCATCACTTTTAAAGTTAGGTTTTGATAACAGGAATTACTTATAATCCTTATATTACTTACTACATAAGCTTCATATTAGAAAGGATTTTATCAGACCATCTTGTTTTGTTATCGAGATATTTGAAATTTTACACTGTTTTCAAGTTTTTTGAGATTTCTTATTATATAGGTTAGGTTTTAATGTAAGGACTTTCTTAATAATTTTTTTTATTCTTCATGATCTTAGCTTCAACGTCCAAAAAGAATTATTGGATTATCTTGTTTGTTCTCGAGATATTAGGTTTTTGAAAATAAAACACGAAATCTCCCACTGTGGGAGGGTAGCGACAAATATATAGGGGGAATTTCCTAGATTTACAATGAAAATTTAATTTGACCGAGTTTTTTATTGTTCTTTACAACAAAATATTCGAGTGATTTTTCGTTTTGGGAATTCAAAAAATTCGACTTTTTGAGCAATCGAAATCTGGTGACCTACAAAAAAAATTCATTTTTGTTCGCTGATTACTCGGAAAGTACGGTACATTCGAAGAAAAGCTAAGGCAATAAAATTTAGGATTTTTTCTTCCTCTTTTCCGAATACATGTTTTCAAAAAAATATTTTTAAAAAAATGTGTGTTTTTTGACAAATTTTTATTGTTTAATTAGCGACTCTTTTATAAACAAATACACTCTTTCAAAGTTGACATTTTTTTCCCAATTTTTTTTTGCTATAAATATTGCTTAAACTATCAACAATTTACTGTAAAATTTGTAGACGGGTAGTTGTAACTTTTTTAGATAAATTTTGAAGAGAGGCGAGCACGCTTGAGGGGACACGAGATTCTGAAACCCGCAATTTTAGTCGTTTCGAATCTCACCGTCCCAATTTGAATTTGCTATCGGATTCAGACTCGCGAGACACCGTTCTCTTTTAAAGAACGAGTTCAGAAACTGTTGAATTGTAAATGGCTATTGTTTATATTTTTAAAGGATCAGTTGAAATCCCAAATTAATATCTGAATTAAATTTGCAAGCGATAATAATGCACATCACAAAATACTTTGAATTATTATTTTGCAATTTAGTAATAATATCAACATCAGAATCGACTTCGATTTTTTGTCTAAACGATGTGCCAGTTTATCGTTGCATTCAAACATATCAATTTTTTTCATATAAAGGAGCAATTGCCAAATTTTTGTTATAACAAGTAGTGAGTGCTTTTTGGGTTGCAACAACGATCTTTAAAAGCATTGTTGATAAAAAAACGCGAATGCGAGGCCAAAAAAACGTCAGGCAACCGAGGACGAGATCGGGATCGCGTAGCCCTCCAAGGTCTGCTTCAAAAATTTGTATTTAAAAAAATTGAAAAAAAGTGTATTTGTTTATGAAAAGTCGCTTATTAAACAATAACAATTTGTCAAAAATTTTTTTTACCACATGGCAGGAAAAAGGAAGAAAAATCTTAAATTTTATTGCCTTAGCTTTTTCTTCGAATGGACCGTACTTTCCGAGTAATCAGCGAACAAAAATGTAGTGTTTTTTTGTACATTCGATTTCGATTGCTCATAAAGTCGAAATTTTTGCGATTTCCCCGAAACGAAAAATACGTGTCGAATATTTTGGTGTAAAGAACAATAAAAAATATATTTCCGTCAAATTAAAATTTTCATTGTAAATCTCGCGTGAAATGACCCATAGGCACAAATTAACTACTTTCTACGTTTATTACGATTGAAACATGAAAATGGCGTTTTTTTTGATGATTTTTTTGGAGGTTCCACAACCTGAATACCTTAATGCCAGCCGCCACTGATAAATAACGACCAAAGCATATGTACGTATATAAGCGAATACGCCAAAAATCGCGACGGTAAAGATCCGATGACAAAGCAGGTTGTTACTGGCAACTTCGTTAAAGGCATTCAAAGAGTAAAGGCGAAGTTTCTAACAAGAAGCCGATCGAAACACGAGAACAGAGATGAAGTTAACTCTCAGACCAAAAACTTTTGAGAAGTTGCATCACTTCAAAGTGTAACCGAGTATGATGTGAGAGCCGAAATGCTGTCTAATTCGAGGCCTTATAAGATCTTCCTCTCTCCCCGAATAGTCTGTCTGGCACTGAAAGGATTATTTTCTGCTTAATTGAGTTTAATAATTGCGTGCGTACTAATCAAAGGATTATCGAGGTTTTAAGTTATAGAGGGAGCAAGTTCAAAGCCTTTTTCGTGCTGTTAAAGTTTATATAAATCTTAAAGAACCGCTTGAGGCTATCACCCTCAAAAACGAAAACTTTTATTATAAAATTATTTTCAACCCATTTCGAATAAAGTTGTGAAAATGTATGCACTAAAAGTTCTGAGTTTCAGTTTAAAAAAAAAAAAGAATTTCTCGCAGCGTAGATCTTTTTCGTAATTAATCCTGTCAATGAACGCTTAAAAAGGGACTAGAGGAAAATGAGATCTCAATTTTTTTACTTCGGCGTTGTGTTTGAACTAGTTAAGAAGCAAATAAACATAAATTTTGAGACTTTCTAGTGGATATTCCATTGTAGAAATACTATACACTGTGGAACAGCCAAATGGAATAAATGCAGTGGCTTCATTATTATGCATTTTTTAGAAAATCCTGAGACACGTCAATTTCTAATTCTAAAATGACCTTTAATAATGACATACGTAAAGATGTTATCCCTAGGAAGGTTTTTTCATTCTCTATTCAAAACTGCTAGGGTTTTAAATATTATTGCAGAAATTAACAAGGAAATAAAGTTTCTCCAGCGTAGGAAATTCGTTACATTAAAATAAAAAACAAATCATTATTAATGCAGTAGATGTTCAAAATGCATACCTCCAGCATCTTGGCAGCATTCGAGACGTAAATAGAAATGTCTTCTAACGTTAGTTAACATCTGCGGGGTAATAATAATCGAATAATAAAATAATAATCGACCTAATTGCAAGTGTTATTCTTCTTCTTAAGTCAGCTAAATCGTCGGGTTTGGTTTCGTAGACCATACTTTTTACATATCCCCATAATTGCCGGACATTGACTTCGTAATGTGCTGGTGCACCATCCTGCTGGATCCATATTGCATTACCTGGAAGTTGTGAGTTGCCTTAAGCTGGATACAAGTTTGCCATCGACAGTACAACAATATTTTGGAGCAGCGCTAAATAAGTTTCTCCAATCAAATTTCCGTCAATGAAGAAGGGATCAATGATATTTTCTCCATTATTCCTGCCCAAACATTAATTTTCTCAGGGTTTTGCGTGTGTAGTTCCCTCGTCCAATGAGGATTTTCTCTCGACCAGTAACGACAGTTTTGGCGATTAACATGGCCCTGAAGTGTAAATGTAGATACATATATTAACATTTAAATAAAACATTTTCTATTTGTAAAGTATTATCATCTATCATTTGCATCATTTGTTCACAAAAGAGAATTCGTCTACCAAAATTGTCTTCCGCCAGCTCCTTAGTTGGTACCAGTTTATATGTGTGCATCTGATTTTCTGTCAATACGCGTAGAATCGAGGAATGGCTAATATTTAATGCTGAAGCTGTTTGACGATTCGACGTATGTGAATTTTCTTCAGCATAAGCATTAGATCCAATTTCTGATCATCACTGAGTTTATTGGGAGGATTTTTCTTTAGCTGCCGTACATGACCACGCTCCCGAAATTGCTTCTCTATTTTACTTACGGTACCCTGAGATATTGGCGGCAACTTCGGATATTTTTCTTGAGATAGGCGAACAACTTCGGCCTGCGTTCGTGTTCTACCTCCGTAACCAATCATCTGCAAAATCTTATCTTATCTGTTATCTTATGCATTTCTGTTAGGTAAACCATCTCTCTGAATAGCAACACGAAAACTAAAGCGAAACACTTAACACTGATAACTGTTAACTACTGTTACAATGATAAGCACGTTTCTAGGTAATTTCACTACAGCTGATAAGGGCCAACTCATTAAATTTCAGGTATATTTTTTTGCTCCTTGCTGGTTTTTGTCGTTCGATTGTCAAGCAAAAATTTGTACCTATTTATTAGTAAGTTTTTATCTTGTAGTAGGGAATGTAGGCAATTACAGATATTTATTTTTTGTTACTATTAACATTTCAGAACCTAAAATTGACAAATAGTGTTACTTATAAAAGTTGTATTTTAACGTAACGAAGTTCCTACGCTGGAGAAACTTTTTTTTCTTGTTAATTTCTGAAATAAAATTTAATACCATAGCAGTTTTCAATAGAAAATGAAAAGACCTTTTAAATGAGGTATCACAAGCCCCTACTGCCAATTTGAAAATTTAGGGGTTGTAGCTGTCACCTGAAGGGGGTTGAATTTATTGATGACATTTTTACATCGCAAGATGTCATTTTAAAATTATAAATTGAGGAGTCTCAGGATTTTCAAAAATAATGCATAATGATGGAGCTACTGAATTTATTACATTTGGCTGTTCCACACTGTACATGGACACCGCATAAATAGTAAATAACAAATCTAATGAAAAATAAATCATCAGATCATTTCTGGACTCAGTGCTGACGGGTTCTTGGATTAGCTGAGGTGGTGGCTTGTCTTTGTGTTCATCTCGTAGGGGGCACGGGTAGCCGAGTGGGTTAAAGCACCGTCTTTCCAGTCGCGATACCTCTGTGCGCGTTGTTCAAGTCCCGGCCAGGGTAGCGATTTTTAATTGTCTCGCTTTCTCCGTCAGGGCTTGATATGCAACCACTAATACACTAGTGTATAGGTGTGGATGCATAGATGCCAATCCAACATCACATGCCCTAGATTTGGTAATGTTCTGAGTTTTTTTTGGGTTTCCTCAGAACTGTAAAGCAAATGCGTTACCGAAATAATCTTTAGTCGCTCCCAGTGCGCCATGGCAAATAATAATAATAGCCACTCCTTCCCGCACAGGTCCCTGAGAGGACCTAAGGGGTTACTCTTCGGAGTAATTATAGGGTGAGTATTATTATTATTATTATTATTATAGCTAAGTACCATATAATTTTGTTATTTACATTCTCTTTTACCTCGTCTTCCATTGCTTCAAGTGATGTGGGAAGGGGCTTCACTTTTTCGGCATCGTCATCTTAGTTTTCTAAAACGGGTTTGCCACTGAGATAATTCCCTTGAGCGAACTGGTTGCCTGACTTATATTTCTACCCTCATATTTCAAAAGGCAGCTCGATTTATAACCACTGCTAGACATGGCTTACTTTAGATAGATTTTCTTCTCAAATCAGCGGTAAAAGAATTTACCAAAATATTGAGGAAAAATGTTTTGTGAAAAGTTGCAAATTTTACAAGCCTCTACTATAACATTGGATAGGAATTATATAAATAGAGACATACGTGTAGTCAGTTTTGTCGAGTTTAATTTGTACCTAACTAGGTACTTTTTGACTAGGTGATTTAAAACATCAACCTGTACTTCCTTTGTGCTTTCTACACCTCCACCACCACCTAAAAGTAGTGCAAACATAGTCCTGAACTCAAAAATTGAGATCTGGGCATTTTAGTCTAGACCCTCTCGAGGACAGGACTAAATATAATTATATTATGGTGTTTATATTATTTTATATTATTTTATTTTATTGTGTATACCGTATGTGTACAACAAACATCAGACAGGCATGAAAAAGGATAAATAGAAGTGAGAAGGCAGACAAGAAGCAACATCCAAGGCAGTGAGGGAATAAGACCGGACTCCACCTACGCTACCCGTTAGAACGAGAAGTATAGAATTTGTCCTTTTTCACAACCGGCCGATGTCTAGTGTACACATAATATGTAATGTATGTATACATTGTGTATGTACATATTAAATAACTGCTAATAAGAGTTATATTTTAAAGTAGAGACTGAAATTTTCCATTTGTGGGACACAAAGGATGGGATGTTTTTTTGCTTCTAAATTTTGATATTTGGGATGAAAAAAAAAATGCACGGTAGAAAAAAAACGCGCACATACGTATACAGTGCTAGTCAAAAGTCCCCTGCCCCCTTCGAATCTTTTGAACGATTATACTTAGACTAATTAAATTTGGAGAGTGAAAATAAACGGATGTAAACTTCTCTACTAGTGGTATTGGATGACGTAGGGGCCACCGTGACCAATAACTTTAAATAGGACACTATGACAAGTGACACCTCGTTTGAAAGGTATTTCTGGTATGCCGTGTGAAGTGGACACTGATGTTTGATATTTTCTTGATTTACAAATTTAAATCCACTATTTAACAAAAAAGTTTCAAGCATACAATATATAATAGTAAGAATATAATTATTGTAAAATATCTAAATATATCCAAACAAAAAATACAGCATAATGTACAGTATATAAATTATGAAAACATGTAATGATACTTGGACACGAAAATACTTCAGAGTTTCGTAAATTAAATCGTGTTACGAATTAAAATATACATCAGAGAAGAAAAAACGAATAACAGAGTAAATGTGTGAATTCCAAAATATAACAGAACTCTAGAAAAAAACTATAGACGTATGCTTTGGATATTCGGAAAAACATCCTGATTTTCGTGATATAAATTGATCCTTTTTTGAAGGGAACCCTTATAGGTAGATGCCATGCTGTTGAATCCCAGGAAGAGAGCTATACATATATAGTCAATACAATTTTAAGGAATACTGGGAAAACTGTCCTCGTCTTTAACCCGTGAGAATTTTATAAAGGTGATGCCAGTGAAATATTTTTTATTCGAAATAGAAACCAGTCTTCTCATACGGAGGATACAAATATCGAAAGAAAAAGATAATGTGGATCATTCTGTCAAATAGTGATAGCATAAACCTTGAAAGATGTGATTTTAGAATATAGAAATATTGTCTTTTCTCTTATTTAGTATTATCCGAAGTTACAGAAAAAAAAGGATATTTCCCAGAATATTCGTACATATTTACTTTGAAAATATGTTTTTCTAATATGCATAACGTTAATACCAATTTTTTGAGCGCTCCATATTCAGCGGCATAAAGTATTTTACAAAGATGCATTATTAAGGTCTTCATCATTTCACTAAATTTGCTGTATACGAAAACGCCTTTCATTGATTTTTTCATTTTGCATTAATAATCCATATACGTATGTATATGTTTGTTATTTTATTTAATTTTTGAACGTATATAATTCGAAAAGGCAGGTTGATATGCCTCATTGTAGATCTCAATTTATGTCGGGAGAAATAAAAACATATTTTTTTTGGTCGTGGGGGGATATGTATTTAGATCTCAATTTATGTCATGTAAAATATGGTTAAGGCATGGATATTCTATTCTATTCCATTCTATTCCGCTGCGTTCCGTTCCGTTGCCTATGTAAAATAGTTTATTAACACGTTGGCTGCCACCATATGGACCAAGAACCGTCACTCCTGTGCCAAAGTGAAAAAATGCACCTAGAAGCTTTATTATATTTTTATTGCATATTATTGCATATAAGAACTCTCAAAGTGTACATTTTGACAGAAAAAAATCCGATATCACCGGTGATACTCATGGCACACATGTTGTGCGAGAGGGATTTAGTGGACTGTATGCGAAAAGGCACTTACGTTTTCTTCCGTAGGTCGCGGTCTTCCAAGGTCTAGGTGCACGCGGGTGCTTTCCTTCCACTGATGCACTTATGCCGGCCGGCGTCACTAAGGTACACTGCAGTTGGGATAACCCAAGTAGTCACTAATGCACTGTATGCAAGTAGGTGCACTAAAATAGCTGCTACATTTTAACAGAACATTAAAACCAGTGGTGCATGATTTACTAAATATCAGTCCTGAGTATCACCGGTGATACTCATGGCAGCCAACGTGTTAAAAAGAGCCGACGTTAATTAAATAGGTACATGTAAATTTCAAATCTATTTAATTGCCGTTTAGTTAAATGCGATTAATAAAAAAATCTTTGTCGGTGAATAATATGTAGGACCAAAGATCCGAGGTGGTCTGAGGGCTTGTGGAATTTTAGTCAATTCCTCCATTACTTCAGCGAAATATTTTGGATTTATTATTTTTTGTAAGCATAAAAGTATTTTTCTTCAAACGCGTACAATAAATACTATTATTAAGATTATTAAGCTGTTGGTACTATGACCTTATATATTTTTTTTGCCTCTGACACGCTGACATTTTAAAGAGTTTATCTTTAAAATCTACCTAGATTTACCTAAAAAATATCTTCACCTCATCCCTAATTTTAAGTCATGGTTTATGAATCATAGTCAAATGTCAACTGCAGGAAATTAAGTGGTCTGACTGCACGACACTAGTTTACACTGATTTATTTTTTTAAAAAGGTACAAAAGATAAAAAAACTAGAAAATTAGATGTAGGTGAAAATAAAGTTTCCCATACTTCCACTGTCTTTTTTTTTACTTGTATTGATTAATGGGCATTAGGTTTAACAATCATTTAAACAGGATGGTTTCCATGATATGAAATAACTGTAAATATCAACATTATATCGATAAATGATATAAAAGGAATACACATGTACGTCTTGTACGTATATACGTTTAAGAATTATTATCAAATGAGATTAATTGTCCTGAATAAATTATATGTTTATTTTATTAATAATACAATCTTAATATAATCACAAGAAATAAATTTGATATTAATCTTAAGCAAGCAGATGAATAATAATGTTGACTAAGCCAGACGAATAATTTTTATACATTCTTCTAAGCAAGTAATAAATTCCACATAAAAAAATTATAATACATCAAAAAGAAACTAAGAATGTGCGGTACGACGAAACATCATATTTTGGCTAATGTAATAGGGATTGGCTTATTTTTGTATTTGATTTATTAATGATCAAATTATGTACATAGATGATATTAATCAGAATGCAGTACATTCGTGTTCCCGTGGTTTCGGGTTTCCTAGGATTTTTTTTATTAAAATTTAAAATAAATATCTATTAAATGTCGATAGCGGTAATAAATTTATCAGGTGTCATGTTTGTTAAAGTTTGAGCTTCTCCGTATATCTACTGAAAAATAAAATTATATGCATCCCTTTGTGAACAGTATTTTCTTGGATTTATTTTATGTTTTGGGTGCATCTCGACGGCATTTGGGAATTATGAAAAAATTAGCAGAGGGCCCAATTAGATGATCTAAATAAGCATGTATATTTTCTTGTGGAAAAGTGTCCTAGGCTAGTTGTATGCTCATATCAAGTTAATTCGATGTAGGAGGCGATAAATCTGACAACCTCGAAGGCCAGTTGAGTGATACTATGGCAGAGCCTTCTAGAAACTTTAATATTTGACTAGCCGTATGAGGACTAGCGTTATCTTAACTGATAGATGACATTTGGACGAGTTTGCAAATACGGTTTAATAACGCCGACGGGTTGCAATATGTTGATGATCTAAACAGCTACAGTACCTACTGTATTTGATGGATCACTCATACATTTTTGCTTTCCCAAATTCGACAGTAGGTACTTTTCATTGACGTAGCCGTGATGTTGAAATGGGTGTCATAGATGTTTTTCATCGAAAAATCATTTTACTCTTTAAATGAATATTATCGAGAAAATTTATAATCCCACTTTAAATCAACTTTGACGTAGTTTTATTACCACACACTGTAGCGGTAGCACACGTTCTGAAAAAACAGGCCGGGCTCGTAGTTGTTCATGTTATTGACGGAAGATGACGGAAAATTTTCCTCCGGACCTCTCTCCTAGGTCAACATGACTTTTACTACAGATCATTTGCATGGCAAACCACATTTTGGTGCGGTCAAGGTCGTGCTCAAGGTCATCATTAGATTTGTCTTTTGAAATTCAATAACTTTTGAGGAGATCATTACTCATCAAGACGGCGATTTATTGCTTTTTCCGCACCAAAATATGATGTGACCTGCAAATGATCTGTAGTAAAGGTCATGTTGTTGAAGGTCGACCTTGAGGTGAAGGTCAGTAGTACAGAAAGGTGATCCCCCTCTGTCCTGAACTAATTTTGTCCGAAACATTTTTTTCATAGGTAGTATATTTTCGGAGATAATCGCATCCGTCGATTAAAATGACTCACTCTGTATATCGACGATTGCAAGGAATAAATAAAATATATGATCCGTCTATTTTAAAATCGTCGTAATTTTCAAAAATCTGTTTCAGTCTATTAACAAATGGTAACGACTGTGCCGTTATTGCAGAAATCCACATAAAATTAGGTAACACGTAAATACAGTACACGAATTCACGAGTTAGTCACTCGCGACAAATTTGTTTTCAATGCGGCGATCGACAGTTTTACAGAGAAATTTTATTACGACGTCCCGGTTTCCGACACGGGACTTCGTTCGGGAAGGCATTCTACGCACGGTCAGTGGCGTGGGTATACAGGGACAAGAAGTGCCGTCTCTGCGTGACAACATACTTTTTCGAACCTATTTATTACATATATATATTTGTTTACGTGTGTATATTGTTACGAATTTCTCTTCAAATACGTTTATTTACACTCTACAACTCGTTGGTCTTAACTGTGTAACATCCAAACCACAACTAACTAACTCCTAGCAACAACACCACTATTTATAGTTTTTACATTTCTAGAAAATTCTTTTGACATCTAGAATATTTAATATGTCATTCCATACAATTCTTTACTAACAACTAGTGTATAAACTAAATAAACTAAGTATGTAAACTATAAAACTTAATAACTGTCAGATGTCACTAATGACACTTAACAAATGTCACAATATTATACTTGTTTATTTATATTGTATGTGTTAAGTGTCCGTCATATATTTATCTGTATGTTCATGTTGATGCACATGAGCAACAATAAATGAGAAAACTTGAATGAATTCACAAATGAGTTAAGCTAGGTATGCCAAAGGTATGCCAAAAAATGAACCAATGTTCCTAATTATATTTTTTTGTCAGTCAATATATTGTGAAGAATAAAAGGTAAAAGTTCAGTTTAGTGACTTTTGTGAAAATGGCCAAAATTAAATCGGATTTTTTTGCTAAAATCGTTGCTTTTGTTATAAAAAGCGATTTCAAGCCGGGGAGCAAGGTTTTTGCTGGCGAAAATGCAAAAAAAAGGCGAAAAATATGTGCGTCAAAACTCCCGATGTTGACCGAAACACTGGCTGATTTTCCCAAAAATCAATAATAAACCAAACCTTTACTTCCAACACAATCCCTTTATGCACTTAACACACCAAATTACGTGCGAAAAGTCCGAATCACTCGCGAATAAGTGGAATTGAGTTGACGTTCGTCTGACACCAGCTGTCACTGCCGCTATAGTCGGCGGTGGACGTTAATGTTTTGTGCGTTAAGGCGTATTTGCATAATTTTAATAAATGCGTTTATTATTAATTGTCGCTTTTTTTTCCTCCTTCAGGAGCCGTCCTTGTACTATCCGGTTATACTGCAGCCTCTTGGGCTTTTTGTATTTTCTCCTGTACCGGTTTACTGCACCCAGTCTAAAATCTTTGTTCCCTGCACTAATTTGTACAGGGTCATATCTGGCTGTGCAGTGTAATCTTCTGGTTCCATAAAAGGGTTTTCCATATATTGCTTGCCGTTTGCGATCCAAAGCCTCACACTGACAGAGAATGTGAAGGGCTGACTCCGTTTCCTTGTTGCACATTCTGCATCTTAGGTCTCCGTTGTACAGGCCCATTTTATTTAGGTGTTCTCGAACAGGAAGATGTCCTGTGCGTAACCCTACTATAGTGCATAGCTGTTTCCTGTTCATTGCTAACAGTTGCTCGGCTACGGGTTTTGATGGTTCTTTAATGAATTTCTTCCCATGTATTTGTCTGGGCATTTTTCTCCAGTATTCTTTGTGTTGTTGTTTGACCCACTCATTAATATGTCCCCTGATGACGGTTTTTGCCACTCCAAGGGCCGGTTCGGGGCCAATATAATCTTCCGACGATCCATTTCTGGCTAACTCGTCAGCTTTCTCATTGCCTTCGATACCCTGATGACCTGGCACCCACATCAAAGTGACCTTGTTGTGAGTTGCCAGCCTTATCAGTTCTTCTTTGCAATCCCATACCAGTCTTGATGTCACCTTAGCGTTGCTAAGGGCTTTTAGGGCAGCTTGACTGTCTGAACAAATTCTGATCCGCTTATTAATTGTCGCTTAAAATCCTTGCCATTCGTTACACATTCCAAGTTGACTATTTATTTCCTAAAAATGAAACATTTTTTTATTTAAGGTGTCTGTTTATTTAACTATTTTTATAAATATAAATTTATATTATATACATATAATCATTTTACCAATAATTTTTCAAGAAAATTCGTCAATTTTAGGACGGTAAGAAATATTTGCTTCTGTACTTACGGGTGAAATTCTGAAAAATCAACACGTGAATCTCAATAATTGTGGATAATTTGGAGAATAAGAAAATATGGCTTATTCTGGCCAAAGATGCGTATTTTTCAACTTTTTGCTGAAGTTGACGTTTCAACGTGCATACGCCTTAACATCCACCGCGGCAGTGACAGCTGGTGTCAGACGAATGCCGACTCAATTCCATTTATTCGCGAGTGATTCGGAGTTTTCGCATGTAATTTGGTGTGTTATAAGTGCATAAAGGGATTGTGTCGGAAGTAAACGGTTAGTTTATTGTTGATTTTTGTGAAAATCAGCCAGTTTTTCGGTCAACATCGGGAGTTTAAATATGCAATAATCGCACACTATTATCACCATTGTGTGCCTATATACACGCCAGCAAAAAATCTTGCTCCCCCGATTTGAAATCGCTTTTTATAACAAAAGCAATGATTTTAGCAAAAGAAAACATTTTTTAAAGCCATTTTCAAAAAAGTCACTAAACTGAACTTTTACCGAATAAAATAACATGACGAAAAATTGCTGTATGAAAAATGCTAGAAATATAAATCGTTTGGCGTATACAACTGCAAAAATGGTGTCGTCGCAGGTCAATGGGATGGCAGGGGAACCCCGCACGTGGGTAGTCACTTCACTAGTTGCTGAGAGCACTGGCGGGAGATGGGCCCGGCTAAGTAGAATGGGTGGGGTAGCACCACGAAACATGTCACCACACGTTATTTTTACGTAGTCTACTGTTCTAGGGTTAATCAAGAAACTTGGTAACGTTTGAGCCAATAAACAGTATGATTATGATGTAAGCTTGCATTGTCCCAAAGGCATGCAGTTTAAACATACACATCCGACTCTGAGCTTCTGGTGAGCGGACGCGCCGGTAGGGTACGCTAGAAAATGGATGTTATCTTCTAATAATGATACGCCTAATAAGTAGTAACGCTCAAAGTGCACAACACCGACGCCGCGCAGCTGCCAGCTGTACCCGGCATTAACTCGGATTGAGCAATCGCAGTCGCCCGAGATGGCCGAGGTTTATTTATCGCCGAATTGCCTTCTCATTATTCGTATTATGCGATATAATAACGACTCCAAATTGAATTGCGCACGTTCAATAAAAAAAGGTAATAACATAGCGGTAAGTACCGAGACATTATCCCTCCGCCTTTGGCGTAACGATTTCGGATTGCATTTTCCAGTGGCGCATGGTGGTGTTCGCTGCATCATTACTGACTCATAATCATAACTCGGCAACATGTCTATTTCTTCTCGAGCGGGTTCTCATATTGCTATGCCAATTTTTTCCAACATCTTATCACACTAAATGTCTTCCAATTTCTAACTAGAGAACTATTGCTGATATGAAATTAACGTTTATTTGGACACCTACAAGTTTTATCTTAACCTCATTAGTCAAGAAATACACAGGTATATCATTTTCTGGCATATTTTACGAGTTTTAGGTTTTTGTTTTTTTTTTGAATTCCCTACATAAATGAAATTATGTGCCTAGGTAATTTGGACCAATGAATGGTCCTGGATTTGGACGAGATAAAAGAGAAAATAATGATAATTCTGAAAGAATATTTTCATAACAATGATATAACTTAAACATAAGTTTGGTTTTACATGATCCAGATACTCACACAGTCTCTATCTACATGTAAGACCATGTACAGTAAAATTCAAGATATATCTAGGTAACAAACTTCTGCAAAGCTTTGTCACTTCCCTTTTTGCTTACTTTATCGAGCCGTCTCGTAAAAACTTATTGTTTTTTCCTTTAATATTTTTTTAATATTTTAATATTCCTTTTTTATATTAAGATGAATTTAGTATTTTTTTTTTTTGTTAATAATATTTTATTTTTTTTAAATTTTTTTTTTTTTTTTTTTATAAATATTGATATTAAAAATTTCCGTTTTTCAAAGAATTATCCCTATTGTGCTTTTGGGAGGGGGTTTAATTTTTACTGAAAGAGAAACGGAGAATTTTAATTTTTGTGGATGGAATATTGTCGGAATGTCGTAGAAACACTCAAAATAAACTACCTAAGAAGGGTAGAATGTAGAATGTAGATGATACTTATGGGGACCCTACGAGAAGAAAGCTATATCGTTTGATTGAAAGTAGTAGAGGATGTTAAAAAATAAAAAGATGTTAAACATGTGGATGAGGATATCTGAGTATAGTTGCAGTAACAATATGAAGAAAATAGGACCTAGACAGGGAGAGTTGGAAGTTAAAGGCGGCCATGGATTGTGATTCATGTTAATGTCTGCTCTTACAGTATGTAAAAATGATAATTCTCTGACATAGTAAAGACGTGGTCAACAGAAGGTGACTTTAGTCAACCAATCAGAAATTCCTCACCGAGCCATTGTCGACCAATTACATGCATTCGTTTACTTCTTCAAACTCTTTATCTAAGGAATACATGTTATTTCTGTTCTGCTCCTTTTGTGTGGTTTGATAACTAGTATGTCACGATTTCGAGGTTACGTGTGTCGTGTGCCACGATTTAATAAACGCCTTACTAATGAAGAACTTTTGTATTTACTTGAGAAGGATGATCCGGATTTTAACAATAATAAAATGGTTACTAGTGATGTAGAAGAAATAGATCTCGAAACAGTAGAAAATCAAGTCGATAACAAAAGCGATAAGTATACCCAAAGTCCCGATACACTCACAGTAACACCCATGTCCAGAGTTGCCAAGTCTATTAGGCGGGACAGGAACCCACTGAAAAAGGTCCAGCAGCTGTGCTCAGAGTGCCACCTTTACCACCCGTCCAAGATGCCCTGTCCGACAAATTTTCACAGAGCAGGATATGGTCACGCAACCCGACCGAGCGTTGCTGCACTCGAATTATCGGAGTTACTGGCGTTCAGACGAATTACCATATGTTGCTCTTGAAATTTCTTCGCGGGGTGCAACTGGACCCCGGTCCGGCTGATCTATAATTTTGTGAAGCCCGTTCGTTGAAGGATAAACTCATTTTATGGATAATCCTCAAAGTTGGAAAGTATTCGGTCCCTGACGAGTCGCCTCTGATATTTTCATCTCGAAAACCGGAATGCGCTGATGCGACCGTACGAATATGTCACGTTCGGTTGGAAGATAAATCACCGGGGTGATGCAGATTACAGGTTGCGCTGAAAAAATAAAATAGTTACGGGTATCACGTGACACATGCGGACTTTATGAGCGATGGTATCCTAACAAAATAATGAGCCGCGCATTTAAGCCTGTTTAATGAGGACAAAGCGGGGAGACGGAAAGGATAATGCGGATCACGTCTCCCTTTAATATTCAATAACGACGTACATGTGTGTACTTATTAAAGAAAAATGGATGTTGTCAACTCGGGGGATACATACAATGTTTTCGGAAAGTAACGGATATTTTCGATCGATGTGTTACCAAACTTATTTGGAAAAATCTCTCGGACAGCTGACACTTTTCCACGAATTTTTCTGTCTGGATAGCTTTTCCGTCTGGATAGCTAGACACCTCCTGACATGCGACACCTCTTCTTTTTTTTCGCATTCAGTTGATCGTAGAACAATTAGTGAGAAGGTAGTTCCTTCGTCTGTTGCGCATCGCATTATTATATTTTAAAATTTCTGTATATTGAAGGTGTGCGACCTTCTGACATTTTGACGCGTCTTCAGGCCCATTTCGCGCATGAAACCCGTAAGTGTATGAGTGGCATAAACATTTCTCAGCTGGACGAGAAATGGTGGAAGATGAACCACGTGATCGTCGTCCTCGAACCTCCAACACGGAATAGAACATCTGTGCAGTACGTGAGGTTTTGGAGGGTGGCTGTCACCTTACACTTGAAGAAATTGCTGGACCAGTGGGAATCAGTCGTGGGAGTGTTCATTCAATAATCCACGACAAATTTGATTTCAGGAAGGTCTCAGCTCGATGGGTTCCTCGATTTCTCACCCCCAATCAATAAAGTTTGCGTTTTAAGGTTTGTCAGAGGCTTTTGGCTCGTTATGAAGATGAACGAGAAGGGTTACTTAATCACATAGTTACTTTAGACCACCACCACTTAGGTACTTTAGACCACAGTTACGTTACACCAGAATCCAAACAAGAGAGTATAGAGTAGCGGCGAAACAGTGAAGGCGAAAGCAAGGTTGTCTGCAGGAAAAGTGCTTTCGACTGTTTTTTGGGATGAAAAAAGTATTTTTTTTCGTCGACTTTCTCCATGAACGCCGAACAATCAATGCAGAATATTATTGTCATCTTTTGAATAGGATAAAAGCTGCCTATCGCACCAAAAGGCGTCGTTCTCCCATCAGGAACGTCGTTCTTCTCCGTAACAACGCCAGGCCACTGCAGACGTAACCCAGGCCAAGCTGGACAAATGCACTGGAAGCACGATGAACATCCTCCTTACAGTCCAGACTCCGTGCGACTACCATTTGTTTGGACCTCTAAAAAAAGCTCTGAGAGGAGAGAGATTTGAAAATTATGAAAACAGTTAGTGCACAACTGACTGCTGGCACAACCTGTCACTTTTGCCAAGTTGGAAATTCGGTGAGAAAAACGTGTTTCGGTTAAAGCAGACTATATAGAAAAATAAAATGTTAGTTCTTAAATTTTATCTCTTAATAAAAATTTTATTTTGAAAAATTCCGGTTTATATTTGAGTTGCCCTCGTACTACTTTGTATTACCTCGCGCTATTTTGTAATACAGTTTGAAATTTTTTTTCGGCCTTCCTTCACTACACTATGGCGTTCGAATTTTTTTAAACAGCAAACCTTACTTTTTATTACAGATCTGATAAAAGAAACTTTTTAAGTACATAAGTAGGGTAAATCTCGATATAGAAAAAAATATCTGCTTATACGTACATAGTGTAGATTTATAAATGTAGTAGAACTTCTTGGAAAATTTCGAAAAAAAAATGCCTTACAAGAAACGGCTTTTTTTTGCTGTCATTGACAAAAACACGGCAGTTAATCTTTTTTATACATCCATGATTCAATGTATTTATGTTTCGTAAGAGAATCGCTTAGAATATTTGGTAGTGTCTAATTTATTTTATTCTTACTTTGTGATAAATGAAAAAATCAACCCATCCGGAAATAATTGAAATTCTTTGCATGCTTTTGGATTCAATATGCGCACTAAGGGCCTATGGACACGTTTTTTATTTAAGTAGACAACGCGTGTTCCACGAAAGCGTGTTTACAGCGCCGAAAAGTTCCGCATAATAGATTGTTTACGCTTGTATGGATAAATACGCGCAATAGCTTCCATAAAAACGCGCGCGTTTGCATCGATGTGCCCGGGAAAGGGTGGTGGAGGAGTGCTTATAGGAGGTTATTTTTTTAAAATTTATTTTTAAAATATATAACAAAGCACTCATAATAACACCTGTAAGTGCTGTCTCGAAAGACGCCATCGTGCGACTTTTGTACTATTGACGAGTTTTTGTGTAAAAATGCAGTTGGTAAGTGCATTTCTATATATAACGGTGACAACAGTGCGTTTGCATTGATACAATAGTCCAGAGAAATTAAACATAAAAAGAAACTTCGGGAACATTCCCGGAAAGCTGGATATTGGCGTGAACTTTGATATTGCGGTTCTAAACAAAATGTCAAAAGTCCTCATCGATCACTAAAAAAATTTTACGCGGTTCAAAGGTCGCCAAAAGAGGGTTTTTCGTGAATATGAATATCTCTATGAATATTTCGTTAACAATCACTTTTACAGAAAAACTATTAATTAGCAAATTTCCTACAAAAAAAGAGATTCTTTTAGAAAGAGAGAGTTTTACTCATGAGGGTAACCGTACAACAAGATAATTCGATTTATATAGTTGTAACTTTTATGTTTCTTGCACTCCTTTCCACACCACTTTGAGGTAGAGTACAAGGTGTATTTTTTGCGTGCTGTACTTAGTGACCTAATCCACGTTTATTTTTTTCACTATTTTTTTTGGTTCAAAACAGGTTGTAATTCATCTTAATCATTTTATTATTCTTCAGGCTCTACCTACTGACTCTATTTCTATCTGTATACTTTCCTTTTCATCATCATCTTTTCTTCTTATTCAGCCGCAGTTTAATATAGTATTCATGATGCAGAGGAAATAATCCATATTGAAATAGAGTCTGAAGAATAATAATTTCATAACTCACCTTCAATTATAACATAATTATTTAACAAAAATAATATTTTTTCAAACAAAATTAAACGTGGATTAGGCCTACTAAGGCAGTACGTAACAATGCACCTTGTACGCTACCTTAAAAGCGATGTAGAAAGGAGTGCACGGAATTACATATCTTCGAAACAATTACTCTCATAAATAAAAGTCGAAATACCTTTTTTATAGGTAGATTTTTTTCTGTAAAAATGACCATTAACGATATATTCACAAAAAACATTTATAGTAACTTTTGTTAATGTTGTTTTATTTACTATGATGTCAATTAATTAATTGACTCCTATGTTTAATATACTGTTTATATTATAAGAACTATTCCAAGTGGTCGGTGTCAATTTTAATTAAAAGTATGAAAACGTTCTATTCATTCACGGTCATCTATGATATCAATTTTAAACTGTTATAAGTTTGTTATTAATGAAAATATATAAAACAAATAATACATTTTTGATATTTTCAAACATTACATGGCCAGCTATGGCTTCCATTAAAAAAAAATGTAAGATTGGTCCATAACTACAAAAACCCTAATAACAGGAAAAAAGAGCTAGTTAAACCGCTGAATTCTACATACAAATATATGGGACACCATTGTAAACAATATTATAGTTATTTAAATTGTGGTCGCTACAGAGATGGTTACAAATAGCAACTCTTTTAAAAATTCGATGTAATTAAAAAACTAAAAATGGTATCCAAAATCTAGTTGGCTCTGTGATTTTTCCTCAAAAAAAGTAACCAGGGTTTCTCTTTTCATATTCAAGATACTCTCGAAAACCATCGGAAATGGGACACCCTGTACACTGTATAATTACTGAAATGTACGTTAAACATTTTATGTTACCTATATTGAATACTTACCCCTTTCAATCAGATGAACCCTTTCCCTAAGCTTAAAAATCCTTACACTGGCAGACTTTGTTATGTTATACATGTATATCAAATTTTAAGTGCATATCTTGTATCGCTTGCGAATTACCTGTAGAGGCTGTAGACAAAGAAAAAAGTATTCATCCCATTTATCCGTTCCATTATCCCATAAATGATTAAGATTAAAACCTAATCACCTCCATATCTCATCGTTAAAGTTGGCATACTGCAACGCAACACATAGAGAATTCGCGTAGCATGTGATGGGGGTTGCCTCAATTCGTATATTTTTCAGTAGTCCCGTGATAGCTGGTGCTGTTGTATAACCTCTGGTATATGTAATATATTGAATAGTGTGATATAATTTATAGTGTGGCAAAACTATGGCAAACTTGCGGAAGGCTACTAGTTACTTTCCTGTATTACACTTATGATGAGTACTCCTCTGTGGAGCGATTCATTTCTGGCAAGCTTACCCATCGTAAATCATAATTGTGTCAAATATTTAGCTGATATCTCAAAGCGTTCCCGACAGACAGACTGAAAATTGTTTTCGCTTAACTTAAAATTTAGATATTTCAGAACATTGTAGGCGCTCCTAGACAATACAATTTTTTTAAAAAACTTGCAGCGAAATCATAGGTACTTCCGTTCTATCACGTGCAATGTAGCCCTGGGGGTTTGTATTGGCAACTACCCCTAGAGCTTACAGAACGTAGCTCCAGCTAGCTCAGGGGAGTCGTGAGTACGTGATTTTCTAGTTTTTAGCTAACAACCGTAATCTGAAGGTTTATTGGGCGCCAGCTGATGAAAAGACAACACGACCATTAGGTTAAGATAAAATTAATATATTTAAAAATTAAGGTACATATATAAGAGCTGCAAAAATCGTGTACAACTAGTAACTTCTGCGACAATAGTATCTAGCTCTGATTAACAAAACATTTTTGAACGGTAGATGGAGCACTTCTTCTGGCCAGAAATTAAGTATGAAAGGAATATACCCTTGTTTCCGGGGGAGATGAGATTTGGTGGTCTGTTGTCTGGTGGTCTGTCGATGACTTAAGCCCACGGCTTGGTGACTACACGACGGCAGTGACTATTAGTACCAAGAAATAAGTGATAATAATGATAATAAGTGACTGTGGTCAGCTGGTCCACAATACCTTCGCCAAACGAGGGGATCCACAGACTCAATCTCTTACAGCTTCCACGGGTACTCCTTCCTTCTAAGGTCAATGGTTCAGCAAGGTGACATGAAAAGTTCAAACAAGAAATAGTAACAGAACTAGACTTGAGGTTTAGTTACAACAATATAGCAGAAAGAAAACAAATTTTGCAAACACAGCATACTAGTATAAAATCTTAATTTAAAATTAATCAGTGGAAACCTATATATCTAAGATACTAATTACATTAAAATTCAAATACTATTATGATACCAAAATTACAGAGGACACCAGGTATATGAAACCAAAGTACCAAAGTTAAAAAGTAAGCCAAAATTTAGTTTAACAAGAGAAAATTATTTTATCTGATATAAAAGAGAATTTGAGTCCGACACGAACGTTCATGGCAAAACTACACCCCTGTCAAGGACAGCAGTATAGTTTCCAGTCAGCGGTTGATTCAACGATAAGATAAACACACAAAAACAAAACTTGTGAATCTCTGTGGAGAAAAATCTAGTCAAAATTCAAGTTGTGTAAAAACAAAAATCACTCAAAATATACACAGAATACCAGGTGGAACGAGATATATTTGCTATAGCTATCAAAAAAATAATTCCTAGATAAATTCAGGTGAATTCGGTAATAGTTTTCCCCAAATCCAAAAAAAAGGGGAAAAAAAAAAAAAAAAAACTGAACTAGCTGGGGGTGGGGGGGGGGGGGGGGGGGGGGGGGCCTTTCCCCCTTTTGGGTTTTAAAAAGGGCCCCCCCCGGGGGGGGGGGGGGTTGTGGGGGCCCCCCCCCCCCCCCCCAGCGGGGGGGGGGGGGGGTAGTGGGGGCCGGGGGGCCCCAAAAAAACCCCCCAAAAAAACCCCCCCACCAGGGAGAAAAAAAAAGGCAAACGCCCCCCGAAAAGGGGCCCCGGGCGCCCCCCCCCCCCCCAAGTAAAAAAAAAACCCCGAATCCCTCCCCCCCCCCTCGGGGCCTCCCCCCCCCCCCCCTGGCCCGCGGCCTCCTCCCGTCGCCCCCCCCCCCCCCCCCCCCCGCCCCCGCATAGAAGCAAAAGTAGGTATAGAAGGTACACAGGAGTATATTCAGAAGCACATACCGGCTGAAGTGAGACAACGGATTCAGACATTGCTTACCCTTTCCTTTTAAAACATAATACATACCTGATAAGGACGTGTGTAACGAAATTAACGAAAATTTCGTTACACACGTGAATGTGGAACTAATCAACAAACGGCTTATGGAACAAATAAGCAATTTCGCGACGACATGCTACCAAAAATACCAGGGTTTACATGTTTGTAAAACAATCAACTGCTGGCGAAATGCCAGATAAAGGCAGAATAATTCTTTCGCAAAATATGTCACTCGAGTTGTCAGTTCGTGATTCCTGGCTAGATAAGCATCGAACGAGGACCGGGAGCCCATTCAGTGAAGTTGTGTAAGCAGTTTAGAGAAGATTAAACTTTTTCCGGGACATAATCCAGCACTCAAAAAATTATACGCATGATGAATTTTCGGTATCGATCGCAAAAAGGCGGGCCCTCGCCGCACCGGCTGCCATCAGCCGAAGATTTACCGCGGTCGGGTTAATCTTAAGAACAAACAACTTATACTTATCTGCGATTACATTACGACAATATGCTAAAACTCGAAGGGATCCTAGTGAATGAAGGGGTTTAGCGGGGTAAAGCGGAGCTGAGGGGATTAGAAGTTGGGTTAGAGTATCGACCTGGAGATGCGATGATGTTATTTGAATATGTGTAATGGTGGCACTTCACTTGGCGTAGCGTATTTGTGTTTGAGTATCGCTGTATTTGTCCCAATATTTGATGTATTCGCAAATATTCCAAACATGCCATCCACACATATATCAAAATACTCAAATATGCCAAATATTTAGAACCAGTGAATACAGTGACGGACGTGTTTACAGCGACAACAGCTTATTACCTGAATGCTTCTTATTACCAGTACATGTTAAATCTACATAAGTACAAAGTTGCTAAAAGACCATGACGAACACGGCGCTGGTGGAACCAAGTGTCGACGGTTACCGCAAATATTCGCCTTATTTGACTTCTTTGATGTGTGATTGAAAACCGACAAGTGGACGGAAACGCGTATTTGCTATTAGCGCTATTCGCGTTATTTGTACAAATAGCGAATAGCGAATAGCTTCTCTACACATCGCCGTTTTCGGGCAAATACAACAAATATACGAATACGCTACGCCAAGTGAAGTGCCGCCATAATAACACATATTCAAATGGAGGATTTTGGGAAGCGTCGAAACAATAGAATATGAATTATATCTAAAATAAATCTTAACTGGTAGACATTGGTTTCTCTAATGGCCGATTTCTTCGGATTAAGTCTCGAATCTGTAGACAAACTTATCCATAAGATAAACGCAATACGGGTTTCTTCATTTTAATTGACATGTTACGTATCCAAAGGTTAGTTAATCAAGCCAACGATTGTAGATTGTAGAAATAAATTACATTCGGCAACGTTGTAAAATATTGTCGTTTAGAAGAAAAAGCTTGATCAGATTGTGGCGTTTATTACGTTATTTGGAGATAGGATAGGGCAGTGTGTTTATACACGGTGGAGACTTTAACTGGAATATATTCGCTAGCGGGGTGGTGAATGATTTTTCAAAAAAATTCCCGAGACACGTCAACTTTTAAATGTATTTACCTGCATTTTGCAAGTAATATGAAAAATATAGCCCTTCAGGGGTGGCTGAAACCACCCTCGACATGATTTTTTCAAATGCAACCCTATGGCTTGTGACCCCTCATTGTAAAGCTGGTGGAAAGAGGAATCCAACGCACTGATCAAATTTTAATTTTTAGTATGTTTGTAGGGTTGCATACAATTAAAACAATTTAAAAATTAAATTTATTTTCAACATAACAATTGTTCAAAATGTGCACCATTCACTTGTTGGCAGCATCCCAGTCTGTGGTAGGTTTCGTCCCTTACATTATGCAACATTTGCGGTGTTATTTTTCCGATTTCCCTCTCTTATCCTTTCCTGCAGATCTGCTATGTTGTTGGGTTTCTGAATGTAAACCCTACTTTTAAGATGTCCCCACAAAAAAGAAATCCAGTGGTGTAAGATCTGAATATCTTGCTGGCCACTCAATATTACCTCGCCTCCCAATCCACCTACCGGGAAAAATTCTATCCAGATACTGACGAACAATGGCAGCATAGTGTGGTGGGGCCCCCATCTTGCTGAAACCATAACCTCTCGTCGGTCAAGTTAGGGTTTAAGGGGTTTGGAAATAAATGACATAGCACTGGCATTAGTTCATGCTGGAGTAAACGCAAGTATCTTGCTCCATTAAGAGTGTCATCAAAGAAAAATGGTCCTACAATTCTATCTTGTATTATTCCGGCCCACACATTAGTTTTCTGTGGGCGCGGAGTATGAAGTTCCCTCATCCAATGGGGGTTCTCTTCAGCCCAGTAACGACAATTTTGGCGATTTACGTGCCCATTTAATGTAAAAGTAGCCTCGTCAGAGAAAACTATCCACTCTAAAGATAACTGGTTTTGATCAATACAAGTCATCAATAAATCGCAAAATTCCACTCGTCGATCTGGATCATCTTCAAGTAGCTCTTGAACAGCTTGCATTTTATATAGGCGTTTTTTCTCATATTTAAGTATTTTTAAAACTGTTTTGTTATTAAGATTACTATCACGGGCCAGTTGACGGGCTGGAGTGATTGGATTTTCTTCTAGAGCAAGCAACAAATTCAACTTCGTGTCGTCATCAACAACAGCCTGCCTCTTACTCGGTACTTTCCTGACATGACCCATCTCTCGATATTGTGCCTCAATTTTACTAATGGTACCTTGATTTAGTGGTGGCAAGTCAGGATGCGTTTCTCCAAACAAGCGAACAACTTCGCATTGAGTTCGCGCCCTATCACCATATCCAATCATCATCAAAATTTCGATTTTTAGTGATTCAGTTAAATAAGACATTTTCACCAATTTGAAATAACACTTCGTTTCAAACTCTGAATACAGCATACAAACTAAATTACTCTTTGCGGCCGTGTAAAAACACTAGCAAAAAATAACAAATATCAGTTGTGGCAAAACATTTCTTGGAATTTTTTATGGGGACATATGAAAAGTAAGGTTTACATTCCAAAACTAAACAACACACATTTTGAGTACGAAATTGTTGCGTTAAAAATAAATTAAACAATAAAATTACGTTTTAATTGTATGCAACCCTACAAACATACTAAAAATTAAAATTTGATCAGTGCGTTGGATTCCTCTTTCCACCAGCTTTACAATGAGGGGTCACAAGCCATAGTGTTGCATTTGAAAAAATCATGTCGAGGGTGGTTTCAGCCACCCCTGAAGGGCTATATTTTTCACATTACTTGCAAAATGTAGGTAAATACATTTAAATGTTGACGTGTCTCGGGAATTTTTTGAAAAATCATTCACCACCCCGCTAGCGAATATATTCCAGTTAAAGTCTCCACCGTGTATATGTATGTACATTATTATAATTAAATAAACTTAAGTTGAAAGTTTCTTCGCAAGTACTGGTGTTAAGTTGAAATGTGAAATAAGAAAAAAAAGAGTCAAAAACAAAACCCAGCAGACGTTTAAATTTTCGGAATTTTATTTGAGTTATACTTACATATTTATTGTATAATTGCGGGAGCGCTGGATAGTTAAATGCAGTTTAACTTGCGTTATGGCAAACTTTCCTATGGCTATGTAATAACATAATAAATATAATTGTTACCACGTACAGGATAATTGATCGAGAATTGACCTCCCTTGTATTTCGGTTAAAATTTACGATGTAAAGGAAAATGATCGTGGTAATTGAAAAATTTCCCTTGAGATCGACAAATTTATGGATAGGCCCATTTGTTCGGGGGACCAAGTGGAGTTCAAATATATAGGTATCAAACCCTTCCTCCCGTGCACTCAGCCTGAGGAGGCGTCCAAAAGGTCGATCATATTTTGCCTTATAATTCAAAATAAGCTTATCAAAATTCAATAGGACCTTCAGTATATCAAAACAATTCGATTCAGGCATTTTTTTGGGAGGCGCCACCCACTTTTTCCACCTGACCCCCATTTTCAAAATTATCGATATGCATATCAAAATACAGGGCGTCGAGAAAACGAAAAGATGACCTCAACAAAAGTTGTTTGATTGAAAAAAAAAACGAGTTTAATGGTCACCTTGACCTTGACTTTGGCAGTGACCTTGATGGTTTTGACATTCTATGTCTTTATTATGGGATTGCCCCTGGAAAATATTGCGATCTGCGTCATGGTTTTGCGTCACGTCACGCTTGGTAAAGATGGTTTGCCTAACCTGAAGGGGCAAAATCTGGGGTAGGGAAAAACTCTATCGAGCATCATGTATGTGACGCATGACGTCATGGGTCTTGATGGTTTGCCTCTTGGGTCCTCTTTCTGGGTCCTCTTTCATAATAAAGACATAGAAAGTTCCATGGCCTCACGTGCGTAGCTTCGTGAGTTTGCATTTTCAAGGTCAACATGAAAAAGTCAAATATAACCCAATATTTTGAACCCAGATTCTTACGGAACGCGAAATTTACGTTCAGCTGTGTATCCATGTCTTATATGAACATGACCTCTAGAGGTAATTTTTCGTTAAAAATACGATTTCCAGGCTGTGCTGGACTAAAAACGTATTTGACCTCAAAATGACCTCTAGAGGTCATGTTCATATAAGACATGGATACACATCTGAACGTAGAATTTCGCGCTCCGTAAGAATTTGGGGTCAAAAATATGGGGTTCTATTTGTTTTTTTTGTTGACCTTGAAAAACCATCAAGGTCACGGCCAAGGTCAAGGTCAAGATGGCCATTAAACTCGTTTTTTTCAATCAAACAGCTTTTGTTGAGGTCATTTTTTCGTTTTCTCGACACCCTGTATTTTGATATGCATATCGATAATTTTTAAAATGGGGGTCATGTGGAAAAAGTGGGGGGCGCCTCCCAAAAAATGGTGGAAGAGTTTTGATATACTGAAGGTCCTATTGAATTTTGATAAGCTTATTTTGAATTATAAGGCAAAATATGATCAACGTTTTGGACGCCTCCTCAGGCTGAGTGCACGAGAGGAGGGGTCTGATACCTATATATTTGAACTCCACTTGGTCCCCGAACAAATGGGCCGATCCATAAATTTGTCGCTCTCAGGTGATATTTTTCCAATTTTTCAATTTACCGCGATCCTTTTGCAGTAGAAAAATGACGCTACATATTGTATTTTTTATACATGTATTTTTCTTTTATTAGTTGTAAAAAATCACGTGTCAGGGGCAATTGCCTCAATTTTTAGAAATGAAACACCATCTATATTTTTTTTAAATGGTAGCTTCCGTTTTTTTTTAATACAGAGATATAATAATAATATTTGAGATATATGCACTTGAAAATATGTAGTTATATTATTATGGCATATTATGAAGTTAATAAAACTGTAGGCTTTAGATATACAAATAATCAGTAATAGGGCAGGCAGCATACTCCCTATATTTTCAAGTGCATATACGAGTAAATCTCCAAAACCGTCAGATAACTCCGTCTAAAGTTTTATGTCGCTGTATTCAGAATAAAATAGGAGATTCCATTTTAACAAACACATATGCATATAGACATGTTCTACTTCAAAAATGGAATCAATTGACACTTTGAATGCGTGATTTTTTTAACACTCTGTACAACTAATAGATAAGTACTTTATAAAAGTATAATAATGAAAAAAAAAAACCTCGCTTCATTATGTTTTGTAAATATATAATGTAAATATTAGATAGAGGGGAGTGGTCAAATTTCAATCAATCAAGCGATATACAGCCAAAAAAAAATATGTATGTATAAAGGGTAGGTTAAGCGACAACAATATTCTTATATAGACAGAAACATCTGTCCTGTGTTTAACAAACACAGGACTATAAATGATTAATTACAATCCTCGTGCTATCAGAAACCATTCAATGTATGACCTTTAGCGAATTACTCACACATTGGAATAAAAATAACCAAAACGCTATAGATGTACTGTGTAAGTCGGTAACGATTTCCAATAAAACCAATTAGAATTATTTCTTAACTATGTTTTCTTGCTGTCATACTGAGGAGAATTGAGGGCTATAACAGGACGGAGAATACATTTAATGTTGTGTGTGTGTTTTTTTAACTCTTATGAGCTACAATAATAATGCATCAATTTGAATTTGGTTATTGAGGAATTTTTATCTGACTCAAGAGTTTTAAGAGTTGATTGTATACTTTTTTTTAATTAAAGAGATGGTATTGAAATATATGTACATTGGTTAACGAAATTATCTGCATTGTTGTAGTCTGCATTAGTACAAAATACTAATTAGTTATTACACAATACTAATTAATTAGTATACAATTCTAATAATTTGTACATTGTTCTCTGCATTAGTGCACAATAATGCAGAAAATTATACCAAATTGGTAATGTAAAGCGAATAAGAAAAGCACCTGTAATATTTGCAAAAATTTTACTACCTTCATCTGTTTTTTGATGAATAGGTATTTATTCAATAATTTTTCAACTCATACTAAATTACTTAAATAAACATAACATTTGGTTTATGTATTCTTAAAAGAGTTATATTTGTATGTGACTTTCATGATGTATATGATGATTTTCTTCACCTTTATGGTCTTTACAATCTGATCGATCTAAGAACTTTATGACCTATATGACCATAATCATAAAATTAACATGATATTTGTAACCTACAGATACAGATAGATGTAGATAGATAAGCTTTATGTATGGCTTGCATGTCCGATATAACCTTTATGACCCATATGACCTTTATAACCGATATTATGACCTTTATGGTCTATACCTATGGTTAATGACCACTGTGACCAACTTTATAACCAATACGACTCATATGATCTTTAAGACATATAACTTCTATGATCCAAATAACTTTTATAACTAATAACCTCTATAACTTTAGAATTTAACTTTAGAATACATTAGATTTACAATACATTAGATTTACATTTAGAATAACCTCTACGACTTTTATGAACTGTATGACCCATATGTACTTGATAACCACATGACCTTTCGACTTTTATTACCTATCTGGTCATATGACCTGTTTGACCTAAATAGCCTTTATGACTACTATGATTTCACAACCTATATGAATGACTTTATACGGCATTTGGAAATAGATAAGGAAGCAAACATGTGAGTATAGATTTAATAATGTGATAATTGAAATCTTCTACCTCAAAAACCTATAAAACGACCCGTCAGATGTATATATGTTTCCTAACACGCATTAAGATATAACAACTGTCCCCGCCCACTTAAGTACCTCTACGACACTGTATGATGTAGAAGTAAAATATATATTTGTATAATTTGTAGTGTGAATGAGTAAATGCATAACCATTATTTTCCCATGTGCTTGTACATAATAGAAAATCTATATACTGTTTTGACTTGGTATCTTCACTAAACACCATTATAAAATAGCTTTAAAAAAATACAATATCCATTCCATGTAGGTAGGCTATGTAGGACAAATTTCGCTCCTATATTTCAAACATTCGTATCAAAATGCCAATCGAAAAGATATCGAAAACAACTGTATTGAATGAGTAATTAACATGTTTAGTAGTAATCACGTACATTCTTGTATTTACTCTTTTCAGGTAATGCGACAAACATTTCATATATCGCGTATGCATTTTCGGTTGTTAGGGAAAACGTTCCGTTTTGCTGATAAACGTGTCGTTTATAACGTTCCAGTATTTAAATTTATTCAATCGAATAAATCAATCGATTTCTGCATGTAAAAGCCGAAACATCCATGTGCAATTCTAGACATTTTACATCTTCTGGTTTAGATACAAATCTCTATCAGACATCGATTCGTCATTTAAATTTTAAACAAGTTCGAATTAAGTTTGGGGTTGTCCCTGCTTCTTTTGGGTTATTCCTGCTGGAAGTAATGTAGTCAGCAGAAATGAATTTTTCAGACTAGTAAATCAGTGTTAAGGTTTTTTTTAATGGCAGAATAAAATGCATTTTCTTCTTTTAAGTCTAAGGCCCAGACACCATTGTTATCTGGTGTAGGTTAACCTTACAATTAGTCTCAATACATCTCAATGCAAAATGAAGTATGTTCACCTGATCAACTTGAATTATAACGCGGGCACAACATTTCCAGATTAGAGTTAACTATTTCGTCATTGATAAAAAATTAAGGCTTCGAAGATTTCTAAGACAGTATGTTCTCAATATGTTCTTTAGCTGTATTTCACATATGTATGTACGCTCCAAATGGAATATTGCTTTATAGTCTAGATGCCAATATACTCGTAGGTACATACGTATTATACATTAACCATTTTAATCTATACTGAATCTGTAAAGAGTCGGGTTTTTCAAATTTATCTATTTCCGAGTTGACGAAAGGCAACCGCGTTGAGGTTATGACATTATGTCTGTCAAATAAAGTGAGTTGTTAATTAATTAGTGTTTATAAGAAACTTTTATAGCATCAAGTTTTTTGTATTTGTTACTCCTATTACAATAATGTCAATCCTCCAAATAATTGAGAGCAACAAAATTTATGTGTGCCAAGTCTTAACAATCTTAACATAACTACATTTTATTGCCCAGTAGCCCGCACTAACGTTTTACTACAGTAACCAATATACCAGGTAATTCTCGAAAGTGGCTTCTACATAAATTTCTCGTTACCAGAAATGAAATAATGAAATTTTGGATTGAATGTGAAACATATTATATCTACAAGTATTTACGTAAGTATTTATATAGTCGTCATACCACAGTCACTTTCGGTTTAACTGGAAATTGAGAAAATTTGTTCTATTTATTTCGACATATTGTTTTGATTTAAAATACCATTCTGAGCACAGTAATACCACCATATCGGTGACCTTAAAAGACAATTGACAACATTTGTCACCTTTTTGACCCGCAAAGTCATTTATTTTGTTTTACATGTTTTAATTTAGTTAGAATTAGAGTTTAATAAAATGTTTAAATTTGAATCAAACAGACAGACATATGGAGATAAATCTTGTTTCTCTTGACGGTTTTAATTTTTTAAGCGTTCAAATATTGGGAAGAGAGAATTTTCATGTTTTCTCAATTTCTCAAAACATGAAAATTATGCCTCATTACATTTTTCAAACGGAGCTTTTTGTTTCGAATAGTTTGATGTCACACATTCGTATGCCTTCTTAAGAATATTCAAAATTATATATGTAATAAAACATCAAATGTCTACCGGCAAATATTTACACAAAATAGAGTTTGATTTTAATGTACTGGCATTGGGTGACCTTTGGAAACGAAAACATTGCTGAAGCCCAAACAGTGTAAATGAATGTGTCATGAAATTTTCCCTATGTAAGCTCATGAAAGTTTTACATAATGGCAGAATAATTTGTTGATTTCAACAAAACATAGAAAAACAGTGCATTATATATATATAAAAAAACGACGCCACAATAGAAGTTATACAACATTCAAGTCAATCAAATGTTAAAAAAAATAGTCAAATAACTTTTATTTGAAACAATGTTTTATAGAACGGATGATTAAAAATATATAGGCTTTATCCCAGTCTTTTTTGCACATTTAATGTACATACTCTGTACTGTACAATATTAAAGAACTTCGTTTCTACGCAGTCGAGCAAAAATGATTAAACTGTTCTAATTTTCTACATTTCAAAGTACAATTCGCAGACATTATAAAAATCGTACATAATCTGGCTAAGCTCCATACAGTTTCTAGTAGGACATAGTTCTTAATATACCGTATGTGTAACGCCAACATCGGCCAGTTATGAAAAAGGACACACAGAAGTGAGACGACAGATGATAAGAAGCAACCGCACACGCATCATAAGTAGTGAGGGAATAAGGCCGGCCCTCTCACCATCTGTGCTGGTTGTTAGAACGAGAAGTGCAGCATTTGTCCTTTTTCACAACTGGCCGATGTCGGCGTTACGCAAACTGTATAGCGTGTTCCATAAAGTACGCAACTTTTGAATTCGGCGCCCTCTTTTTAATTATTTTGTTGCCAGCCCCGTTCTTATCATTTATAGTATCTACTATTACTCCGAGTTAATTAACAGTTGCTGTTGCCTTTATTCCTGAATATGTTGCCATGGAAAGATTCACAAACGAACAGCGCGTTCTGATCGTGAAAACTTATCAAAATCGTGGAAGTGGGCCGAGATGGTAAGACGACTTCGCGCGATCTCTTTTTCGGAAGAAATGGAGCACCCAACAAGTCTACGGTTCTGCGGCTGATGAGGAAATTCGAAACAACTGGTTCTGCTGCTACTGAGAAATCACCTGGGCGAAATCGCACTCAACGCAATGCTCAACAAATTGCTGTTGTGCAATAAACAGTGTCACAGTAAGTCCGAGGAAATCAATTCGCCGACGGCCATAGCAATTGGACAATCCACGCAGTTCATTGTAAAGAATTTTTAGTAAAGACCTACACATGCATGCGTACAAAATCCAACTAGTGCAGGAGCTCAAGCCGGCGGATCATCAAAAAGGAAGACGAATTTGCGAATGGATCGAAGAGAGATTGGCAGCAAAACATCATTTTCAGCGACGAGGCCCAGTTCCACCTCAGTGGATTTGTTAATAAATGTTAATAAATGCACCCGCAAAGGACGACCGTATGGTGTGGTATTTGGGTCGATGGAGTGATAGGCCCGTTTTTCTTTGAGGACGACGAAGGTATTGCTGTTACATTCAATGAAGAACGTTAATGTAACCCTCTGTAACTTTTTTTGTAGGGTTATGTTAAGTCGCAAGTGTACGCTAACAAACCATTACCATTCCGCGTACCATTCAAGAACTAAAGGCGAAAATTGTTCGTGTCATTGCTGACGTCCAGCCAGACATCTGTGAGCGGGTTAATGGGAATTTCATCGAGCGTGTCAACACATGCCGACGCAGTGGTGATTATATATCAGATATTCTTTTCCATTATTAAATCGGAAATGTTAGTGAATGTACCTAGATAAGAATATATGCATTTTCATTAAAATGTAGCTGTTCTATTAACTTTTTTGAAAGTTGCGCACTTTATGGGACACCCTATATAACCCATTTCTTATTAATAAGGTGTTGCCAACGGTCGATGCTCAACTACCATCGTGTTAACAAAATCAATTTTGTGAGGCTTTTATCCATTCGATCGGTAGATCATCAATTCTGTGAATTTTTATAAAAAGCCAATATAAATTTATTCAGAAAGAATAATACTTTGGAAGGATAAAATAAAAAGTTGATTTTTTGATTGGTTAGTCTTTTTCGTTATCGACTTTTCACTAAAATAAGAAATATTTCGGTACACGTCCCGTATCGCTTCGGGAGAAAGCCCTTAACATCATATCACGTACGTTGTTTGCTTAGAATAGAACCGTGACTTTATTGGCAAAAGCTCTCATTTTTCTCTGAGGACGTACGTTTTCTGAGAAAGCGCAATTACGGAGGAATATTTCAATTGCGGCCGCCATCATGCCAGGCTTTATCATATTATTGGTAAGGGGGATCTCAAGCGAAGATGCCCAAAAGTAGACCTGCGTTCTTTCTTATGTGTCGTAAAGATTCTCGGAGAGATAAGAGACGTGAAGCGGCTCTCAGTTTTTATTCGGGAATGATTTACGTGGAATACGACTAACCCATTGGATAAGGAACAAAAAACGGCAGCGGTAATAGAGGAGCGTGTACATACGACGATGGCCTTACGTGAGGTCAAGAGGTTTTTATTGGGATTTGGGAGGACGCTCGGAAAATATGAAATTTATATGGAAGATGGTTTTCGCTGAATAGTATCTTCTACAAGGTACCTATATAATGGCCCATATTCCACGCTAAAAGTGTGGCGAAAAGTGTAAGCGTGTGTACGGTTCACGAGTGTGGAATATGTCATTCCTAACGTGTTGTTTACTACACCGTCTCAAACGAGGTTTTAGAAACCATACAAAATAATGTTAATGACATCATAAACGTCAAACTCCAAGTCAGAAAAAAATATCTTATTTGGCAGACGTAATCATTGCAAAGAACACAAGGCACTTGATATATCACGCTAATATGCGCCTAAACGGCTTTTGATTGGTCAAACCCATGCGCAATAAATATGTTGGAATGACATTCATACCAATATAGCTCTTAGTTAAGGAATATGTTGCTAAAACAGCGTTAGATTAAAGTGTATTCCGAAGCAACGTAAAGTCAAATACACAATGGCAAAGGAATTAGTTTAGGTTACTATAATAATGTATTACGTCTATCACAAATACATACATTTCATAATGTATAGGTACATAGAAATCCATAAAAATTAAAAAGCACCATGCTAACTCGGACAACGGGAGTCGTTGAAATCGAATATTTCAAACTTCACTTCTTCACAAAGTCTTCATTACAAATAAATAGCTCATCATTAATATCTCACCATTTTCTGAAAAACGTCCTCTAAACATGTATTAATTTGTTTTGGGGTAAAAATATCAAAAACCAGTTAAAAAAAGGATCAATATGTATATTCTTAGTCTTTTTTTACCTATACTGTATACAGAATGCCCTAGAAAATTGGAAACAAGTCCTCAGACTCGTAACTATTATTACAAAAATTATTAATTATTAAACCCCATATTGTCATCGAGTAGAACGACATTGATTTTTACACACAAGGTATTCAGAAAATAAAAAAGCAAGTCCAGCTAAACAAATACCATTTTGCTAAAATTAATTTCAATTGTTTTCTGAATAAGTAGGAATTTTTGCCCCAAATTATTTTTGGATGAAAAAAATCAGAAAACGTTTTTTTTTTGTCTACTAACAATAATTATACCAACCGAAAACCTTAAGTTTTAGAGGTTAGGGTGTAAGGTATAAGATTTAGGGGATCAGCTAGAGGTAGTTTCAAGTTGAACTTAACTAAGATTAAGCTAAAAAACGCTTTGTATTTTCATACAATAGATCAGTACGGCTGCCACATTTCCAAACACAGTATCCAACATTTGTCTCAAAAATTCATTTTTTACTCCGAGCTGATACTATGCTTATTCCGCGTATATTGCACTACCTAGAAAACGAATATCTTTCATAGTTGTGCACATATATTTCGGCAAAACACAGTATCTACAATCCAATTTTTGGTTTTCTACGCCAAAACCCAGTAAATGCTATTTTTCAATAGTAAAATATAGGCGAAACCAAGTATGTGGTATTTACTGTTTATTGGAAGTAACATCCGGGAGAGAATGTTTTACAAAATTTTACCCGTAACACAGTATGTGGCAATTACTGGAAATTGGAAAATATATTTTAGTTAGATGGTTTTACTCGTAACACAGTAAGTGTTCAAAGCAAGTGGTAATTAAGTGGTAATTATTGGTCACAGCAAGTGGTGATTATCAAAATGAAAATATTATGTGCAGATACAACTATGCTCACGTTTTGTTAAACATCTATGCCAAAACACAGCAACTGCATTTTTTTTTTGAAAAAAACACAAGAATCTTTAAATTATTGTTTACGTATACAATAACTTGCAATTATATTATCCTAAACTGTTAAAATAGTATTTAAAGCTCTTCAATAGTTCGAGGGCCATATGATTAAAGTTTTCTTTAATTTACTCAAAACTTTGAAAATAACAGTTACTGTATTTTGAAATATGGTAGCCGAGTAGGCATCTGAAATCGCTGATTTAAATCAGGGGTCTCAAAGTCAATCGGACGTGATTTGTGAGTGGAACCCCTTTTGAGGTTGTTGAATTGAAACAAAGAACCCATTTAATCTTGTACCGTTTGATAGAGGTCATTGTAAGATCAGTAGTAGATTATTTTACGGCTCGAAATGAAGGTTTCAGTGTTCTTTAAGCTGACATACCTACTACGAACTCATAATTCTGTAATATTCAACATTCTAAACCTAAAGCATATTCAGGATTGAGGGGGAGGGAGGAGGGGGGGGCTAGGAGGGTGGAGGATGGTCCGTTTAGGGTAAAATCGGCTTACTGTTGTTGGTAGACATTAAAAAAATGTTTTCTGATTTTTTCATAAAAAAAATAATTTGGACCACATACCGTAAAAAAAACCCGTCCGCTTTTTTCTAAAACGAATTATTCTCGAGTTATCTAACATAGAACAAAAGAGGGAAAAACGTTTTAAAGTTTCTTTTTTTATATTTTGTTTAATAACAAATATTCCACGACTTTTTTATCTGGTGCATATCGAAATTATCATTTCTATAAAAATTAGGCATCATATGGAAAAATTGCAACCCAAAACAGACACCCCTCTGGTCTAATTCTGGAAGGATACATCTTTTCCTCACTCCCTTTCAGCCATATGAGCAGACTCCACTAATTTCGCAAAACAAAATAAATGTTTTTGCCACTTCGCAGTGCGCCACTCTAGTCCGTCACACGTGTTCCCCCGATCGGGCAGTAATTATTCTCGCCGGTTTTGTCAGCCTGCGCGGTTTCCATAATCTTTGACGTTCCCACGTATTTTGGCAGGCCAAAGGGTTCGCCCTATTGTCGGGTGCACCTTTGCCCCTCCGACCGGAGCAATTACTTTGGCATTTCACTCGGCCGAGTCCCACAATTCCGCATTGAAAACAATCGAAGCATACAGTCGGTCGGCCTTACGCCCGACATTTCTGCCGAACTCGAGCCTTATCCGGATAGATAATCGTCATTCGTATTACTGATTAGGTGCTCCGTAATGTTGGGGTTGGTTAAACAAACGGGAGGCATGGGTAGAGGAGAGTAAATAATGGGTGTTGGGTACAGTAATGAGCACAGCCGTATTATTTTTAATACATACTAGATATAACATCGATCGGAGAGATTATCTAAAATATAATTGGAAGTTTGGGTTCCCTTATGAGGGCTAGTTCATTTGATTTCGTTTACCAAAGTGAAATAGTTCACGGAACTAGATCTTTAATACACGTTAGTTCACTATTTATTCGGGATTAGGGTGGAATTCATGATCGTCACTTAAATATAAGTAACACTTAAGTGCCTGTTTCAATCAATATAGAGCTCAAATTTCCCCTTGAGTGTTTCTTATTATACAGGGTGTTGGGCTACTCGTGTACAAATTTTGAGATCGCACAGGAAATTTGACGCTAAACAAAAAAAGGTCCTTCTCAACATGATCCGAATCCTTACCGTTTTTGAGATATTTAGATTTTTCAGATTTTTCAAAATTTTACGACATATAGATAAAAAACGTTCGTTATATCGTTACATCGTTATATCAAACGCTACAATAAATTTGATTGGTACCGTTGGATTTTACGTTAAATTTTCTACAAGAAACAACCTCGCTTGATCCCAGAAAATAAATTCAAGGCAGTATCATCTGAATTTCCAAAAATGTCAAAATTTACAAAGTTTTGTAAAAGTATAATGTTGTATTTGAGACACAAGTTCCTTGCCTAAATGGTCATTTGACACTCCGTTTTGCCACAGTTTTGCCAATTTTGTCAATTTCGAAATTTTTGGAAATTCAGACGATACTGCCTTGAACTGAATTTTTTCTGACATCAGGCGAGGTTTCTCGTAGCAAATTTAACGTAGAATACAACTGTACCCTCAAATGTATTGCAGATCTCGATATAACGATGTTATAAATGTTTTTCATCCATACGTCGTAAAATTTTTATAAATTTTAAAAATCGAAATATCTCAAAATCGGTAAGGAATCGGACCAAACGGAAACGGAAGTAGCCAAACACCCTGTATATTGTTTCTTACACCCCACCCCGGTGATTTCGACACACTAAATTAGAATATACTCGATGAGTTGGGTCGAATAATACCAAACTCAACTCTCAACTGCACACACTAGTGATGTGCTAAAGAATGGTGAAACCTTGGTAACCGGTTACTGGGTAGCAGTTACCAAGAAGTAACGGATTCCAGTAATAGGTGATTTCAGTAACTCCACCAAATCACATAGGGGTTTGTTCTATGACATGGTAAAAGGACAGTCTTTTACGGTTAAGCAAACGAAGGTTATGTTGATTTATCCGTTATGATTTTGTCTCGATAACGACAGTCGGAAATGTTAGAAAACAAGCCCCAGGGTTTGTTTCTCTGGCTTATTGTTGGAACTGATTCAAATAAGGTGTTCGTTTTGGTAACACGTTTTTGCGGTAGCAGTTACTTTACAGTAACTGATTATTTTTAATAGTGATGTCGACTACATCACTATTATCGACACACATCACTTTGATATGCCGTTATTTACAGTTGCATTTTATGCTTTCCTTTTCCTGTTTTTTAATATCACAGGAGAACGAAAAAAAAGTTTTGGTTCGCTAGGATACACCACCGTACCCACATGTTTTTGGGGTCGCTGATTTAGAACCTAGTGTCACTTTAACACGTTGAGTGCCACCATGTATAAATAAAATTCAGACTTTTGGGCCAAAAACATTTTTTTCCTTCAAATATTTTCCCTTCAAATTTCAAAAATTACCAAATAGTATTACATATTATGTAATTAGTAATTTTTATAAGAATAGATGAAGTGTGTCGTCATAAAAAAATAAAAGTGAAAATGGTGACATGTTTGTCTCAAAATCTGGAATTTCTTTCTAAAGAAGACAATAATAAAGGCTTTGAGCCTAATGCAACGTCAAATAAATTTGAACCAGAATCGAGTGAAGACTGCGACTGATTTTTTTTATGAAAAATTAGCCATCTGCAAAAAAAAACACGACATGTTTAACAAAAAACTTTTATTTTGTTAATTTATTTCCTGTTACACAAATATAACAATAAATAATAATTATGTTTATAAAAACATAAATAAATAATTATAAAAAAATAAATAAAAGATTAATCTTCCATCGTTAGAGAAGTGTATGTTACCAAGTGCATTTGGTATGTCATGAATTTAAAATGATAAGAAGCGGATACGTGTGTTAACCTATTTAACGCAATTGACCTGATATTTGCATCATGTTTGTAGCACATTTGCAGTTGAGGTTGCGAACTTTGGAATTGTCTGATAAAGCTTTAGACGTTCAACATCACTTAGAGTAATGTGTGGTACTTTCCATGTTATTTATTTTTTAATATTAAAAATGTATTTTGCTACTGTTGTATTAACACTTACACAGTTTAAATGTCCACATACAACTTTTATAATCTAATTCTCTTTTAAACTCCATCCGGAATTAAGTAGTACAGTGTTGTCGTTGGAATTGAAAGAAATATAATTTTTCATAGATGTAGCAATTCCTGGATTTCGTGATTGATCTTGTTCAATCGAATTTAGTTCGGTACTGAATTTCGTCAAACATAAAGGCTACATAGTTGTTTTTAAATTGTACAGTATCCAGACTTTATTTTTAGACTACCATTTTTTATGTGTTAACGACCCTTGTACTTAAAGAAGAAGATGGAAGTAAAATTAAGTTTTGATTCTGTATGCAATTGCTATACTAAGAATACTTATTAACAGGGTCATACTTTGTATACTAATAAATATAAACCAAAATATCATATTTTATTCCAAATTGTACAGCGAATTAGAGCAGAGGTGCCAAATTCAAGTACAGAATGCCATGAGGTGCGAAACACGTATACAGAATGCTCTTTCGTATTATGCGTAAATAGGTACTATTAACATACATATGTATTTACTTATATAAGATATAATTCGTTACAGTTAAAAAAAAATTCAATACAGTACTGTTCTGTACAATTTTATGTATATAATGCGAGTAAAATAAGTGGACAATGAATGCATAACTTGAAGAATGTTTTGAGCTTGTGCGGAAATGCGATGCAGAATACTATGAACTACTACTTGCGTGTAAAACGTTCTTCTGTCTTGCGTATTCTAATATTTTAAATACCTAACTGTCAGTTTCCAAATTAGCGCGTGAGTTCCTTGTGCCATGCTAAAAATTAATTTACCATCGGCAACACATTCAAATAAATGATGCGACGTACACAGAGGTAATCTTTTGGATAAAAAAAATGGATAGATAGAATATTCTTCCTTAACATTAACAAATTGGGGATTAAAAAGAGCAAAGCAAATTAGAGTACATTATTTGAGTAGGCATCTAAACATGTTTGTTGATAACCCTTTTCTTATTTGTTTACTTGTTTTACTTTTCATCCACGTACATGCATGTGGAAAAAATGATGAAAATTGGCGGATTCCTCATTGGGGGATCCATTTTTTAAACTTTTTTTTAATACTCGCATATTAGCTCTGAAAGTGTCAACAAGGTCATCACATACCTACTTGAACATGTTTGTATTCGTTCTATGATAAAACACTTTTAATAGGCTATATAGGCGATAATTTTTGCAAAATTCCCGTTATATCCCACGCATTACTAGATTTAGAACACAAATATAAATTTTTATTCATAAAATTCCTTTTTTAAATTTTTTTATTTTATTTTTTTTTTTTTTGTATTTTTTTTTTATTTTACATCTTGGAAATAAATATTTACTATAACTTATTATGGATGTTATCAGCAAACAAAAAACAAGCCGGGCCATAAAATGGTCTATGTTTATAGAGAAAAAAATCTAAGAAAGATAGCGTTTTTTTGCGACTCGAGTTTTAATGGCGAACATAACCAAAAAAAATCGCAAAAGTAAAAAAAAAAACGTTTTTTTGCAAATAAAAAAAAAAGAACACAAGAAAGTTAAATAAAAAAGTTGTAGGTCTTAAAAATGCGCGTCGAATGAGATGTGAACGAAAAAAATCGGTTCATAAATGTTTGAGAAAAATTTAAAAAAAACGTCAAAATTCGCGTTTTCGTATTTTTGCTGTATAAATTCCGATTTTGTTTGAACAGACTTCTTGTTAACTAGAAATACAGCCCAAGACAAGCGGAAAATGACCCTCAGGGAGCCGATATAATTTTTTTTAAGCTGAGGAAAAGAATTTTTTGAGCGCGATCGATTTGAAATCATGTTTAGTTTTCGATACGCCCAAGTGGAGTGTCCGTCCACTCTGTAGCCGTGTGTTGGCTAGCGCGTGCCGCACCCAACGCTGTTTTTTTTCGCAAACAATTATGTCAACTTAATTTATGCGAAATGATTTGAAATATTTTTCTTTTTAAGAAAGTAAAAGTCTGAGATCTATTTCGTGTAAAAATGAAGTCAATCGGACGTATACACCGTTGTCAGGAATTAAAAAAAAAAAAATTACCTCGGCTCGCTGAAGTCGTAGGACCTTCATTTTTTTAAATGCGTGTTTTGAATGGCAGTTTTCAAATATGCAACGGCCAAAAAATTTAAAACCAAAATTAAAAAATATTGAAAAAACCGGTTCGAAAAAATGATACAATTTTACAACGCATTTTTTTATGCAAAAATTAAATAAAAGCGATTTGGTTTTTTAATAGCATGAAGAAGTCTTCGCGAATAAAATAATGAGCCCACGATCGTTTCTGTACCATCATTTTTGCCTCTGTAAAAGCTGATTTTTGAAAACGTTTTTTTTTTAAATCGTCATAATTCGAAAAAAATAAAACTTTTTTGATTTTTTGAAAAAAGGGTCATTTTCCGCTTGTCTTGGGGTGTATTTCTAGTTAACAAGAAGTCTGTTCAAACAAAATTGGGATTTATACAGCAAAAATACGAAAACGCGAATGTTGACGTTTTTTTAAATTTTTCTCAAATGTTTATGAACCGATTTTTTTTCGTTCACATCTCATTCGACGCGCATTTTTAAGACCTACAACTTTCTAATTTAACTTTCTTGTGTAGAACTTAAAGCTCTTTTTTTATTTTGCAAAAAAAAACAATTTTTTGGCTTTTGCGAATTTTTTTGGTTATGTTCGCCATTAAAACTCGAGTCGCAAAAAACGCTATCTTTCTTAGACTTTTTTTCTCTATATGACCATATTTTTTGTTTGCTGATAACAATTAGTGACCAATTTACATGGGGGCTTTCGCTCGTTGTTTGGACTAGTTGTAGCATTCTGTACCTGAATTTGACACCTTTGTTCTCGTTCGCTGTACAATTTGAAATAACCAATCAGGCAGCCCTAGGTGCGAAATACATATACAAAATGCCTTAATGCTTAAAGCACCCCTGCAGGATCGTAGGTGAAGCGTTCTTTCTTGATAACTTTTTCTAATATTTTTATCAGAAACTCGATATTTTTGCATTTTTTATTATAAATATCAAAGATAGGTAACCAATATGGCGTTGTAGCCTCATTTGCCTGACATATACACTAACACATCCCAAATTTAGATTGTCGAAAAAATAGATAGGTAAGTACTAATTATAACCAGCTGATGCAAACTTCCGGGAACACGCTGTATACAAAACCATCCAATCTAATTAAATTATAGCAATAGGGTCAGTTTAGCATAGAGTATTGAATTTTTATTATCAAATATACTACATATTATCAAATAAAGTCATCGACACAATTAAACAATTTGCATATAGGTATATTGTATATATAAATTTATATAAATATATATAAATTTTATTCTTATATTTTTTGTCAGCGCATTACGTTTGATATTGTTTTTTATATAATAAATTTTTTTCTTATTTTTTGTAGCGCATTACGGTGATATTGCCGTTCCTCGATAAAACTTTTTTGGGCACAAAAAGAGATTAAGATGGCAGTGTCTGGTGAATTCGCATTTTATAGACCAACAAGCGCTGGCTTGATTACGCTTTCTGCTGTCAAAATACTATAAACTATAAAATTGCATTACATCAATTTTGTGTAAAGGTACCTAATAATTTTATCAAGGTGTTGTGGACATGTGAAGTGCTGTGATACACTAATGTGGGGAACTCTGATTGGAGTATTTTTAATATGTATTTATGTATTTCCATCCTTGCGAACTAGCGGCTAAGAAATTAAGACGATATCGGATAACAAAAGCCAATATCAAAAATTTGGGTAAGTAATACAATAGTACATTGAGTACATTATTTTTTTCAGTGCTTAACTATTTCGCTTAAGTAAACATTATTATATTTTCTAGTCTTAATACCTTATTTATTTGAAATTTTAAACCGTAAAGGCCGCTTTACAGTTCGCAATTTTTATTGCCGGCAAGAAAAATTGCAGCAATTTTTATTGCTCGCATGCGTATTTGTGTTTATTTGTTAAGAAATTGTCCAAACAGACATAAATACGCATGCGCACAATAAAAATTGTGCAATTTTTATTGCCGGCAATAAAAATTGCGAACTGTAAAACGGCCTTAAGAAATGAGCATGCATTGGCAAGGCTTTTTTCGCGAATAACATTGTTATTACGTTAATAAAATTTAAAAACCATTTATTTTGGCGACAATCTATAACTGGAGAGGCCACATGGGAATACGGAGGGACGGATGTGAATATACGTCATATATATTAAAAATGTAATAACATCTTAAGTATAACCGGTCAAGCGAAGACGTTCACTGTAGCTGTTATTTGTTTGTTTGGTGAGTTGTATCTGAAACTCCGATTAAGCTGCTTATTGGTCTTTGATCTGTTTATCTTTTGGCAATAACGAAAACAAGTTAATTTTTTCTTGTTACAAAATAAGAGAAAGCATTGCAAATATGCGCGTTATATCTTATATATTCTATCTAATTCAATATCATCGAATAGCCATGTTTTCCAATAGCCACGTAGTTTTCTTCACAATATTTATTCTCTTTATAATTGTTTACTAAATCAGTTTAAACTAAATAATCAATATGAAAAATATTCATTATAAATTAAAAAAATATATATCTTTGTACCCAGTAAAATTTTTATTACCAATTGTATCAAGGAATATTTCTTAACGATTATGGCTTATCTTTAACTGCCCTACCACTTACAATAAGTAATTTATTTTTTATTATATTTCCTTTGTTTTTTATTATTTGATTTATTTTTTATTTTTATTACCTTTGTATCTTTTTATTCGCTTGTTTCATTCTTATTACGTTTTGTGTTTAATTAAGTGCTGTAAATAATATTGAATATTCTCAAAGCCTACTTGGACTACAACTGCCCGAACCGAATGGCAAACTTTTTTGGTGTACTATATAAATATTCAGAGCGCCGTCATCATGATATTTTTCAATAAAAGTATGTTTCGAAAAATCATATCTCCAAAACAGAGGGTTTTTAAAACTCTGTATAGAGCAGCCTTTATAATTGTAAATATTTTATATTTGGACAACTGTAGATAAAGATAAACTGAAACATTTTTTTTGTTACATTTATTTAAATTTACACAGTTATGGAAAACGCCGTCGTAATTTCTTTTAACCCGTTTCGGCCGAAAACGCCACTACCGGTACATCGCTCTTCAGCGCCTCATAACTAATACTATTTGCGACAGAAAAATTTGACTGGACGTTTTTTGAGTTTAAGACGTGGCCTTTCCGATGGTGTCCATGAAATTCCTCCAACAAATTATTGATTATGAAAAAAAAAAAAACATTTTTAAAAGGCACGATTTGTTTGCACATTTTTTTAAATCAAATTTTCAAGGGGTTTCCGGTTTGCAATGGACCTGGAACCTCACTAACTGGGGGAATAAATGTTTGAACTTTAAGTATATGTGGTTTAAAGATCGATTTTTTGCCATATGCGTTCGAAATGACGCCTGAACTGCAAAACTTTTTGCGTAAAAATTCAAGAATTTTTTATTGGAAAATGATGCACTTTTACAAAAAATTGTCAAGAATAAAAAGTTCTTAAAATCACTCAATGAATGCAACAGAATTTTTCAAAAGTTTTTGAGCAATTTTTTGGATTTTGCAAATAGTCAATTTTTGCAAAATTTAAAAATATGTCCCTGTCAAATTTTTCTGTCGCAAATAGTATTAGTTATAAGGCGCTGAAGAGCGATGTACCGGGAGTAGCGTTTTCGAAAGAAAAAGGTTAAATGATTACCCAAATTATTTTCAACAGATTTGGAAAGATGGAAATTTTCTGCATATACTTAAGTGAAAAAGTAGAATGTCGAAGGGGAAAATTCTTGAGTCATTTGACTGTAAAGTTACTTTGGTTGACATGGTATGATATGGTTTTATGATATTTTAGATTGACAATATTAAAAGAATTTTCCCGAAAAATATTTTTTCTCAAATGTAACACAGACTTATTTTTTTTCTTTACAAATGTAACTGCATCTGATTTTTACTATCTACTTGAAGAACATAAAAAAAACTTTAAAGTATAATATCTCGAGAATTTTTCTTTTCGACATACTTTTTTAGATGACTGTACGTAGAAAATGGTCCCTCTTTCCGAATTCATTAAAGAAAATTAGAATTGTCATTTAAAAATTACGTCATAGCACAAAAACAAAAGACGATCTGAAATGGCATTGGTATTAGCTATTACAAAATTTCAGAATCAAAATGCTGGTGGATACCAAGGTACTTAGGTATGAAATAAGTATTGAAAGATCCATAACTTCAACAAATCTTGAAATTTTGAAAAAAAAAAACATAAAAACTGGATATAATAGGTAGACATAAATAGGAATAAACACACTTTTTTATTTAGTCATAAATTTTTTTGCAACGTTCAGACAGTGCAGACATGTTTTGAAAACATTTTTCGCAACTTTCGTTTATTTGCAATTTTGCTTTCCATTTAAGTCTGGTAATAACCGTCTAAAATATGGCGTGGATCTCATGCCCCTAACTAAAATAGAGAAATTTCAATTTCCACCAGTACCCGTTAGATATATTTATTACGTATTAAGTAGTGTTAGTAAAATTTCGATATTCATTAATAGCTACTAGAAATGGTTTGAAGTAAATAATTAAAATACATAAAAAAATTCAGCTGATCTGTTTGAGACAAGATGGACCATGACAACGCATATCGGAAGTATAAATTCAGACGAAACTGGTCATTCATTCATTCATGAAATACCAGACACGATGTTGACAAAAGGAAAATGAAAATACTCCTTCGCACATATTCACCAGTTTACGACGAGCATGATTTTCCTCAATTTGTGTTTATTTTTATTTTAATTGAATTACGCCTTCCAGAAGCCCACTTTTTTATGTGCGCAAATTGAATCAACCTATTCAGAAGCCAATCACAATAAAATATCGTGTTTTTAATTCTTCTTCGTGTTATTTTAGAATATAATAGCATAATATAAACCAAAATACTCCTTCCTGTGAAAAGGAAAAATTGAAGAGGTCGCATTTCATCTCTTAACCATAATACACCTACGTGCGTACAGCTCCCAGTTCTTAACTGGAAAATTTACCCCTGTTTCCAAACTAAATCAACAACAACACATTTTAAGTACAGGGTGGTAATTTTTTTCTTGGACATAGTAATGGTTGATGAAATTAAAAATTTTGTAATCGTACTAAAGAAACGCATTACCTACCTACTGAAATTATATTTTTGGTGGTACATGGGTGTAATTACAGTGATAACATAAAAGTGATAACAAATAACAATATCCCATGCAAACTCTAACAATATAATTAACATCATGATTCGATAGCAAATAACAAATTATGTTTAATTCCTTGTACGTATAACATTATGTATCGTAATGTTTATAGTATATAACATTATTATACAGTTGATTCATTAGTATTGAGCCATTCGCTCGAAGTGCTTGGAATTTTCTAGAATTTGTCTAGAGCTTAGAAGCTCTAGACAAGTCTGCAGAGTGGTGGGGCATAGGTAATACAAAGCGTGCCCTTATATCCTTTAACATTATTAAAACTCAGAGCGTAACTGTAATGTGCAACGTGAAATTGAGAAAAAGTTCAAGTGATATTCGATATGCTTTATTATATGAATTTCGTTTAGCCATAATACCACCGAAGCATACCGAAATCTAGTGGCCGCGTATGGCGACGACGCCCCTAATTTAACAACATGCAAAAGATGGTTCGCACACTTCCGATCTGGCGATTACAGCATCGACGATAAACCGCGATCTGGTAGGCCACCTCAACTGGATATCGAGCGCTTGCATACGATTGTAGAGGTAAACCTGTATAGAACCACACTTGAGAATGTAATCGTTTATTGTGGGTCTGATGTGCGAATTTCCGCTTCGCCAAAAATATGAAATAGTACATACATACGTATCCTTAGCTAAATAAATGCTTGCTAACAAAATTTTATTATGAGATAAATCAAAAATAGTTTTTGGACTACTGCAATGAAATATCGGAAATAATTAAATATGTAAATACGTTTTATTCAAGAGACTTTGCAACGGGTTTTGGAGTACTGCAATATTCGAGGTCAATGAAAATGAATTACGGTGGACTCGAAACGCTAGGTCGAAAGGTTGGGGAAGTGGATACCACGTTTATTAAGCGAAGCCGATCACCAGCATCGGAGTAACATTTGCGCACAACTTCTCTCCCGTAGTCGTCGTTATGACTGGTTGAACAATCTTGTTCCGAGGATGAAAAGTGGGTGCTTTATATAAATCACATCCGTAAGCGCCAGTGAGTTGACGTGTGTAGATGCTCCAACACAATCGGTACCAAAACCTGACGTCTACCCGCGAAAGGTGATATCAATTTGGTGGGGTCTTCATTCCGTTTTGGGAATGTGGTATCCACAGTCTCCCTACTCGTTGACGACAAGTTATGGAATTGGATGGCTCTTAGTCAGGCTCAATACTTTTGAATCAACCGGATAGGTATAATGGATATATTCGATAAAACGCTTATTAAATAGTAGTTATCTATACATTCATTGTTTTTCCGCTTTATGTGTTATTATTATATTTTATCCGTCACAGTTTGTGTTGCAAATTAGGAATCCCCTTCTGGTAAAAGTATATATCATTGTATCTTTCACACCTGGTACTGTTGCAACTCGAAAAAGTATTCTAAGATAAGATTTTATGCAAATATTAAAATAAAAATCTATTACCAACATTGAACTCGAAACAGGTCGAAACAGGTCGAAAGCATTTGATACAGTTCTTGATACGACTGAATTTTTGTTTGTTGCAAAGAGTAGTACCAACATTGAGGTACTTGAGCAAAAAGAAAACAAATAAATCTTGTTATGCTTACACATATGTACCTATATACATATTCACCAGCGAGAAAAACATTTTATTTTCTAAAATATGATGGATGGAAATAAACGTCTTTATCATTAATTATATTTTTACATTTACCTTTACTGCCCAATAAGAATATTTCAATAGCGCGAAATGTTGTTTTCTTATTTACCGCTCTGATGTTTCCCAAGATAAATTATTTCACTGTTTTTATTATTGAGCTATTACTTTCCTTTAATTTAAGCTATTATATATGCAAAAGTTACATAATTACATTTTATAGGCGTTCTGTGAAGAAAAATATTATATTCTCTGTTTGTTAACATTTTTGCTTATTAATTGGGCATACTCGCTTAAAATAAAGTTCCAAGCATTTTTTCTAAATACATGTATTTTTCAAACAACCATATTTTTATCGTTTCATATCATTTTTTCAAATTCCCTGTCATGTCAATCATCTGATTAATGACTAGAGTCCGGCACAATGGTCGGCAACGAGCCATCGTTCTCGGGTTATTTAAAAAATAAATTCACCTTTGACTATTTTTATTGAAAAATAACGTCCTTACTTCTAATTGGATTGATCTCTGTGGTGGATTTTTCAAATTCGTTATAGAACTCGGGAATTCCTCGAGAACGGTGACTCATTGCCGACCATTGCGCCAGGCTCAAGTGATGACAAAATAAGTGACCGATGTCAAAATACTATATAATAAATTTCTAGGTTCTCGGTCATGCAGGACAGATCACCTATAAATAAGCAAGCTGCATAAACCTTACATCTCTGTGTGACTTCCTTCATTTTCCATTTATCTCATAAGGTTTATGCAGCTTGCAACGGCATTCCATGACTATTACTGATTTTTTTTGAATATTAAGTTCTTTTTTAAAGTAATTCATTTATCGTTTGTTTTTAAGTAGTAATTCCGAGTTAAGATAACCGAATTGTAATTAAAACTCTTTTTGTACTAACAAAATAAAATTTAAAAGAAAAAACAGTTGAAAAACAGTGGGTGATTTTTTTGGACCTTTATCAATATAATCTCCAAAACCAACGATACCTACGAATATTATTAGCATAGTAAGCATTGCAATGGAATACTTTATAGTGCTTTGAAGCGTTTTAAATGTTTTCAGATCAGTTAGTTACGGGAGTGAATCAAAAGTGATGATATCCAAAAATTTTTTCAATATCAAAATGTTTCGCTCAAAATCATATAGGCGTAAAATATCATTAGGAACATAATTTCTTAGTGACATTTTTGGAAATATTAACAATTTAGGCGATTTTCTAAAGATTTTTTTAGGAAAATGACAAATTTGACAGTTGCCAAATGTTAGCTGTTAACTTTGAATTTATGCATTTTAAGTTATTTTGGAAGCAGAAGTTTGTCATCAAAACTTTTATCAAACTCTAATATTAAAAAAAAATCCCATTTTAATTTAAAAATTAACTGTAATGTAGGATTAGTGACCTGTTTCCATATAACTATATAGTTAATTAGTGGGATGAGGTCAAATGTTTCAAAAAAAAAACTAATTTTCAGTTAGTCGACGTTTCGCAAAATTTATTTGCATCCTCAGGACTCTAAAATATGACAAACACGCAATGTAGATAATAACAAACGTAATACCACACAGATTAAAATAGGGAATCAGGATTACATGTTTCATATTTATACTTACAATTGAATAAGCTTTTTGCTGTCGTTTTTAAAAATAAATATGAATGAAACATTGATAAATCAGTAATAATAGAATACAATGTACTGTCACCCAGACGTGCATCGGCTATCTACCCGTACAGTTCTAATTAGCTTAAAAACTACACATACAAATATAAGAAATAAATAAAAATGTCTAACTTCTTTAAAAAAGACACTAAAAATTGTAAAAATTGCTAAAATACTTTTATACAGGGTAGCATTAATAAAACTTACATTAAAAGCGTATGTATATAACATGTTTTTTATTTTTAAATATATATATATATATATATATTGTTTTTATAATTAGGTATTTGTCATGCAAGTGTATCTTCTAAGTCTAGTATGCAGAATTTATTATATTAAATTGAAATATGCCGTATTCAAATTGTCAATGTCAGTGCGTTTGTTCACTGAATCACTCTTTTTAATAGCAATCATTTCATGTAACAATCGTTTTTTGTAATTGTTTTGTTGTCCAATAATTTTGATTTCGTCAAACGAAAAATGATGTCCTATTTTGGTATGTGTCACCAGTGCTGTCTCGTTTACCTTGTTCTTTTGCAAATTGTTAGCACTAACATCATTTTTATGTTCATATATTCTTTTTTTCAAATACCTTCCGGTCTGACCCATAAACTTTATTACATGTGCCGCATGGTATTCCATATATTATATTCGATTTTAATTCAATCGGCGTTTTTGCTTTTAATTTTGTAAAAAAATGTTTTTTTAATTATGTTTTCACTCTTAAATGCTACTTTTGTATTGTTAGTTGATAAAATTGGCTCGAGTTTTTTTTTCCGAAAGTCCTTTTTACGTATGGAATTTTAAAGTATTTTTGTGTTGTCATTAGTGATATCATTTATGTTATTGTTACTATTATTAGTATTGTCATTCAATATTCTCTCACTCATATTTTAGAGTCCTGAGGATGCAAATAAATTTTGCGAAACGTCGACTAACTGAAAATTAGTTTTTTTTGGAAACATTTGACCTCATCCCACTAATTAACTATATAGTTAAAAATTAACTTTGTTGAAAAAAAGTCCATTGGTGTATATTATTACATTATATATATAGCAACAATTTGTCCCTGTATTGCGAACATTGTATATTGTTGAATTACAATAATTACACTTAATTAATCGGCCCCCACGAACAAAATCCTAGCTACGCCTATGCTCAGAAGCATTTCACCCAATTCACAATATTAAAATAAATAGGACAAGTATGTGTGTAATGTAGTTCCTCTTCTACAATTTGTTGATGGATTTTTTTAGACAGCTCATTGGTGACTGTCTAAGTAATTTTTTTTGTTTCCTGTAAAACCGCTCTAGTGTAATGACATATTAGGCGGGAAACCGCAAAACGCCAAAAGTAGCGGCAATGAAAACCGCTTTTCTGTCTTAATGACATATTAGGCGGGAAACCGCAAAACGCCAAAAGCAGCGGGAATCACAATCGCTCGGCGGCGCGGCAGGGGCCGATCACGAAACACTGAACTGCAAGTCGCAACCCGCAGCGGTTCGCTAGACAATTTGTCATCAGCCGTTAGTTTGTGTATGTTTCCCCCGCCCAAACCGCAAAACGCAAACCGCTTTCCCGCCGACAAGACGCGGGCTAAATTTTGCCGCCGATCTCAGCGGTACGCGGAAACGCAATATGTCTTTGGTCATTCAGATTACACTGCTGGCGGTTTTCAAGCGCGCCGCTAGTTTTAGCGTTTTTGCGGTTTCCCGCCTAATATGTCATTACACTTAGTGTAATGACATATTAGGCGGGAAACCGCAAAACGCCAAAAGTAGCGGGAATGAAAACCGCTTTTCTGTCTTAATGACATATTAGGCGGGAAACCGCAAAACGCCAAAAGCAGCGGGAATCACAATCTCTCGGCGGCGCGGCAGGGACCGATCTCGAAACACTGAACTGCAAGTCGCAACCCGCAGCGGTTCGCTAGACAATTTGTCATCAGCCGTTAGTTTGTGTATGTTTCCCCCGCCCAAACCGCAAAACGCAAACCGCTTTCCCGCCGACAAGACGCGGGCTAAATTTTGCCGCCGATCGCAGCGGTACGCGGAAACGCAATATGTCTTTGGTCATTCAGATTACACTGCTGGCGGTTTTCAAGCGCTCCGCTAGTTTTAGCGTTTTTGCGGTTTCCCGCCTAATATGTCATTACACTAACAGATACTCGCCAACTTCACGAAAATGTTGATTCACTCTGTAACTGCCTTTACCGCTGGCCATCGCACTTTGTTACTAAACGGACACCCAACGTCGATTCGAACGGTGATTCAGCAAGTCGATATAAAAAATAACGAGGATGTTTTTAAGTTGTAGTAGGTTTATAATAAAAAATTAAGAACATTACGAACATAATTCGTAACAATAACGTAGCCGGTCGAGTTAAGAGTCCTCGGAGGATCCTGAGAATACAATGTTATCAGCGCGTGGCCCGTGGCATACAAATTGCCGGACCGCTTTGTAGGCGAGATAATTGGTCATGATAATGAAATATTCCATTCAGAATGTCGGTAATGAAGTTTTTATTCCGGCGAATATGAAATGTGGTCCCATTACGGCGTACGCTCTGCCTACTGCGTTTCGAAATGTGGTCATACGTTTTATTCTCCTATGAGCAATTGTGATTTCGAAGAGGTTTTAACGAGCGAAAACTTTGACGAGGTCCTCTCCAGACTTGGCGGAATATCGTAGAAAGTATGAAGTCTCTTTATTTATGATTTTCGACGAAACTAGTCGCCGGGGTCTTTTGTTATTCCTATGGCATAGTTACATAACCGTATTATGCGGAGTATAAAAGATAACGGAGTTTCTATTAAAATTCCTCATTTCTAGAAATGTCGCAGGTCAAGTTGCGGAATAAAAATTACCCCACAGGTCACGGTGTGGAAGGACAACTGCCTGCATCTACTGTTTTCTCCTTATTCAGATCGTAAAATGATTTATTCCTCGTTTATTCCATAATCATCTTGACTATTCAGTCGAAGAAAGGCAAACATAATTGTGAACGGCAAATTTTCAATAGATGAAACCACCGGAATTTAAAAGATCTAATTGCTTATGTTTTCAGTAGTTTTCATTGTAAGGACATTTTAATTTTAATAATACGGGCCTCATAACTCAAAATTAAGCATCAGGAAAATGGCGTTTCAAGAAAACGTATGTTAAATTTTAAATGTGTTCAGTCTTGATACAAAAAACGTAATGAAAACATTTTTTCGAAACACTACTAACTACAGTAAAAATAATCATTTCTCAAAACTTACTTTTTTGGTAATAAATTTATGAAAAATTTTGAAAACCGATTTTGAAAAATTATATGTTTAATGTCATAAATTTATTTTCACGAAATGGTATGAAATTATGAGAAATCTCCATTAGCTACTAACGTACTATAACTGCATGAAATGGAAATAAACATAAGGGATTATATAAAAAAATGTTGTTTATTGTAATCATTAAGCAAACATACCTCTACTGCATTCCGAAGCTTACTTTTTTATTAACAGTTTTAAGTTAAAATACAGGATCCACTTGTAGTACTTACTATGTAATTTTGATATAAAATAGAACAGGTCTACAATTTAATTTATAAAAATAGCAAATTATGCACTTATGCAATATCCCCATGTCCCATCTGAAAATATGAGGTGTGTAAATTAAGTAATGAGACTGGCAACGCTGCAACGTAGCGCCCGATCTAGCAACACTGCGGAGACGGGACTTGAAAAGGCGGTAGGTTAACGTGTACCTTTAGTACAAGATTCAACTTGTTAAAGTCATTTGTTTGCTGTTAGTGTTTTCGTAAACTGTTTTTTTTTTCTAGTGCGTTTTAAAAACGAGTGACATTAATTTTGAGCAACAATGTGCTATTAGGTTTTGCTTCAGACTTGGACACAGCGCAACGGATACTTTTGCAAAACTTCAACACGCCTACGGAGACAGTGTTTTTTCAAGAACCGATGAAAATCTCGATGGAATACAGGATCTTGTGCGTTCAGATCGTCGGTTGACGACAAGAATTATCGGGGAAGAATTAAATTTGAACCACAATACTGTTCATCAGGTTTGATGAATTGGTGATGAAAAAAATCTGCACGAAAATGGTTCCAAAAAAACCTTTCGCGAGAACAAAAGAACATCAGGAGAGAAAGGTATCTTGACTTGAACATGCGTGTGAGACCAAACATCAAGAACAACTGAATGTTGCATCACGACGCTGCTTTTCACACAGCATTTTCTTAAACCAGTGTTTGAAGGAGACAATATTGAATTGTAATTCTATTTGAATAAAAAAATTAAAAAATCAGTCTCATTACTTAATTTACACACCTCGTAGAATTACATTGTTACAAAGCATAACCAATATATATATATATATACATAATAGACGCATTTTAACTAATAGAAACTGACAAGTTTTTTTTAAAGTGCGCTTAGACTGACTCCGGCCCTGGAATGAGGCTTGACACCTCCTATAATCACAACAAAATGTGGACCATATTGAACTTTTGGGACGGTTGCAAATCGGGCTATAAAATATTATAGATACATAAATAAATTTTACATTCTGAAAAAAAATATATTTCCCCAATCACCGACAAAATTTTCTTAGCTGACAGAAATGATTGATATGTGGTTCCCATGGGATGGTATGCGGGTATGTATTTTTGTATATTACGAAACAAATGGTAGTAATTATTTGATGAGCGTGTTATTGATACGTAAATTTGTGTCTAATTTTATAAATACGTCGCAGCACTTACTGAAACGATTTGGATCATACTATTGTAGTTTTCCGAACATGTATAACGGAATAAATTTCATTAAACATGGCCATATCCAACAAATAAATACTAATGTAATGGCCTTAGCTCCATCATCCATGCACATATATCACATTATGAAAGAAATTGGATAGCCCAACTTATAGATGATATTTAATTTTCCCTTCCTTTTTATATATTCTGCGTATACTTTATGGCGCTATATATAAGAATTTTGCTCTAGTTAACCTCTTTGATATCACAACGAGGGTCTCCAAAAAGAAAGGTTACGTAATTTAGCCAGCGGCTTCTGGTCCTATATATAAAGCGGGGAGTAGACCTTAATTCATGTCCTTTGCCACATAACTCACGTCATCTTGCCTTTACGTCCCATATCTTTCCAGCTTCCCTCGCAGGCTGTTTTATTCCGTGGGGTGAGTGGACGACACGTTATAATTATAGCTGATAGATAGGCTACATCAGACGCAAAGTTGGCGAATAATATCACTAAAGTTAATCAAATCTAACGAAAGGATATAATGCGTTAAATTACGTTGAAGTTGTTTTTAATTGAAGTCATATTTACCTACTGTTTGAGTATTGGAACAAAACTGAAACAACAAAATTGATCCCCTCATCAGACCTGAAACTGAAATTAACAACCGTTTCTTAAGAAAAAAACAAATTCACAATAAAAGCCATATGTCAAGCCTTGAGTGATGTCACACGATTATTAAATGAAAATAACAATCCCTTGGCTGTATATGTCTAGATTTGTCAAAAGCATTTGATTCAGTGGATCACGAAATTTTAATAAAAAAATTAGGGGTTTGGTATTAGAGGAATTAATTGCAATTATAACAATAATCTCATATTTACAAAATAGATACCGATATTAATGGATATCTCATAAAATTAGGCATAACATATTCAGAGGGGTTTACCTCAGCGGTCCATATTAGGTCCTTTGTTATTATATCCTATACACTAATGACTTACCTGCAGCTAGTAATGTAACAACTGTTATATATGCAGATGATACTTCATTAATCTGTGTACCAAAGTAAACGAGCACTAAAACAAACAGTAACTAATACACTGAATTCCCTAAAGAACTATTTTCATACGAATAATTTAAAATTAAATAAAGAAAAAACGCAAATAATTAGGTTCTCTTACTCAAAAAACTTTGGATTTGTCAGGAATTGATACTTACCAGTTAGTACTAAACATGTTCATATGATATTTCCAGTTACAATTTTGACTGAATAAAGTTATTTTGAATAAACACATATTCTTTGGTTATGTAATGAAATCATATAAAAGTAATAATTGCCTCGGATAATGTACAAACTCGGGAAATTCACAATTATTTCGGGCCCTCGAAGATTTAAATGTCATTATTTTAGGAACATATTATTTTCTATAAATTTAACACATTTTTCAGGGCATTAAACTAAAACTATTGTTTAGAAATATTCTTTGTTGTCAACAAAAAAAAGAGGAACTATTTTCTCTTCAGATAACTAACTGCTATTGTATCTGCATAGGTATTTCATTTTTCGAATATTTATTATTTTAAAAATAACTAATTAAAGTTAATGTCCGCAGCAATAAACATGCTAATCTTAAATCTAGATACGAGCACAGTCGGATGAATTGGACCAAAAAAATTTATAACACAAATTTATATTTCTGGCTTATTGTAAATTAATGCAATAAATAGCAAATATTAATATCGATCAATTATTAACACAAATAGTATTAAATGCATTTTGTTGCTTTTGTTCAAGTTACAACAGTTTTTAAAATATCAGTTCGAAAATATAAAACTAAGTCATATATTTCCGTGGTCCAATACATATAAGACTGGGCTCGCATATGTACATTATACACATATGTATGTAAATCCTATGTTGTCTTGAAAATAAACTTCACAAAAGAAGACGTTCGTCACAACTTCATTCACCCTTTATATTCCTTTTATATATGAGAATAAATCCTAATTGGTGCTGCCAATGAATCACTACCATTAAATAAATTAAATAAATTATCTACCGTTAATGGATAACATTGAGAACCATGTTGATAGATTTCGTTTTCTTGGTTCATATAACGAAGACGCAGTAGTTTGATTAAATCAGATTTGATAACTGGTTCAGTTGGCTAGGTTTAACCCATAAACGCCCAAACAGACACAATTTTTCGTCCTTTTTGGAGCGTTAATATCGAAGGGAAATTAATGAATTCACTCAATAAAAACCACTTATCCTAATGTTTTCAGATATGGTCTTTCGATTTCCGCGTCAGAATTGTGATTAAATGCTCCAGAAAAAAAATATGGCTGATTTTATAGAGAAAAGTATTGAAAATTTGGGGATTCTTTTTATATATATATATATATATATATATATATATATATATATATATTTAGTCCAAAAAGTACTCTAACCTACTCCGGATTGTGGAGGGAGGTGGAGGCAATAGTTGGAGTTGATGATAGGATTTTTTTGCCGACCTCAACTGACTCTGACAACTGACTAATCTTTTCAAAATGGTGGACATTGCATAAAATCTCTTGAAATAAGAATTTTTCTCTAGTATTAATGTTATTGTGAGTCTTTCTTGATCCACAGTTATTTTCCTCAATCAAAACAATACTATATAATATATTTGACTACATTTTCAATTTTCAATGATGGCGGATTCAAAATGGCGGCCGGATTTCTCAAGAAATGGCGCGTTTTTCATTATAAAAAAGTAAATAAGTTTGTAATTATACTTTTCCTATGTCATTTCATGTTTTAGTAACATTTTGAGTTATTCCTGGTGAAAAAAGTCTGATATCCAAGATGGCGGATTCAATATGGCGGACATCATTCTTGAAAATTCAAAATTTCAAAACGGAAAAATTCATATTATATTTTCATATTAAATTCAAGTCATATTTTACGTAGAATTCTGATGGAAAATGTCCTCTCCATCTTTTTCATAAAAATGCGTTCTACCTGAGTAAAAAATTATTTGTCATTCTATTTGTGTTTTTCCGATGTTGAGGTTCTCATGATGAAATCATGAGAATTATATATTATGCACTTAGAGATGTAGACGCATTGAAGAATTTTTTTTTCGGAACTTCTCCGCATATAAATAGAAAATATATATTTCGAATTCGGGCGTATTGACGAATTTTTTTCCGAAACTTCCTATATTTATTCAATTCTATGCTTATTTATTCAAAGGATAGTACGTAGAACGTACTTTCTGGTGGGTGTGAGAAAAAACCGTATATGCACCACGAGAAACAAGTAGGCTGTGTACTTCCGGCGAGTAGTTTGCGCCCGAGAATCCCTAAGTGCATAATATATAATTCCCATGATTTCATCATGAGAGCGTCAACACCGGAAAAAAACCTCGTTTTGAGGTTCGAAGGACAAATAATTTTTTACTCAGATAGAACGCATTTTTATGAAAAAAGATTGAGAGGACATTTTCCATCAGAAATCTACGTAAAATATGATTGTAATTTTTCCGTTTTCAAATTTTGAATTTTCAAGAATGATGTCCGCCATATTGAATCCGCCATCTTGGATTTCAGACTTTTTTCACCAGGAATAACGCAAAATATTATTAAAACATGAAATGACATAGGAAAAGTATAATTACAAACTCCTATTTACCTTTTATAATGAAAAACGCGCCATTTCTTGATAAATCCGGCCGCCATTTTGAATCCGCCATCATTGAAAATTGAAAATTTAGCAAATATATTCTGTAGTATTGTTTTGATTGAGGAAAATGACTGTGGATCAAGAAAGACTCGCAATAACATTAATACTAGGGAAAAATTCATATTTCATGAGATTTTATGCAATGTCCGCCAATTTGAAAAGATTAGAGTCAGTTGAAGTCGGCAAAAAAAATCCTATCATCAACTCCAACTATTGCCTCCACCTCCCTCCACAATCCGGAGTAGGTTAGAGTACTTTTTTGGACTAAAAAAAATATATATATAAAAAAAAGAATCCCCAAATTTTCAGTACGTTTCTCCATAAAGTCAGCCATATTTTTTTCTGGAGCATTTAATCACAATTCTGACCCGGAAATCGAAAGACCATATCCGAAAACATTAGGATAAGTGGTTTTTATTGAGCGAATTCATTAAATTCTTACTCGAATCTTAATCATATCCTCCAAGAATATTTAGTTTTAAATATTGTACTGTAAAATTGTTTATATCCACAACTTTTAGTCACCGTTCAGTTCACTGGATTATCTGAAGCAAAGTACGTTTATAGAAGTCTAACAAAACTATCTACTGAAAACGTGTAACTATAGATATCAATAATACATTAATTTGAAGGTATATTTAATTCTTTTGTGCCAAACCACGTTTGGTTGAATATTTGGGTCGACCCATCCGATCTGTTTGTTGTAAGAACAAGTAGGCACGATAAATTTGATGGCATCGTCAAACGGCAGTCGTTTCAGCAACTAGATCGTCGCATTCCATAAACCAGGCACTCGTGAAGTGTACTATGCGTTAGATGTAACACACGGGTAGTTTAACAGAAACGAAACACACTGACTGTTTACATCGAGATAAAACGACGAGGGTTCGAGAAACCAACGAGATACGATCAGAGTTTGCTGCCGGTGCATGAAAAAAATAATGCAGTGTGCACACACGGCCGTCGAGTTCTATTATTTCTGTTGGGATGTTGAGGTGTTGATGAAATTTTTAAAATAAGGCATCACCCGGTTCGTGTCAAATAGGATACATTTTTCTTGTTTCTGAGAGGCTATGTCTTAGGGATAGTACCAAAACATGTGTCACATGCTTCAGTAGTCAGTTTCATAGAGTTAGGTACATTATTTTTCTCAAGTAAATATAAAACTGAAAATCCAGAACTTTAGCTTTGAACAATAATACATTGACAATGTATTTGATTCACTTAGTCGATATTCATTCAAGAAACCACTTTGAAGAGAACTAACAATGAAGAAAAAATAATAAATCCCTTTAAATGCATAGAATGTTTTGTATATTGTGCAATGCGGGAATATTATATGAACCAGATGAACTTTGTTATTTCGAGAATTGTCGCAATGTCTACTGAATGTTGATTTTATACTTCAATGAAGACAACAAATACATATGTAGGTAATACACACTAATTATAGGAACAGTCAAATATACGCATTAAAAAAATCTTGCCATATAATGTCATTATTCAAAGAATAATATGATCCAAAGATTTTAGTTTTCTAGACATCGACGTCTCGTACGGCTCCTATTTATGTAAGAAGCGATTTATTTGACGTATTGAAAACAATCCTCTCTTGTGCAAAGGCGCAAAAATAAGTCTTCTACATAAACTTTTTTGCCATTGCTTGTGATGTTAAAATACTTTAATATTTCTTAATACTTTAATGTTTTTTAATACTTTATTATTCTTGCTTTCTGTTCGACAGAAAACAGTAAACGGTTTAACCAAATAACGATTGATTTTTTGTTTTATGCTGATATTTGCAGTAATACGTAGTTTAAACAGGACTTGAATTAATCGATATACATGACAAAGAATTATCTTCATTCTTTCTGCAATCGCAATCTGCTTTGGTATTCCTGCTTGCATTTGTAAAAAAATTAATTCCAACAGTATGAGTGCGAATCTAACCGGGAGTGGGAATCTAAGCTCATTTAGCATTATAGAAAATTTGATTCCTGACGCTCTATACGCACTCTGTAAAAGCGAGTGAGTTTTTAGTTGAATTCGACAGTTCAGGTCACTAGTAATCCCCCTAACTCTGTTTGCATCCAGAACAAAATTTTCAACTAGCGTATACGAGTATAGTAAGGAGCAAACTTTCTTACGCTGGTTTGCCAAAACTGTCTTCGCACAAAAAAATGGAACGTATGTATATTCCAGGAAACTCGGTTTGGTTTACCTTGTTACATAAGTACGTAAGTACTGGCTTACTGAAGGTACTTCAAATATAATAGTAGAGTAATTTGGAAAGACTTTCAAATTTATGGCAACACCTATTTTCTAAAATCCTATGAAACGTTCCACGTCAAATGACTTCATCTCTAAGTATAAATAATAAGTACCTATAATGTATCTTGTTGGTGTAATATTGTATAATGGTGTAATAATAACTGCACCTCCGGGCATCAACTATTTGACTTAAGCTAACATTTATTAAGCGATCATTTATTGTCTTCTTGGAGGCTCACTCCAAATTGGTCTTAATTTCTGTACAGTATAACCTTCCATGGATACATGTTATCTTTTTCGCTTCACTTATAGAATAGTCAAACTTATTTTAAAAATGTCTTCTAGGTGTATAGCGACTTTCTTTTTAATTAAGTTTATATTCTTAGTGGGACGTAATTCCGGGAAACAAAATGACTACTTGATTAAGGCCAACATGAAATTTGAATTCGAAAATTTCAATTTTCTTCTTGAAGTATCATTTCTGTGGAAAAAAACGGAGGTCTCTACATTCCTAAGAGACCTTGAAAACATATTTGGGTATTTATTTATACCAAAAAAAAGACATGGATCTATAGTAAGGTGACCAACAAGTATAAGTAGTTAAGAACATGTTGAATTGAGCCTTCTAGAAAAAACAAAACTTGCCAAGCAAATCCTGGCAAGGAATATATTACAATTAACCTCAAAATATTGTTGTCAGAAATGTCTACCTTATAAATTATTTATCGAAAAGCATCTCAAATGTTACATTCAACAGGGGATTGCGACATTCTCAATTAGAATATAAAGGTAGAGGTGACGAAAAATTCAAGAATTAGGCAGGACTTTTTGAGATTCTCTTTGTAATCCTTGTTTTTGTAGTCGCGCTGCACAGGGGGAAAATCCCAATCCAAAAAAATTATATTGTTTTATGAAATTGTAGTAATGGAGGTTTTTGGAGTTGCTGTTTACCAATCTTGCATTTAATTTTTTAAAAATATAATGGCTGACAAAAATTGTGAAAAAAATCCTTAAAAGTGAAACCTATCTTCACAAAACTTTAAATACTTACAACGATTTTCGGGGTTGCTGATTACGGATTTGGTATTGAATATTGAGTATGTTGAGAAAACAAAATAACGGACAAAACGTGGCGAATCAGTTTCTTAAAAATCAATTTGATTTTCACAAAAAATATGTTTAATGAGTTTTTGGAGTTGCTGTTAGTTTTTTGAAAACAAAATGGCAGACAAGTATTCCAAAAAATGCATCCGATTTTCACGAAAATTTGTATACTAGGGTTTTTTTTGTTTTGGTGATTTTGATTCTTGTATTGCAGATTCGGATTCCTCGACCCCGAAAAGCCAAGAATTACGTCATTTTCAACAAAAGTCGGTCGGCTGTTTGGGATCAGCCATATTGCTTATGAAAATTTTTAATTCGAAGGCGTTGGAGTATGAATTTTCGAGAAGATTCATTTACTATTTGTTTTTTTTTTGGCCAGCTTTCCGGGCGTTTGGGATCATTGTGCGTTGGCATAAATCAAATCTTTTATCAAACCAAAAGTTGTGTGATTCACGGAACTATATAGTATATCCTATGAATCATCAAAACTAAATTGAAAGAGTATACGTATACATTCATAAGAGTATATTTTACATTTTATTGTGAGAGAATGCACATATTGCACATGTTATAAAATATATCGATATTATATGCGAAAAAACTTTGCACAATAATATTCGAAAACATATTTTAAAATTGATATTCGCAATACCGTGTTATTAATCCTCGACGATTCATTTTAAAGGCGGATGACATCTTGGACTCGACTGTCAACTTTTCCCATTTCCACAAATCATCGCTGCGCCGGATTGAAATCGCGGAATTTTCGTCGATTTCAATAAGCCGACAGCAACATTTCTCCAATTTGGTAAAGAGAGTAAAGCAAAATTTCAATATTCCGCGTGCATCGTATGAGTTGCCTCCGCTGCGCGTTATAAACGACGAGTAGTTCCATGCGAAAACTGTATTTTCTTCGTAGTAGTACGCGATCGGGAAATCAGTAGCGGAATTATTTTTAAAGACGGCTTCGCCCGTCGACTATAAAATTTTTGCCGCGAGACGCTCCGTCAAATTTATGGAGGAACTTGATTCGCGTGCCATCTGCGTTTAGGACCTTCTCAGTCGACCTGACGGAAGTTTAAAAGCAGTGACGAACTTTTAGTGTACGAAAGAATGTCTGTTGAGTTGATATATCGGTTCGAAAAGTCTCAAAACTAGACAGAATTTCATTATAATCCACTGGATACGTGCATAGAATCCATAATAAAAAATTAGTCATAGTATTCTGGAAACAATGGCCAATCACAAAATTAGACCTTATAGAACTGAGGTGCAGAAACAATAACTTTACAAAAACAAAATACAAAACTTGAAATTGTATTTTTCTTTTGTATCTTCAGTTGTACAAAGTACACGTTGTTTTTGTTCATTTGTGAGTGTCTTTTATATCTCTTGTCGATCGTACTATCACGTTCGTTGTGCATGATTCACTGACAAAGATATTTAAGGTGTACTGCAAAAAAAAACAGTATAACATGAATAAAATAGAAAACTCAAATTGCACTCCAAAAAAAATTTGGTATATAATGTTCTACGCTATATAGAACCAAAAAATATACTGAAAAAAGTGCTTTAAAAATTTAAAATGAAATATCTGATAACCCAAGCGCAGTTTCTGAATATTTCAGAAATAACTTTTCAACTGTTGCAGAAAAAAAATGTTTGTAAATAATTCAGAGGATGAGACTGAGGACTAAGATCAGTATGTTCAAAAAGTCATTATTTATGGTGCTTGTAACCTCGGAGAAAGAGACATTGCAAAATATTGAAATTAAAACTCCTGAGGAGATGGTGGTACGCATATTGCCAGATTTTATTAAAAATACTCTCGATCATATTATTGACCATTCACTCTGATTACTACCAGACCATTTGACACCATATGCATCCCGCTTATTGTTAAAAAGATGTTTGCCTTAGGAATCAGAGGATACAATTAAATGAAATGAAAGTAAAAATCGATAATACCACATCTAAAGATCATAACGTGAATGTCGATATACCTCAAAGATCAGTCCTGGGATTGATGTTTCTACTTTTTGTAAATGACCTTATTGATCATATATCATCAGGGCAATATATAACCGTGTGATATATGTATTATAGTACACGCTATAATAACTATGTTCTCAGATTACAGTTCCATGACTTATTGACTGGATGACTGGTTCCATGATTAGAACTCTTATTTGCATAAAATAGTTTCTCTGTCAAAACTTATAAGACAATTGTACTTACTGGCAACAAAATCTGCAACATGTCAGACTTATTTTGACGCTGTAGATGAAAACAATTTCACTAACTGATTATGATAGTTCAATATGACCATTGAAAGTATTCTGCTTGAAAAAATAAGGAGAGGAGAGACTACTCAAAATGAATAAAAACGCGTTGGTCAAAGATGAGTAACACGAGACATACTTGGCATTGTCAATGTACGCTTTTTAGTAAAGTACGTTTTTAAATGCGCGTTAAGGCCCATAAGCTTCCGGCTTAATCAAATTCTTATATTTGAAGCGAGATCCCAATCTGTAGCCATAACGTAACCCGACATTTGTTGTTATTGTATGCACTGGCGCACCTCCGTATTCCAGGTATTAGGTAGTTCGATTTTAACATCGGTTTAAAGAGGATGTGTCAACTGTCGAGTATTCATGCAATGATACCATCTTAAGCACAGAAAACTCTAGACCAGGGTACACTAAAAATCGTTTATATACGCGAAGGTCCCCTTCGCATCATATTCAGCTACATAATACACATAAAGCCCGATTAACAATTCACATTGAGGTAACGAAGGAAAACTGTGAAAAGCGGTTTTGAAACGGCTTACGGTATATAAATAGCTACCACTTTGGACACGATGTTCAACGGAATTTTTTAATTTTTATTTGCGGAAGTATAGATATAAATAAACGAATAAACCTAAAGTTCTACTCTTATCCAGCAATCAAGCTGTATCTAAACTCATTTTGTGATCACTAGGTGCTTATTGAAGTGCGGTTTTTGTAATACAGATTTCGTTGGATATTGTTAAGCTATATACAGCACTTGTTTATATAGTGGTTAGCATTGATCTGCCCGTCATTTGGATTTTATAAATTAATAACAATTGTTTAATTCCTTTATTAAAATAACTTGAACTGGAAATGACACTTTAATTTGAGGCTGTTTACTCCACGAGTATAACCTGGTCATCAAAGCTGCTATTGCGACGTGAAAAATATGCCCCCACAATATCATCTTCGAATGTAATCGAACCTCACAGAAGTGGTTAACAAAAATGTCTTCAGGAGATTTCAGCGTGACCTATAAAGCGCACTGTCTGTGTCGAGGAGACCGAAGATCGTTAACAATGAGTTGTAGAGACAAATTCATATACAATGTGCTTGGAGCTTGTAGAAAAACTCATTGTGAGCGACTTAACGTTTGTTTTTAACTAATTAGCCGTCTTACGATATGTTCGGCACCCTTAAAATGAATCTTTACTATGTTGTTATTTTTCAATGAAGCTTTTGTATCATTGGTTGTTGCGAATAGATTCAAAATCCACTCTAAACACATGTGTTGAATTTAATAGTGACTAAATTGAAAAATAAAATGTGACATTCAACCCTCCTAGCGCGATTAATTATCATGTTATATGCAATCCACGTTACATATAACCTAGAAATATTGTGATGCATATGATTATTAAGTTTTATATGGCGAATTTGGTGACATTTATCAGTTTTGGTTTGTTGAATTTTATATCCGGGAATTAACAACAATTTATATTTCCGGCAATTTAATTTCCCCCATGGCAAAAATTAAATAGTTGGTAATTTTCGGACCTAAACTCCAACAAACCAAAACTTAATAAAATTGTATACATAAATGCCAAGGAAAATGATCTATCTTGTAGGATGCTAACCAACCGTTTACTGATTTTGGCCCTTGCTTTGAACTCAATAAATATACAGGGTGTCTCTAAAAGGTCCATGCAAAATCCCACCACATATTCCTCGGCTCAAATTAGGTCTATTTAAGGTAACTTACCTATATACCATGTTGCTCAGCTTGGCCCCTACGAGGCGCCAAAGTTCAACTTCTGAGATGGTTTTTTGCTAATAACTTCAAGACCATTGGGACGATTTAGCTGAAAATTTGTACAATAACACAGTTTTTAGTTACGAAAGCAATGATCCTCCGAATCACCACCGAAATTAATCCATTGGCGTATTTATTTAAGATTCCGTGTTTTAGACCCTCCCAAGTTTCTACGCTAATCAAATTAAAGACTTGTTGAAATGAAATTTAGATTAATTGACTAACTTGCTACAAAAAAGGTAACTCTTGATAGAAGTCGATAACTCTCATGGTTTTTCAAAAATAAATCACACATGACTATCGCCCGACATTGTCTTCACAGAGATGTCAATTGAAGGGATCTTTTTCGTGTAAAATCAAATTTCATGGGGACGGATTAATTAAAGATTTATTTTTACAGCAATAATTATTCAAAATGTTCACCATTCATACGCTTACAAACATCTACACGACGTATGAAATTGAAAATGACTCTTCGGATATTTTCTTCGTCATTCCTTAAATCATTAACTGCAACCTGAATGCGCTGCCAGAGTTCTTCTTCATGATTTACAGGTGTCTTGTAAACAATTGTCTTCAGATGTCCCCAAAGAAGTAATCCAACGGATTCAAGTCTGGAGACCGTGGGGGCCAAGCTACTGGAGCATCATTTCCTCTACGTATCCATTTGTTTGGATACTGCTGATTGAGGTAGTTTCGGACTCCAATTTGAAAATGTGGAGGGGCCCCATCGTGCATAAACCATATATCCCTCAGCAGTTGTAATGGCAGATCCTCCAGCAGATCGGGAACCGTATTTTGAAGGTGTTGCAAATAAATGTCACCTGTTAATCGTTGTGGAAGAATAACAGGACCAACTATGAAATTGCCGATAATTCCAGCCCAGACATTGACCCTAAACTCATGTTGAAAATGTCTAACTTTGATAGCATGTGGATTTTCATCTGCATAAACGTGTTCATTATGGAAGTTAGTGATACCCCTCCTTGTAAAACACGCTTCGTCGGTGAACAAAATCATGTTGGCAAAGTTTTCATTCAACTGCCGTTGCGTGTTCACTGCCCGACAACAAATCATACGCGATCCGGGATCCTGAATTAAAAGATCTTGAACTGGCGTCTTATGATATGGGTGAAGTAACTGTTCCTTGAGCGTCCTGTGAACAACATCTTTGGAAATTTCCATTTCCGCAGCCAAAATTTCTTCCTCAACGTCAGCACTCCTTACAAAACGGTTCTTTCTATAATCAGCAGTTCTAGCAGCAAATCCACCAGTCTCACGAAGACGTCTTACGACTGCCGTAAATGTCGTGTAGTTTGCAAACGACGATTTGGAAACCGTTCCCCATACACTCTGACACTTAAACGCGCATTGCCTTCACAAAACCCAGAAACTAATATCATATCGGTATACTCTTCATTACTGAATTGTGCAGCCATAATTAATTAAAGAAAAACACAGCAGAAAAAAATTGACACTTGGCAGAACAAATAATTGAAAACTGACAATTCATTTTCAACGCTATCTTAACTAGATCAATTCATTGATTTTACGTAATTTTTTGAAATGCGAATTTCTCCTAAACCATGAGAGTTATCGACTTCAATCAAGAGTACCTTTTTTTGTAGCAAGTTAGTCAATTAATCGAAATTTCATGTCAAAAAGTCTTCATTAGCGTAGAAACTTGGGAGGGTCTAAAACAAGGAATCTTAAATAAATACGCCAATGGATTAATTTCGGTGGTGATTTGAGGATCATTGCTTTCGTAACTAAAACCTATGTTATTGTACAAGTTTTCAGCTAAATCGCCCCAATGGTCTTGAAGTTATTAGCAAAAAAACATCTCAGAAGTTGAACTTTGGCGCCTCGTAGCGGCCAAGCGGAGCAACATGGTATATAGGTAAGTTGCCTTAAATAGACTTAATTTGAGCCAAGGAATATGTGGTGGGATTTTGTATGGACCTTTTAGAGACATTCTGTACATATCCCGAAATCCGTATAGTATAGTAGGTTACAATTATGTGATTACGTCACTTAAAGACCGCAACATATTTCCTATCCCATGGGACTATTCTAGTGGAATTACCTGGTGATGTCGCTACAGTTGCATAAAGTAACATTTTGTTAGCATCTTAATATATTTGCATACAATATTTGCACACAAAAAAAAAGGTTTGGCTTATTTTTATTGGATATATTTTAAGAATACCGAGTTTTATATGAGCTGATATGAGCTATAGAAACTTTGATTTTACAAGTTTCTTCAACAATCTATCCCAGGCTGAAAACATGTGTTCTTTATATCATCGGATTAATCATACATTGAACTCAACAGTTCTTTAACATAAGAACATGCCCTTAAAGAAGCACATTTATTTAGTAAACGTAGATGTTACGTACGTCCGCTGTGTTTCATCCAGTGCATACTCTTCTTCATGACTGTATTCAGCGAGATTCATTTTTATTTTACAGCTAGTTCATTTCATTATGAAGATTGCCCGGTTTAATTATCCTGAAACGACTATGAGCTGGTGCAATGATATTAAATTCTCAAATATTGCAAAGGTTCTGATTTGGCAAACTTTCAAATTAGCGCTGATGGCATTCTCGAGTTTTAATATAGTTCATTTTGTTGCTAAATACAGTATTTACCAGTTATACACATTCTGCTTATTTATGGACTTTCATAATTTATTAATCTGTTATGGATTTCACAATTATTAGTCTAATTATATACGCCAGTAAAATGCAAATATTAATTTTGACAGTTTTTAATAAAGTCCTGAAACAAGTTGAAAATACTCTTGATGAGTTTCATTCCTTTTTTCCCTGTTCATTCATTTTGTTCCCTGTCTTACTATATTCCATATTCCTGTTTTATTATATACTGTGTTGTTTTCTTGTCGCAAACTATTAACTGTTTTGTTTTTCTTTTTTTTGCAGGGAAAAGGTAACTACCTAGAAACAGGTTCGGAACACGTAAGTTTTAAAAATTAATTCCTTCTGTTATTAAAATATATATTGTTTTCAATTTGGAAACATATTTATAATCATACTTAGACCGGTGAACGAATATATTATAGTAATTGTGTGAACAGCATATTGTGCTCTAGTTATGCTACACAATGCAATATTTTTATACAAACTACGTCAACCGCTACCCAGTGGGAGATTTCGTGTTTTTTTTTTCCAAAAACCTAATATCTCGAGAACGAAACAAGATAATCCAATAATTCTTTTTGGATGTTGAAGCTAAGATCATGAAGAATAGAAAAAAAGTATTAAGAAAGTCCGTATATTAAAACCTAACCTATAAAATAATAATGAATCTCAAACAAACTTGAAAACTAGAAAAAAGTGTAAAATTTCAAATATCTCGATAACAAAAAAAGACGGTCTGATAAATCTCTTTTTATTAGAAAGCTAATGTTTTAAGTAAAATATGAGGATTAAAAATAATTCCTGTGTATTGAAACCTAACCTTAAAAGTGATAGTAAATCTCGAAATACTTTAATACTTAGAGTTAAATTTTAAATATCTCCAAAATAAACAAGATATATCTGTCAATCTTTCTTAACAATGAAGCTGGAAGAGTAAGTGATATACATATAAAGACTATGAATGATTCCTGTGTATTAAAACCTAACCTATAATATTATAGGATATTTCGGAATACTTGGATAATTATTGTTGTATTCTAAATATCTCGATAACAAAACAAGATAGTCCGATACAGGTTTCTCTATAATGGAGTTTAACTAGTAAGTAATATATAGAGATTATAAATAATTTCTGTGTATCAAAACCTGACCTATAAAATTATAGGGAATCTCAAAAAACTTGAATACTTACTGTTTAATTTCGAATAGAAAATATAACAAGTCTGATATTTTTTTTTTTTTAGATTTTGTAGAAAATATAACTAGGAATATAATAATTCTACGCAGTGTAATGCGAAGAAATAATATCAGACAATCTTGTTTGAAAGTTTTTTTGAGATTCCTTATTATTTTATAGGTTAGGTTTTAATATACGGACTTTCTTAATATTTTTTTTCTATTCTTCATGATCTTAGGTTCAACGTCCAAAAATAATTATTGGATTATCTTGTTTCGTTCTCGAGATATTAGGTTTTTGGAAAATAAAACACAAAATCTTCCACTGTGCGCCACGTGTTTAAAGATGAGGTTTGTTCCAACAATAGCAGCCCATACACTCACATTCTAATCGAACGTCTTTGACAGACTGGCAGTCTGTGGAATAGCGAAGAATAGCGTGTCCTTGTCCATGTTGGACATAAAATAACAAGTGTTGTCAGCAGTCTTTTGTATTTGAATATGTGTTTTGGACAGTTAGCTCTAGTATAAACATCACAAAATGGCGGATCAAAACATGAGATTTTTTGTCTAAAGAATTTTTAAAAAAAGTTTTATGAAATTATAGGAAAGCCGTGCATAAAAAACATAAAAGAAAAAATACCCAGAAGCACACTTAAAATTTGTGAAACTTTGTGAGCCTTTCTTTTTGACTAATATTCAAATTAATATATAGACATCCAAAAAAAAAACGTCATCAAAGTTGGCCGAGAAAATAAAGACGTATTTCTACTCTTAATCGAATTTATAACCTTATTTACTTGTCAACACTGTCACATCATATGACAGCTATTTTTTATTTTACAAATTGTGACAGCCACTTGTCAAAAGTTTGACATAACCGAAAACCTAAAAGTATAATGATATCCAAGGTGTAAAACAAATTGACAAACAATTGTAACACAATATGAAATAATGGTGTCCTACTCTAATTTAAATAACTGTTTACGTAAACTATGCCAATAAACGAGTCATAGAGCAAAATTTTTTCAAACCAAAAAGGAGTTACTAAAACATTGTCAAGTTCCTCCTCAAGTCATGCCACAAATTAAGATAATTTCCATATTTACTCGTATTACCTTTATCTGAAATTTATTCTAAGCCTCATAAATCAAAGTCAGACCAAGAAATTACGCGAGGTTACATTTAAAGGGAATATTTTCTTCGCGAGATCCCGAGATATGCTTTTCTGCACCAGATCTATTACGAGCTTAAGAATTTCCAGGTCAGACCTTATCCCCGAAATAGGCCTATTATTTAATTGATTATGACAAATTGTTTCAATTTGCATGTTCCCCCGGAGTCGTGGGCGGGCAAATCATCTCACGGAATCAGACGAATTTATTCACGAAATAAATGCCGTAATCCAAGAAGATCCCATCGCAATTGAATGGGTTATAAAGCGCTATATATAGGCGAGAATTTTCGAGTTTCCTTCGCGCAGGACTATTTTCTTTCGTAATTAAAGCCATTTGTATGCATATATGCAATAGCTCGGTAAATGTGAATGAGTTTTATCGAACGGGGACGCGCAGGCTGTGCCACATCAGGGACTGATTTTTTGCGCATCGAACTTAATTACTTTTACATTAAAAAAATATTTGATGCATTTCGCTAGAATTTGATGAGTAAGTAGAAGACACTACAAGTAGGTAGAAGATTAAAATATTTACTATTTCTGAATTTATTATCTTCCGTATCTTAGTATTTTCCGAAACGGAATGTTTCGGAAAAATTAAACTGGTTTAACACCAGGTGACACAGGGGACCTGTAACAGCCTCTAACGTATTTATTTGTCAATATAAAATTTTGAGGTTTATAAGAGTTATGTAAATTAGCTATTGTTGAAGCGTTTTCTCAATCTAACGGATTTTTTTTAACTTCAGGTTTAATCGGAAATACACCCAATTTTTATTTTAAATAGAACCGTATATATTTTTAAACTCATCATGATCTCCTTAAAATCCCCTTTTCAACCATATATGATATAATGACATGTGATGCTCCTCTACTGACATTTAAAATGCACTAGTTCAAAAACATATTAGTCCAAAATCGTACAAGAGATGGACATTTCTAGTTTTATTTTGTAAAATGAAGAAGAAATGCTAATTCCAAGTAGTATCTTATATTTTTACGTTATTTTTGGTATTTTTTTTAACCAGAAAACAAGATTTATGGGTAAAGAAGAGGAACGAAAAGGGTTAACGGTTACAACATATGATGCTCATAACGGCTTAATAGTTGTTTTTTCGCGTGCGCATCCCACTAAGCTTCCAAAGATTCTGGACATCGTATCAACTGGTTCAAGAGGTAAAAGTATGTTTGGCAGAGCTTCTCTAAATATGTCTCTCCGAGCGGGCGCTTTTACAATTTTTTTCTTCACATTTTCTATTATCTCGTTAACGGGAAATTGTTCATTACTGTTTTATTATTAACGATATTATTGATTTTATTAACGGTTTATTACGGTTATTGTTTCTGCTATTATGTTAAATGTATGAGTAGCAAATGTAAAGTGTACCATTAACCTAGTAGATAGCCAAAATAGGTCCAATTTTTCAAAAAATTCCTCAAGCGTTCAAAAAAGTTTTATAATTAGGTAAAAAATAGTGCAATTTGAGTGCATTAGTTTTGGACCAAATTGGTTGGTAGGAACATAATAAAAAAAAATTCATAAACGTGTGAAAACCCGTTTTCTTCACTTTTTAAGTACCAAAAAAAAATATTTCAGAAAAACAAAAAAAAAATAGCACGTTATAGCGCTTAAAAAGACGAAGAAAACCAGTTTTCAAAAATTAAAATCGGTTCACAACTTTTTGCAAAAAAAAAATAAAAACCAAAAATTGCCCTTTTTTTACTATCTACGAAGTTTCAAGTAACTTATATTACTTTTTTACCTTATTTTTGGTATTTTTTTTAAACCAGAAACCAAGATTTATGAGTAAAGAAGAGGAACGAAAAGGGTTAACGGTTAAAAAATATGATGCTCATAACGGCTTAATTGTTGTTTTTCGAATGCCCATCCCACTAAGCTTCCAAAGATTCTGGACATCGTAGCAACTGGTTCAAGAGGTAAAATTGTAGCTCTTTTCGGCGGCTACTTACAATGGGGGAACTCTGGACTGCTTTCGTGCGCTCGAATTGAGAGAGTTCCCCCACCATGCGGCATTTCCCCTTCGCTCGAGCGCCGAAACGCAAAACAGCCCGGTTTCCAAGGTCGTTTTTGAGATACTTCCTCAAATTTGACAAACTTGGTCCATTGTATGATTGTAGAGCACCTCTTCACGAACCAAACGCACTTTGAAAAATTACCGTAGGATTGTTATTGACAATTTCCGGGCCATTTTTCGGAAACACCTTTTTCTACACTTTTTCGAGTTGCGCCAAAAGTTATGAATATTTTTTGATAAAATTTTTACTGTAAGTAGCCGCCGAAAAGAGATACAATTTGGTCAGTTGCGGAAGTCCCTGCGACTTTCGTAGGCCGAGTAATTAGATAGGAAAAAAAGGGCTATTTTCGAAGGTTTTTATTTTTTTTTTGCAAAAAGTTGTGACCCGATTAAAATTTTTAAAAAACTGATTTTCTTCGTCTTTTTAAGCGCTATAAAATGCTATTTTTTGTTTTTCTGAAATATTTTTTTTGGTAGGTACTTAAAAAGTGAAAAAAACGGATCTTCACACGTTTATGAATTTTTTTGGTTATGTTCCTACAAACCGATTTCATCCAAAACTAGTGCACTCAAATTGCACTATTTTTTACCTAATTATCAATTTTTTTTTAACGCTTGAGGAACTTTTTGAAAAAATGTTCTCTTTCCTAGGCTACATACCGGGCAAATTTCAGTTAACACATCTAATTTTCACTTATATGCATCTGCTTTCATTAGCATCACGAATATGTTCTTATAATTGTCTTGATCTGGTGATAGACAGTGAAAGCCCTCAGTCACAAACTCCATAATTGAGGAGCGTAACTTGTAATTAGTCTAAGTGCCAGTTTTATAAATTTTGAGATTATGTCGCAAAAATAGTCTATATGCCAGGGCCAATCTTCATTTAAATGGGCAAAGTACCAAAGGAATAGTAGAGATATTACATCCTACACAAAGTGACCATAGAGAACGACAATTGCATCAGTCAAAATAAAAACAGGATGGTCTGGTTGTTTGTGGTGTCAGTTACTGTTTTGTGGTTGGTTATGTCTAATACCTGTAGAAGCCACTAAATGGCTGCCACTAGCACTATTAGGTTTCAGCGCACCAATTCAAAAATTTGTCCGCATGCGTATATAAAGTACTTATACAAAATTTTCCTCAATCTCGCGAATCTTTTGCAATGCATCCTCATAAATCTACTCAATATTTTTGTTTCTTGGCGTTTAAAAAAAAAAAGTCCTTTTCCCCCAAAAGTTAAACCCCCAAAAAAATTTTTTCCCACCCCCCCCCCAAAAAACCCCCCCCCCACCCCCAAAAAAAAAGACACATAATATGTCTGAATCCGTCCTGTTATTGACGGAAGATGACATATGAGAGATCAAAGAGACAGGATTAAAAATGTGTTAATAATGTATGTACATACCTATTGCTTGTATCATTCAGAAACACCAATTGTCCTCATTACTTGAGCGTACTTTGCCATGAACAGTAGTCTTTCTGCATTTATTCTCGTTAAACGTGAGAGATTTGGCCTGTTCATTTGGTTGTAGAAGAAAAATGATCGTTCCACATCTACTGAAGTTAAAGGTGCAAATTCAAAATAGCTCACATGGACAGAGGACGACACAACACGCACATTATTTTCACGAATTTCGCACAGTTGTTTATATTACTAACAGTTATTTTGTTGTCACTAACATCAGTACAATATTATTTTTTACATCTACAAAGGGCAATACACGTGTTTCTACTATTTCTACACTTTTAGCCGCTGTTATGTATGGCTACTAGACAATGGAAAATCGGATACATATTTGGGAAAAAAACGTATAAAGTAAATATTGTCGACCACGTTCCACTCAATGCTACATTCGCTAAACATTATGCAAAAATCAAACCAAAATTCGGCTTTTCTGACCGTACCAGGTATATTTTTTTATGGATATTCGAATCTAAATGTCTTTTACACTCTCGGAGATCACGAAATATATGTATATCGACGATTACAAAGAATACATAAAATATGTAATCCGTCTATTGTAAAATCCATGTCATTTTCAATCATCGTTTTATGTCTATTCACAAATAGTACCTAACGACTGCCATTATTGCAGAAATCCATACAAAATCAGGTAATATGTAAATACAGTACACGAGCGAGTTTGTCACTCGCGACAAAAAATTGTTTTCAATGCGGCGGTCGACCAGTTTACCCCGCCGGCATGTCGCTATCGGAATAGCTCGCTGTCTTACGGAGAAAGTGTATTACGACGTCCGGGGTTCCCGTGAAGACTTCATTCGGGATAACATATTCTACGCACGGGCAGTGGCGTGAGTATACAGGGGCAATAAATATGCGCTTAAAAAATACGGTTGATACACTAATTATCATATAGTTATATAGTGCCAGCTCTGCGTGACAGCATACTTTCCCGCACCTTATTGATGAGATGAAAACAACTCATAACAGGCCTCTGTGTAATATGCGGTGGCCAAGCGGTTGCTGTAAATACGAACATCGGTAACGTATCGATTGTTATTCCATACCTGTTGCGGCACACCGGAAAAGGCGCTCCATAATCTATATGTAGGAAATATCAATAAAACATTTCATTTATCAAACAGACTGTAAATCCTGGGTGGGTACCGGAACCTTCGGCGTAGAAACAAAAAACTGGACGTTTTCCACCATTTTAATTTTAATTTTCTCCTGAGAATGCCAACTTCTTGGCGAAATGCGCGTCGGGAAAATTGTCGTGGAAAATCTAGACTATTAATTAATGAATTAACAAATTAAGTAAATGTCAATCAAATGTTTCATTTACACAAACCGTACC